>WOVY01003502.1:0-549268 GCA_013436015.1 Rhipicephalus annulatus | reverse complement strand
TGGTTATACCCATGTGCTGCTCGTGCAGCAACTGCAAAACATCCTTGTGCAATGATTCCGGTACTACCACTCTGTTTGTCCATATAACGCACCCGTTGTCTACACTGAGCTCGAGCCGGCGTACCCAGAACGGCTTTAGCTGCTCAGACACGGTCTTGGGCCATCCATGCCAGATCATGTCGCGTACAGCCCTCAGCACTTTATCGCATCCTGTTCTCGACTGACATCATTTGACGTTAAAGGCAAGTCGTTTAGTGCTGAAAAGTAGAAGATTTCTTCGCACTTGCTACCTGTGTCAGGGTAACTGTAAACGGGACAATGCGTGCTGCCTGCGTGAGTAGCTGATCCTGATTTGTGTTTGATTCTATAGGTGTAGGTCGGCCAAAATGTCAGCCACGATGCACTCGTGCCGTGGCTACTGCAACTGAGCCTGCCGTTAGGGTCAAACAAAATTGTCAAAGGGTTGGTGATCGTTATTATGTTAAAGGGCCGTCCGTAAAGGTACTTATGACATTTTTTACAGCAACACAAATACTAAGTGCTTCTTTCTCAATCTGCCCATAGTTCCGTTCGGCCGCTGATAATGACCGCGAAGCAAAATAAACCGGACTTTTTCCTCAGCGTTCACCAAGGTGCGATAGCACAGCCCTAACCCGTAATCAGAAGCGTCAACATGTGATCCAGATTTCTTTTTTTACGTCATACAACTCTGCAACACAGTCTTATCAGTCAACAGTTCTTTGCATCTTCGAATGCTTCATTACATTCGCGTGACCAGTGCCATGTAGTTTCTTTTCGCAACAAGTTGTGCAGTGGTTCCAAGGATCGATGCTAAATTTGGCAAAAATTTTCCGTAGTAATTAATCAAACATAAAAAGGCCTTTAACTGACTCACGTTAGTGGGCCTTGGCGCTTTTCTGATAGCTTCAACTTTTTCCGCTGTTGGGTGGCAAGCCGTGCTTGTCGATCTCGTGCCCAAGTATGTGACGCGTTGCTGAAAGAAGCTGCATTTCCTTGCGTTCACTTTTACGCCATGTTTACTTAGGCGTTGAAGATCTTGCTCCACCCTTTCATAACACTGCCCGTCGTTCTCACCAGCGATGACTACATCATCAATGTAGCACGCGGTTCCAGGCAGATTACGCAGTATCTGGTCCATGACCGCCTGGAAAATAGCTGGTGCGCACGCTACGCCATAAGGCAAGCGGCGGATCTAAACAGACCTAGGTGGGTGTTAATAGTGAGCAGTTCCTGCGCTTGTTTGTTTAGTTCGAGTTGCAAGTACGCTTTTTGAGAGTCCTATGGTAGAAAACACCAGCCCCACCCTCGTCACCAGTTGTTATATCCGGACACCGGGCACATGGTATAACATCTTTATTACTGAGGCGCACACTGCCAGCCTCAACACAAGCAGTACAAAACAGAAATAATCCCCTCCAGATACTGTGGGACAGTATATGTACACACGCTATCTCTCGGCGCATGCGCAACTGGCAGTATCTTGAGAGCATGCATACAAACCCCGCGACTGACGTCACAACATTCATTTATCATGTGGTTGAATGGGAAGGCCTCACATCACGTTATGCGAAGCATGCGGAGGAAAGTTGACCGCGTTGTAATTTTTTTTAATTTTTTGAGTGACACGTTCTTAAATGACTCTACATACAAACATAAATGTTCCACGCAGCAGGCATATGTTTAATGTTGCAGAATGTTTATATGGCGTGTGTTTTGCACTTGCGCAACAATGCCGATAGGAACATGAGCATTAGCAACATTACAAGTCATAAGACTGAGATGAAGCGCTGGGGCTCGCGATGAATGGTAGCGTTGGGACACTGCGATAAATCAACTTCAGCGCATGGCAGCTAACTGCAGTTGATGTTAACCCGACGGGACGGCTGTATCATAGCAGTACATATGAAATGTTATAATAATGGACAGCCAATCACTGTAACCACAATTGACGTTTCATGAACGTTAGGGTCTATTTTAAAGTAATTCCGATATCTGACGTGGTCCTGCGGTAGAATGCTGATGTTCGATTTTTTCTGGTACCCTGTCATTTATTATTTGCATTCATCGTCTCAACGCTGCTGATGTGAAGTTTTTCCTAACGCTCACGCGTTAAAATCATCCACGTGTGTTCTCGCCGTTCCCGGGTAGATCCTATACTTGGCGACAACTTTCTGTGGCAACATAGCCAAGGCTATACGAAGCCCAAGCACGCTGTTTTGTACTACGCTTCTGCATGTAGTCCACGAACGCTAACTTTTGTAAACTGCGTACCATAATGGAAAATATAAAACAAAAGACGTAAATATTATGTTCAAGATTGTTTCGCATTATAATTAGGAAGCATCATCCGTAGGTTTTTTTGTTTTTTGCTGTTTTCGAGTTTTTTGGTGCCATTTCAACACCTTTTCCCTGCCCCGGTAAACAACGATGGCGTCACTCAGTTGCAGCAAGTTCACATCGAAGCTTGTGAGCGAGCATGAGTGCATGCTCATTAGGCGATATGTATTCATCGAGCTGTGGGCAACGATGACAGTGGTGCGTCGTAAAAACATTTTGTTTCCCGCACAATACAATCACCGAGAATTTGCGTGCCAGTGAGATCATCAAGCAAAAGTGGGACTTCAATCGCTTAGCCACCTTGAAAGTGACACCAGCGACCTGCCAGTCTTTAGCAAGAGCAGTTGCTTGGAAGGAAAAGTTCGATTGGAAACTGTACGTGAAACCAATGAACCTTTTCCTAAATTGCGTTACATAGGTGATCGGTGTTAAGATTGCCTAATAATCGTTGCCTTCGCGTCCCTTAGAGAAATTACGCTAGCGTCTCCAGAAAGTTATTGCGTCTCTAAAAAAGGAAAGCAATGATGCCGACGAATTATGCACTGAAATTTAGTAAAATGATTTCTTGGTTTTGCGTTGTTCCAATCGCCCAGTACCTGCTTGACCGTACCCCACCCCTTTTATTTTAAATAAGTCTAAACGCTCCAAAGAAGCTTCGTGCTCTTTGTTTTAAAAATGAACATTTTATTTATTGCCTCTCAAATGAATGATTTATTCATTGCGAAAAAGTGTTCGATGCGCTTGCGAAACCGAAACCAAAAATCGCACGAAAACGGACTACTTGGTGTAGTACTCTGCCCACGTAGCTTTGGCTGTGCTGCCATGGAAAGTTGTCGCTGAGTATAAGTGTCAATCACCTGTGGCACATACCCATTCACGGGTATGTGACACTGTCTTGACCAGTGCGTCACATTCTTCAAAACATCTCACCCTCCAAACAAATTTTGGTTCATGCCAAGTTAAGGGTGTGATCGTGAGAGCTCCCAGGCGTAAGTGGATAGATAGATAGATAGATAGATAGATAGATAGATAGATAGATAGATAGATAGATAGATAGATAGATAGATAGATAGATAGATAGATAGATAGAATCCCTTTGTGAGGCGAGATTCGGAACCCGCGTACCCACGACGCGAAGGCAAGCGCCTTAATCACTCGGCTATCTAATCACACTTGCTAAGCCTTGCATAGAATAATATAACAAAGACGTGGGAAAGGGAAGCGAAAAAGTGGGGTAGGGGGAGAGTAACGCATAGCATACAAAGAAATAGAAATACAGAAGAGAAAGAGTTACATGAATACCATGAAAGAGAAAACGATAGGGAGGGAGAAAAAAAAAGAAATACAGGATAAAAAACAGGATATATGCAGGACTTGAATTGAATTTCAATGGCAGATTGCGAACACTGGGCCGGATTGCGAATGGAGCGTGCAGATCCGAGCACGATTGCTCTTGCTAAATCTGCAATTGGAACGCGCGCGTCTGAACGGGAGCTGTTGGTGAGCGGAAATCTACCGAGGGAGCACGAGGGGTGCGAGGGAGGGCAAAGCGTTTTCCGGATATCCATCGGTAATTGGATGAAAGGTGGGCGCACAGGATACGTCACTTGAACTTCCGGTCAAACACGCCGATTTCGGTGGAGAATTCTCGCTCCACAGAGCAATCCGTGATCTGCGGTTGCTCTCAATCTGCCATTGGAACACACAATTCAGGCTACCGATCCGCCATTGGAACGTGATTGCTCCGCTAAGAGCAGAAAAACTTGATCTGGATCTGCCATTGAAATTCAAACTTAGAAAAACAGCAACAGCCAGGACTCCCTGGATGCCCAGTAACTTGGCCATCTCTAGCACTGATCTTCCAGTGCAAGCTACACTGAATATTTGTCCTATTAGATGCAAAGCACCTGATAAGCTAGCTTGATCCCGGTGGCGTCAACGCCTCACTGCGTATGCACCTACTCTCTCTCCCACTTTGTTCTCTCCTACACTCCCCCTCTTTCGCCTCCCAACGCCGACGCAGGCAGCGTTTGCTTAGCGAGCTTCTTGATTGAAAAGACCGTCTGCTCGCGCTGCACAACCGTTCACTGGGCACCACGTATATATCGGCACTGGATCTTCACCTCCAAGGTAGTGCCGGTGGGAGATTATTCCTGTGCGTTATTGAATAAAAAAAAAGTCACAGCTTTGCCGCATAGGCGAAGCATTGAACGTGATAGCAACAATTTGAAAGGTCACGCGCAGAATGGAAAGAAAGCAGATCGAAACGTGCCCCGCGTTTCTCGCGCACAAATTACGCATGAAACGTACTCACAGGTACGGATGCACGCGAATAAGCGTCTCATTCGTTACTTCGCTGAGTCTGAAAAGCGTGCGCTTTTCGTAAACGGAGACGGCAATGATTGCAACGACCTTTGTGCGCCTGGTAACTACAGCAGAATCATTCCACGCAAAACCCGAGGCCAGCCAAAGCTTGTGATCCTCCCCTCCTCGCCACCGCGAGATAAGGGTGCGCGAGGGAGCGTCGCTCCCCTTCTCTAAGCCGGGCAAAATATGCGTAGGAGATTAGAGCGGGCGCCGCTGCGCGATGTGGCGACGTGCGCTTATTGCGCCATCCTTCTGGTAATGCCGAAAACTCAGCAGCAGTTAGTGGTAGATATAAATAGCTGACCGTTTGGCCGGTGCGGAATGTTCTTCGGGTTTGCTCAGAGCTTTCCGCCTCGCTTTCACAACGCAGAGGGCCCACGTTCAATTCCGCGTTCTGGAGTGCTTTTTTTCTGTATTTTTTTCTTTTTTGCGTTGTCACATATATATATATATATATATATATATATATATATATATATATATATATAACGAAAAGAGGTCTATACCTAAGGGCTCGTTTTTCCGTGTTTTGACGCATTATTAATGAGATCTAACAAACAATAATGATAAGGAATGTATAGGGGAAGTTATTAGAACAAATGGAATGTAAATAAGAAAGAAAAGTGGGTGAAAAAATAACCAGCCGTGAGCAAGAATCGAACCTACGACCTTCGAATAACGCGTTCGTTGCTTTTGATATATATATATATATATATATATATATATATATATATATATATATATATATATATATATATATATATATATATATATATATATATATATATATATTGTACGTGGACTGGAGGCAGGGTTGCAGGGAGACGAGGAGGAAGAAGAGGTTAGAAATAAAGAAGATGGCTGACACCCCAGCCTAGTACTGTGTATTATTACAAATTGGCGCAGCCGCGTATACTTTCTGTGCGGACATTCAAGATGTGGGTAGGCTTCAGCATTGGGGCAAATCAACGCGGTGGCATCCGGATCTTGACCGCAACGCCTCAAGATGAAGAGGAACTAGCTCTTCCGGAAGCAGTAAGCACTGACGCATTTGTTTCCTATATAAGCACTAAAATGAAGCTCCCTCCAGACCATTTACTTGCTAAAAGAACGGTGAGGATCAACATGAAACTTCAGGATTATGAGAATTTCGTGCTGACTCCAGTTAGAAACGACGCGAAGCCTGCTACCGCTGCTTCGCCCGACAGTTCCGTCGAGCTTATCAACAAGTTTCTTGAACTGCACCAAGAACAGAATAGGCAGCAAAATGATTTGTTGCGCTTGCTTGTAAACGCGACGGAAAGATTAAGCAGACCTAAACGCGAACAAGCGAAGCCAGACATGTTTGACGGAGAGTCTAGTAGCCCCGAGTCCTGGCTCACGTTTTACGAGTATGCATGCAATGAAAACTACTGGCACAGCGACGAAGATAAAGTGAAAAACATGCGACTATTCCTATCGGGCATAGCAAAGAGTTGGTACGAATGGCGTCTCAACGCTCACAGCAACAAACCATGGACAGAGTGGAAAGCAAGCTTTCTGAGCTCCTTCAGCGAGAACAAGGTGTTGCTATGGGACAAAGCAATCACGTTCAAATACAGGTCTGGATCTGCACTCAGCTATTTTTATGAGAAAAGGCGCTTGCTACTGCTGGCGGACTCATCTTTGCCCGAGACGTCTGTGGTTCCGCTTATCATTCATGGTTTAAGTCCGGACCTCCAGAAGCAAATACAAATGCGAGGACCCAAGACGGTCGAAGAACTTCTGCAGGGAATGCGAAACCTCTACCTCCAGGACCTAGGAACCCAGCGTCAACCCATGATACCTGGTGCAAGGAATACCGGGGCCACACCAGCTGAGGAACGACGCCCGCTTGCAAGCTGGAGACCTACTGCAACACCCATATCCTTTGTCAATGCAACATTGTTGCGGGAGGGAACTGAAGAACTTAAGTTCCATAACGGAAAGTTCACAGTCCCAGAAACAATGGTGCCTCGAATTTTGGAGCTCTATCACGACTCCCCGCACTCAGGTGGACATGATGGCTTTTGGAGGACATATTACAAGATTCGTCAGCGTTTCCAGTGGAAACACATGAAAGAGGACGTTCAACGGTATGCTCAGTCTTGTCATCAATGTCAAGTACACAAAGCCAAGTACCTTCAGAGAACAGACGAGATGGTTTCGCCTCAACATTCCGACGTACCATTTGAAGTCATTCATCTGGATTTCGCAGAGCTCAAAAACAAGGCTGCAGGAGTAAGAAGAACGCAGTCTTTCCTAGTGGCAGTAGACCAGTGCACAAGAATAGTGGCTGCACGGCCGGGAAGGGAAGACGCAAACAATGTGATCGCTCTTTTGAGTCGAGAGATGTTCAAGAATACAAAAATAGTAATATCAGACAATGGGCCAGCGTTTCTCAGTCAACGTTTGCAAGATTGGGCGAAGGAACGAGGAGTTGTATTGCGACGCTGCGCTCCGTACCATCCTGCAGGAAATGGCGTGGCTGAAAGAATCATTCGGGATTTGAAGCAGTTCATTTCAATGTATCCAGGCTTTCAGGGAGGATGGAAGTGCTGCTTGGAGGCAGCTGTCGCTCATCACAATCGGTCGCACACTGCGAGCATCGGCTGTAGTCCATATTTTGCAGCGTTCGGAGAGTTACCAGTGCTTCCTGCTGATCAAGAACTTTGCATTGCAGACCGCCTGCAATTGTGTGAAAAACGAAAACCTTCGGAAGCCTACCAGCGATACCGGGAAAGTATGAAGAGGAACTTTGACCGACCGTCGTCACAACACGCGGATACCTCAGATACAACTGAACAATCTGGTGCTTGTCAGAAAAGGCCTTCCCGGCACAAAGCAGGTGTACATGGGACCTTATCGCGTGGTGCAGATCGCAGTGCAACATGGCGTTCTTAAAAGGGTCGGTTACACCAACGATGAGGGTGTGCTGGAATTTGCGACCATTGGAAACGTTTTCAAGTATCACCCCAGGAGGGATGAGTCTTCAAAGAGGGGGAGTGTACGTGGACTGGAGGCAGGGTTGCAGGGAGACGAGGAGGAAGAAGAGGTTAGAAATAAGAAGATGGCTGACACCCCAGCCTAGTACTGTGTATTATTACAAATATATATATATATATATATATATATATATATATATATATATATATTATATATATATATATATATATATATATATTATATATATATATATATATATATATATATATATATATATATATGGTGCATGACATGGACGCTGACGCCGGCGGCAAAATGCAGCCGAGAGCGTCCATATAATTTCTATCGCATTAACTAAAAGCAGACTGCGGTTCTCTGTGTCCATTTGAAGTCTTCTGTCTCTCATCGCCTATTAGCAGCAATTGGCACGTTCCAGTTGAAAACACTGATACATCACTGCGTGCTTTGCGCCTCCCCAGGTTTCTGTTATGCGTGGCGCCGCCATGAGTGCCAGCGTCGACGCCTTCAGTGTAAGCGATAGCGCCCGCTGCTTCGCATGTATACACACGGTTCCCTTTAGTGGGAGATGGTGTAATTTGTTTCTGATTCTTTCATTTTCTTTTTTCCCTGCACTTATCCCTTTCTTGCTTCCTCTCCTTTTTGTCTTTCTTTTCTTTCTCTCTCTTTCTTTCCCTTTCTGTTCTGATCTCTGTCTTTTCCTTCTTTTTCCTCCTATATTTTTTTCTTTTTTGTTTCCGTTCTTTCTCTTTATGTCTCTCTTTTGGTCTCTAACTTTGTACTTGTTCTCTCGCCCATCATAGTTATTGCATTCCACGCCAGACAAATCGGGCCAGCAGAAAAACGCGTGCTAGTCGCATGTGTTCAGAGAGCAGGACGTAGATACGCTTACCAAAATTGATATAGTCTATTGTTGAATAATCCCTCCCCACCTCCTGTGAAGGTGTGAGCCACATAAGAGGGAACTACTACTACTACTACTACTACTACTACTACTACTACTACTACTACTACTACTCCCGAGATCGAATGCCATTAATGGCCCCACAAGACATTCTCGCTTACCAGCCTGAGCAGACGACAAAAATATAGTGCAACCTCCCCCCCCCCCCTTATAAATCGCTTGAAGGGGAAGACGCTACCGGTTTCCGCTCGGTGCAGACGGGAGTCTTCAAATTTATTATGGCTCAGCAAAATATATCCTACGTTGTGCCGTGACGCTTGGCCGTGGTGCGGTGGTTTGCCAACATTATATCACATCTCTTGGGAGTGTGGCCTAAAGCCAGATATCTTGGAATCTTTATTAGGCAACGCCATTGTAGGAAGTTCGGAGCAGTGGGGGGGCACGACTTGTCAGCTCGGACTCAGAGGTGCAATCACAGTGCTTCTGGGTCAAGTTATGGGAGCGGAGGAAGCCAGTGGGGCCCTGGACTTGGGGGCCTCAACCAACATGTTACTGATTACCCCTTTCCTACCCCTTCCCTCAAAATAAAGCTTCGTGCTTCTTGTTCTACTACTACTACTACTACTACTACTACTACTACTACTACTACTACTACTACTACTACTACTACTACTACATGATGAAGAGGGCGTGCCGGTATAATAGTTTTTGCGAAGGGGAATCGGGGAGAGGGGGGGGGTTGCCGAGCGTAAACTGCAGTTCTGCTGAATGAAGGAAACAATTTTATTGCGAGAACCTGCTAGTTACTGGTCCAGGCCAGACCGCTCAGATGGAGGATAGAAGACCTTGTCTGCAACGTTTTCTCCCTGTAGCCTATACCTGGCCTGCTGGATAGCCCAGGCTTGATATTCTAGATCGGAGCTGAGTAGCGTTCTATGCCATCAATCTCGGAGAGGTTCCGGAGAGTCTTTTCGCTGCTTAGGACACCCTCGTAGCATGTGGCTTAGAGAGGCCGCTTCTATTTTACAAGATTTACATACCAAGTCTGAGTAAATCTCTGGAAACATTCTGCGTAGTTCAGCAGGCGTGGGTTACGAATGGTTTGTAATTTGGGCCATTCTGTCACCTGTTTTCGATCTAATTCTGGGTGAGGTGGATGGAAAATCTGCCGCAAGTCACGATGATACTTGGTATATTCTGCATAGCTGGCTATTCTCTTTCTTTATTAAAGTTTTGGTTTCGGCAGCATCATCTCCCGATGAGAGCACCCCGAGCTGCGCGGCGGGTCAGTTCTCGCGACAGCATATGAACTGTCTCGTTCGGGTTATAGGTGGCTGCGTTTTTATGCACCGAGAACATGATGCAATATATACGTTCCTCCGAACACATCTTTTTTTTATTTATTACATACTGCAGACCTTTAGGTCCCAGCAGGTGGGCAGTTACATGGGGTTACAGTTACATGGGTTACAGTTACAGGGTTACATGGGTTACAGTTACAGTTACATAGTCAAAACAAGAAGTGGCATAAAGATTGTTTGGGGTGAGTGTTTCATACACTCATAGTGAACACAAGGAGTGACATAGCAAATTACTTCATAATAACCCATGTACCAGACAAAACAGAAAAAAAACACAATAAATTCATACTTCATATGTCGTGCGATTAAAGTAAAAATAATTACGTAATAAATGCAAACAATAAACATAATTTATTTCACCGTTCAAGCCAAGAAAGTAATGAATACATAAGTATACAATAAGTACAGCGTATACAAGATGAAAAAGAAAACAAAAGAAAAGAAAAACGCTGTAATAAAAGATATAAAGGCTCAGTAAAAACCGCCATGCCTGCGCGGAACCCGCAACGCAGTCACCGCTAATGCTGGAAGAGCGGCATTTCAGAGCTTTTTTTTAATATTTCTTTAGTTAACTGCTACACTTGCATGGTACCGAATACCACATAAATCATCATAATACCTTTGTTATATAAATGCATTCACTACGCCATGCTTCGTCAGTCTTTGGAGAAGCGTGATACCCGCGTGGCGGACGACGATGAAAAATTATGCCTGAAGCTTCTGTATCTAATTACTCGTTTCTTAGCCAATCTTCCAGAGTGGCAGTGAGTCAGGCTTTTTTTTTGCGTGCGATAGTGGTTGCTGACACCGGCGGTGGCGGCGGACAGGTATACGGCACACGCAACCCTTGTTGTAGTCCCATAACAGCTCTCGCTGTAAAACGTGCAGCTGAGCGATTTGGTTGATACTTCATGGTAAACTGGTGTGCGAAAATGAAGACAAGGACGGGAGACGCAGCTCAGCTGCCGACGAGAACGGACGCGTTTCGACAGCTCCGTGAATACCGGCTGATAGCATCGGCTCGCGCGACCATCACCCCACCGGCGTTCCCGCACTGTCTGCGCCCTGGCTCAACGCAACGACGCCCAGCTGTCTGGCCCCACCGGCCAAGGACATACCTTCCGGACGACTTGGACGAGACCGTGGGGTCGCTCCGAGGCTCTCTTCTTTCGGACGCCATCGACGACCTGGACTAACTACCCTTGGCACCGTTCGCTTCAACGTTGTGCGTGGGACGCTCGCCAGGAGCGTCTCGCCAGTTGCATCTGGCGGTGGCGACCCTCCCGCGTTCTTCATGTGAATCAGTATCGACGGCTGCAGCGGAGCTTATGATGCAGCCATCACAACCAGCCTCCGCTCCGAAATGCAGTGCGAAACGCGTGGCTGACTCACAAATGGATGCAGATGATTTGTCTACTTCAGCCACACCGGCAAGCAAGCGGCAATGCCCCTCTCCGGCAGCTGTTGCCTCGCCTGGCACTGGCTCTAAGTACAAGGTCGTCGTAAAACCACTTGAGGGCTTCGGCGTATTGAAATTGTCAAATCGCCTCGTCCAGTCAGCCTTCGACGCCTGCCTCAAAACCACCGCGTTTCAAGGTTTCTTCATTCACCATCCCACCAACAGCGTATCTGTATGACTGCGTTCGCTAGCGGATGTTGACCGCCTCACCGAACTGCGAACTCTGCCAGTCACAGCTTCTTGTATCGTGCAAGTGCAAGCGTACTTGAGTTCCGGCTCGGACTTGCGTCGGTATGTGGTCTCTGGGGTTGACCCAGGAGAATCGCGTGAGGGCCTTGTCGCTGCTTTGACCTGTTCCACTCGCAAGATTGTCACAGCTCGTTACATGGGTCGTGGACGTACGTGCCTAGTCACTCTCCGAGGTCCTCGAACGCCACCAAGCCGCATTACGTACTATTGATGCATCCTGCAATTTCATGCGTACAAGCCCGGTGTGGTACACTGCTATCGGTGTTTTCGTGCCGGTCACATGTGAGATTCTTGTTCCCAACCCGCAGACACTTCCATAGAGTCCGCCGAGACGCCCACGTACGAATGCGGGCTCTACCAAACGGATGATCATGATAAAATGTTCATAGATTGTCCAGTTAAACAGAAGGCTCTCGAAGCACATCGCCAACGCAAGCATCGCCAGCGTTCAGTGACACAAAAAGAAAGGGATGCTGACATTCTGAATAGCAATCAATTTGAACTATTGTCCCTCTCCGAAGAGGACACACCAGCATTGGTAGAACCTGACAATCCTTGCTATGAAGCCCCCACGTACAGCGACACCGTCAAGCGGGGCAAAAAATGTGTTCAGCAGGCTGTGAGCACGCCTAAATTGAGTGTTACGACGACAGACGATCTGGCGAAGCTTGACCAACATACAGCGCAGCTTCAAATGGAAGTGAAGCGCCTCGCTCAACGAAGAACCCATCTTGCTCGACCCGCTGGACCAACTGCGACGTGCGGTACAGACGTGCCGTACACTGCTTCTGTGCCTGAATCATTTTCCACAAGCGCGTCAGCACCAGTCGAGATGACTCCGGCAGAGCTCCTCCACTTTGTTGCCGGGCAACTGCAAAAGCTATCAAAGGTGTTGCTCGCCAACCTCCCACCGCAATGACCGCTCCTTCGAAAGCAACGCGCCATTACTGTGTCCTGCAGTGGAACTGCCGGGGGACTTGACTTGCAAATAAAGTTTGTGAGCTTCGCTATCACCTTGTGCTGGGGAAGCTCCCCGCTTGGTGTCTGCTTCTACAAGAAGCGAATTCGCTTCCACGCATCCCTGGATTCACTGCGTATGCTTCCCCAACCATCCCTGATCGACGCTGAACCAATTCGTTGGGACTGCAGGCAAGACTGCAATGTATGTTATGACTGCATATCCTCAAACGTAAGTTCCCCTGTTGCCGTGGTGTAACTAGTGGCAAGAAGTGGAGCAGCGCTCGTTAGACTTCCGCGTACTGACGTGATTGTGGTTTCAGTGTACGTGCGTCCGTATAGTGGCAGCGCTCCTCGATTGCGTTTGGGGTGGTTGGCTCTCCTGCGTCGAACCTCCCATGGGTACCCAGTGCTAGTTGGGGGAGACTTCAATGCACCTAATCAGTCGTGGGCCTACCCTTCTTCCAGTGCTAGAGGCAACATCGTACTAGACACATTTACAGACGCGCACGTTGTCCTTCTGAATGCCCCGGCCACGTCGGTGGGATTATCCCTGTGCTCCACGGTATGCGCCCGATCTCTCGTGTTGGTAGGGCATGTGTGACGTTTCGTGGGACTTAGAACCAGACTGCTGGTGGCGAGATCACCATTCGTTGATAATCGGTTTGGCCGCGTATAAACAGCGTTGCCTCCGACGTCGATGCTACACAACGAACTGGGACTTATTCCGTAAGGAACTGGACGCCTCGATTGCTGATAAATCGTCTCATCCATTGCAGGTGTTAACCACAGCTGTACTAGCCGCGACGCAGTCAAGCTGGGTAGAGGAGAACAGACCACCCCTAAACTTGCATCTTGTGCGTCTGTGGGCAGCACGCCGTCGTGAAGAGTGTTACGAAGGCGTGACGCCAACACGGTCCCGAAGGCGCCACTGCTCCAAACTCCACCGACACGGTCACCAGCCGTTTGGTAGCGCAGGTTTCTCAGCTCGCGAATGCTTCTGCGCAGAACTAATAGACGAGCGGACGAGACGACGGTGAGTTAAGGCAGGGTTTATGTACAGCTAAGAAATAGAGGCGTTACAAATTTGGCACTGGGGCCGACAGCAGGGACTCGAAGACAAATGTCCAACCAGAAGCGCCGCTGGCCGTGATGTCAGAATCCTGCAATGAGGCCCGCAGCTGCGCGTGGTTGCACCAAGGACGAGGGATGTTGCCACGCATTGCGTAAGACTCGCCAGACTGGAAGGCGCCGATTGCTGCGCGTGATAGCAGCCAAGGACAAGTGACGTTCCCACTCATTGCGTAAGACTCGCCAGACTGGAAGGCGCCGATTGCTTCAGCGGGCTTGTGGGCTAAGGGAGCTCGCGGTGCGTTGCGTGAAAGACCGGCGCCGCCCCTTGATGACGTCGTTGAGTTGATCGCGTCAGGCCGGCTAGATTGCTGGCCTTGACACAGATATCCTTTTCCAGAGGCATTGACGTTTGGTGTGGACTCGCTGGCATAACAAGAGCTAGCCTTAAAGGAAGATCCGGCCGCCGCTGAGCTCAACAGACTCACTGCTGCAGTGCGTCGCTGCTAGAATCGTCTCGCCCGGGAACGGTGGATGGACTGGTGTGCGTCACTCGATCCATTGTCTTCATCCACCTCAATATGGCGAATGTTCCAGAGCATGACATTAGGCACGCATACGCCGTACCCAGCGGCCAGTGTGTGTCTGTCTTCTGGATGCACGCCAAGCCAGTTTGCTCCAGAAATAGTTGAGGCTTTCTGCCCAGCCTACAACCTGGTCCCACCACAATTCGACTGTTCGTGTAACCTGCCTCAGGAGGTTGGCATAACTCCCAGTCCGTCAGACATCTAAGGCATGCAAGCACCGTACATGATGGCGGAGCTCCAGGCAGCCATTGAACAGGCAAAAGTCTGCAAGGCACCAGGACCAGATGGGATCTCCTATGAAGTGTTTAAAAGCATCGACGGCCTTGTACTTCAGTGGCTGCTGGACACGCTTAACGCAGTCTAGACGACCGGAGAGCTGCCTGAATCGTGGAAGCATGCCGAAGTTGTGCAGATACCAAAGCCGGGAAAGCACCCGAGAAACCTCTCTCGGCCGATTGCTCTAACGTGTACGTTGTGCAAGCTTCTTGAACGCATGTTGGCGTCGCGCATCTCCTGGTGGCTGGAAAAGCACGCCTGGTACCATCCGGCCCAGATTGGTTTTCGACCACATCTTTGCACAAAAGATGGCCTATATCATTTGACGACGTCCATGGTGCTTGTGGGAACAAGATCAAGCAGCATTCGAACCCTTCTCGCCATGGACGTTCATAAGGCCTACGACAAGTCACCCACTTTGTGATCATTCGCATAATGCGATGGCTTCAACTTCCGCCTCGCGTATACGACTTTGTGGTGTCTTTTCTAGCAAACCGCACCATTTGCATCCGAGTAGGCAAGGAACGAACCGGGCACTTTGTAATGAAGCGGGATGTACTGCAGGGCTCCGTGCTGTCCCCGATACTCTTCAATCTTGCCCTGTTGCGCGTCGCGTGGCAACAATAGCACGCATTCGAGATGCTTTCTTCTTCCTGTATGCGGATGGTTTGGCTGTGTGGACACTACATCCAGACCTGCAACGCCAGCAGGAGGCCCTCCAGAGGGCTCCGGAAAAGGCGTCGGACTGGTGTGGGCGTATAGGACTGACACTATTTGCCACGAAGACTGCATTCATGTCTGTCACCAACAGACAAGGTCGCCTTCGCCTGGTTCTGCGAATGCGTGGGTTCGCTCTGCTCGTAGGAAGAGTGATAATACTCTCCATCTCAATCGTCGCATCCCTCAAAAGACCGGAGGTGCCTGTTCTCGAATGACCTGTGTGTTGGTGCGATCAATCCTACAACATCGGCTTGTTTATCAAGTTCAGTTTCAATGACTGACATTGAGAGATTGGGACTTGCTCGAAACCGCCAACCGAGATTTCATGAGGGCGATTACATGCTTTCCTCGTATAACACCTATCGAGACTCTCCAGACCGAAGCGCAGGTCAACACCATCGACGAAATTGTACACCAGCGTCGAGTCAAAGAGTCAAGCTGTTCCTGCGGCGGCGGATCTAGCTCTCTACTATAATTCAACGCTGCCACAGCCTGACGCACTCTTGGCAGAAGTTCCACCATGGCTCAAGGCACAGGCCAGCGATAACTGACCACTGACCCGCCTGCGACAATCTACCCGACAAGTGGCGCAGGAGGGCGTCGTCACTATAATCGACAACTCACTAGCGGCATACGTAGACGCAGCTATCGATAACTGCGTTCTGCACGCCAGTCTCGTAAGCCCCGAGCTACCTGAAACTCAACATACACGTTCTTACGCAACAGAGGCACCGTTCCCACCAGTATTAGCGGAGCTCACTGCAATACGGGACGGGTTAACAGTAATGATATCTAAAATGGATTCTTTGTCACACGATAAATGGCTTATATATACGGACTCCACGCAGGCAGTTCGAGAGCTGCGAAAAGTGACAAGCTCCCTCGATATAGCCTGTGATAAACACCGACTGATTCACTCATGCGCCTGTCCTGTCCGCGCATTGCAGAGCCGCCTGTCTGCACCGGCTCGATTGGAAGCAGATGCTGCTTGCCATCCAGCGGCTGTTCAACACCCGGTGCCTCTACTTCGTTTGTCTCCAATGGACCGCTTGCTTGTGCACAAAGAAACCTTCCGGCGCTGCACGCGTGCACTCATTCCTCCACGTGGATCAGACCTTCCCGGTGGCTCTGGAAAGGAGGTTGCGCTCTGGAGGATTCGTGTGGGCGCCGCCTTGACTCCTGCAATCCGGGTTACATGGACATCCGGTGCACAGCCTCCCCCAACGACATGCCCATTCTGCGTTGCCCCAGCCACAGAGGCAACGCTCGATCACCTATTGGGAACCTGTCCGGGCCTTCACCAGGCTCGCATTCGCCACCTACGCGGCATTCACCACCACCCCGGCTGACCACCTGGCTTGACGTTCTGGACGCACGGTCCACTGCATCGAACACAACAGAACTTTTCCTTTTATTTAACTGATGCCGTAGTGCATACTGACGCCAATAAAAAAGACGAGCATGCAGAAAGACCGGACAGGGGCATGCGCAAACACTCATCTGACCAGCTGTAAGTTTACCAGTTGTCAGTTGCGACTAGCAGCTCAGTTGTGAGTTTGTGCCTGGTCCTGTCCGGTCTTTGTGTCCTTGTCTCTATTTGCGCACCCCAGTTTACCATGAAGTTCCTGGCTCTGCGCTCGAACTTTCAGGGCACTTTGCGAAATACGACCGCATGCAGTATTCGTAATCGCGACCTCTGAGTCGTTCACAATGAAGTTATGTTTAGTGGAAGTAAGAGCCATGGCGATGGCCACGTCTTCGGCCTCCATAATTTGTATCGTTAGGACAGTACAGGCATTAATGCAGTTTCTGGTCTTGTATACAGCTGCTGCAACATGTGCTGTTTTCTTGGAGTATGGACTACAAAGAGAGACTTTTCACTAGCGCCGTGTGGCTTGAGCAGTACTTCGTTCTGTGGCGTCTCCGTTCTGCATTTGTTGTGGGGTTCGTATTTCAAGGGGATTTATCATCATTTTTGAGTGGATGTGAGTATGAATATCGTGCGTTTCTTTCTGTGCTGAACGTAGTATGTGATACCAAATTTCGCCAATATGTTCCTGCCCGTTTTCATTTCAGACAGCCTTTATAATTGCAGAGACGCACTATGCATTGGCAATCACAAAACGCCTAGTTGCAGGAGTAGTTCCTTGCTTGCATATTCTGAAATGCCTAGGCCTGTCTGCACACTTTTCTGATCAAGGTGTCGATTTTGTTGCACTCCTATCTGTACCAATTGTGGGAAGCCACTGCGTATGCAACATGGCTAAATACAAATGCCTGTATTAGGCGCACGACGCCGGCTTCCCCCATGCCTCGATGTCTGTAACACTAACCTCATAGTGTTGACGACGTTAGTTTGTAGCTTGTGGACGGTTTTCCCATTGGTTTCCGGGTACTCAATGATTAGTTCGAGGACTTGTATATGCTGGACTATGGTTATAATTTTGCTACCGGCTGTACTGACTCTACGGTCTCTTCGTACTCGCGACTGCCTGCGTATGATTTCGGCGGCCAGCCTTTAAGCCTGTGTTTATATAGAAGGAGCTCAGATTTATTTTTTTGACGAACATCGCAGGCTCGTGCCTCTTAGGTATCTCTCCAATGTGGCTACAGCTTCCTGAAGGCTCTGCTCTATGTAACCGTCACTACCGTCGAAAAAAAAAGACATACCAAGTTTGTGGCTTGACAACACTTTTATTTCACTGGGTGGCTAATGACTACAATGCGGGTCATGTATTATATGAATGACAATGCATCTCTCTTTATAGCGATTGCGATTGTCGTTACTTCTGACGATGAAATTGTGCCACTTGTTACATGACACATTCTGGCATATAGTTGTGCGCGGGCAAATACTGCGTAGAGTTAAACTTCTAGTCACGCAACCGACGAAGAGGTGTGCTTCTGCGATGTGAATCCATTCACACACACACACAATGTATATACAAGGGGTCGTGGAGCAGGTTCGGGGCTGCAATCATCTCTCCATCATCCTCGTCCCGGCTTCCAAGTCCTCCTTGGATGAGCTTCCGAAGTAATGCATCTGAAAGGAGAATAGCCATTGTTCGCTTGCGTTAGTGACACTGAAACCTGCGGTCGTCGTGCGTGCGACAGCACACAGCGGTCTCCCGCAGAGTCTGGAATTCGTTTAAAAGGCGCTGTACTGACTATTTATAGTGCGCAGATGTACGAGTTTCGCTTGTCTCCGGGCGGATTCCACGTTGTTTTGCAGCTATGTATTTTTACGGCTACAATGCTCGAACTATAGTTTTCGACTATGGCACCGTAGGTTTCGACTATAGGAAAGTGTTTTTTTCTGAGGTTGGGGGAGGGGGTGCTGTAAGTTTTATCGGCTTCTTTCTGAATGAGAACCTGGTATATGTATGTATGTGCACCAGCTATCATGGTTTCTTTTTTTCGTAGTTATTCTTTCATTTATTTAATTGTTCATGCAAATTGAATGCATTTTGTAAAATCACGTTAGCATGTTATGGAGGCAGTAACACCAATGACGATAAAGAAAAACACTACTACCAACAACCAATCGTGCCAGCTGGACCCCCTTTTTACAGTCATCTTAATAAAACTTATTCTGGGATAGTTGGTTCATAATGTGTAAAAGGTAATGACGCATTGCGTTATTACTTTAACCTCTAGAGTGTTACAGTTTCCTCAATGGATTAGGAAAGAGTTAAGAAATCACTTATTCATTGCTTCGTTTTTTTTTCTAATGCGAAGTATCCCATGCGTGACGCGCAGGGCCACTTACTGTTCCTTGTGCCCTGACTAGCCCTGACAGCTACGCCTCTTCGAATTCGTTGGTGACATGTTCATTCAAGTTGGGGATTCCACCTGAGGAGGCAAGGATTCGAGGGTTCGATCGACTGAAGACAGTGTAGAAGACATGCAGTAGCGACAATATGACTTCGGAAGAAGCGTGCAGCCTACACGATCTAAGAAGCAGCGGCAGCCGAACTTGCTGCTGTCAGGTACTTGCCCAGAGAGCAGTAGGCTTCTAGAATGTCCGATTTCATACTCACCTGCTTGCTTCTTATAAGCACACTGCGCGTATGCACTACAGTGGATGAGCAAAGAAGCTGATGATTTTAACGAAAGTTGAGAAATAATACTTATAGGAAAAAATATACGGCAAGAAAAAGAAGAGATTAGAAAGAACAAAAATTAAGAAAGACTATTCATGTGTAACAATAATGCGTTTTTTAGAAGGAAGCATGCTTCAAAAAAGGAAGGTTCGAAAATTAGTATGTATTCAAATGAATTAAAATCTATACTCTATAGAGACAGCTGGTGACACTTAGAGAAATGTATATTTGCAACACCAAAAACAAAGAGCAAGAACCACTGGTCAAAAGGGACAGAGGAAGTAATTAGACGTCTTTGTTATGCCTTTATAAAAGGGATCCTGAACCACCCTCTATGTTTGGTGAGAAAAAAAAATCATACAGCGGAGATCATACGTCCCAGTCAAACTTGGAAGTCGTGCGCACGAAGGAGAGTTTACAAGCGGGGTGTGGGGTTGCCACTTTCTCAAGTGTCTTCTCTTAATCATTGAGAAGCCCGTGCTTATTCTTTTCGCAGCTACCGGCGCCAGCTCTATTTCTTCATAAAATAGATATTTGCCGATAGCTGACGTACTTTTAGACCATGGCGAGAAAACGTTGCCGATTGGTATTTGAGGCTCCCAAGAACATGCGAGTCGAACATCAGAGCTAGAACATTATAGCCCAAACGCGGCCTGAAGCTGGAAATCGTTCCCTCTTCTCACTGCAATTGATGCCATAAGCCTGAATGACCACGCCATAAGCCCAAAGCCCACGGTGTTGGGATCGGGGGTCTGACAGCATACCACCTCTGCTGACAATCGTGCCAGGCATCACGAATCAGTTGCCGCGCTTATTCGTGATGCAATAAGCCCTTCAAATGAAGACATATACTTGTAAAACTGTTGCGTGGCAGTATAGAGCCGCGTTTTGATCAGACGCGCTTCTTGCCGGAAGGTGCCTCTACGTGCCTTCGCCGTGCTCTGTGTATAGTGTACTAAAATTACACAGTAGCAACACTATAGCGCGCACCGGAATCGCACCAGTAGGGCGCGTGCGCGTTTTATGATGCGCACATGACACGTACTGCTTCCCTCCTAGGCGTCATTCCTACCTGGGAAGTTTCTAGTCCGTTGGTTGGGATAAGAGGGCCGAGGAATCGCTTGAAGCTTGCGACGAATCCCCGTAACTCGGCTAGTTCTTGACGGATTGGAGAAATTTCTGTAGCAATCGATTCGCGAGGCAATGGCACTCCGATACCAAAGTAATTCGACAATTACTGGGAAAAAAGTGTTTCTGGACTCTTTCAGGTGCGGATATCTGTATTAATTGTTATCACAGGATTAATGATTATTATGACCTCAAACTATAGTGCATATATCCGTTAAGAGTACCGGCCAGGAATAGATTGCCGTGGAAAAAGTCCCATTCATTGGATACAGGTTTAAAATTGAACAAATGGAATGATAAATTTCGAAATGTGTGGAAAGTGACGAGATGATGATCATAATGAAAATACCAAACATTTGCGCATTTGCACTTGCTCTATTCGAGTTGCCATGCAGAGATGTTTTTTTGTTCCTTTTTTCGGATCGCGTGGCATGAACAGCGCACGGCATAGCCGTGCCGTTAGCGTAGTTCGGCGTTTAAAAACGCGGGCGCTGCAGTGTATACACTGGCGACTGGTAAATCTATAGGAACGCCTGACAGACTTCGAGTACACTCGCACTAATAACGATGCTCTTGTTAAACAGGCGCGCACTCGCTCTTTCTGCCGGATGACTGCGTTTTCCTACACACAATCGAGGCAACAGAGCTGCGGATCAATGAAGTATAGGCACGGAGAGGAAACGTGAACTCTTTTTTCCCTTCGCGTTGGGAGGCGACCGACGCGGCTCTGCTGAGAACCGCGTTTTTTCCTCGCTCTTGGCAGCACACGTGTGCCGCTATACAACGTCCTTGTTCCGAGCGCCTGGGTGAGACAAAAAACAAAAATAAAATACATATGCATGGAGGAAGAAGCGGACCAAGGGAAAGTGCACCCATATCGGCACTGCCGCTGTGTTCAGCTGCCTCGTTTCTCACTTGTTTGGTTCGAGTAACTGGCACAACTTAGTCCGCCCGGATCGCGAGGCTGTTACAGGCTTCCCTGCGACCCGAGGTGTGCGTGTATGTGCCCAAGTGCCCGTTGTATGTGAAGGCCTTTCGGTTTCGTCGATTGAATGATACTACACGGGAAACATCGTCTGCTATTGACAGGTTGGCTTGATTTTTGTATTTTTATAAATCTTTCCTTGCCTCGAGCGGCGGGCAGCCCAGCGTTTGAGGGCGCGCGGGGATTGAAATTGTCGAGATTAAATAGTTATGCTCTACCTTGTCTTTTGTTTGTAAAGCAGAGAATAAACACGTGTCCCCATTGTTTTGTTTTTTTATGAATACGCACCCGCATTATAGATTTTTTTTAAAGTTTGCCCTTTTTTCGTTTTATATTGAGGTACCCGCTGTTCAAAACTCATAATGCACGTATAGAATTAGAAATTCGTCGTATCGCAGCGCTATACATTTTCTTGTATGAGCTACTCAACTGACACAAAAGAATGGCGACGCGCAGTTCTTTCAGCGACCCTCGATCAGCAACGGCTCTCCATTATCCCGCTCCAAAAATAACGGCTTTGTGCGAACCTGCCCTGTACGCAAATGCCGCCCGAGGCGGACATTTGAGGCGCTCCGCAGCGCGTAGGTGAAGTAAAAATGAATGACAATAGGGCAAGACACTGCCTATAGTATACGACAGTAGAAATGAGGGCATGTAAGAGAGAACCGAGAGCCGTGGGTGAGTGAGATATCGCCCCCGTACAATGTTTCGTCAATGGTATACCTTTCCGAAGTTACCACGTCCGCTCAGCCATGTGCGTATCTTAAGGTCATTTGCTGTTGTCCCACGGCTGCTAAATCCGCATACGTATTAACTTGACGTCACAATTCACCACACGATGAGAGTTTCAACAAAAATTTGTAAAAGTTGTACAGTGCCGAGTCGACGGAAGGTCCCGTTTGTAAGTGTTACTTTTTATTAGTTGCCTTCGCTAATGCTATGCCCAGCATCAGGATTAAAAATTATATTTTATGAAACAAATTACATCGCGGAATACACTTTTCTGTCAACAAAAAAAAGATTTTATAATTTAGAGTGTTCCTTGTGACAGCGAATATCAGCCAGCTTTGTTGCTGATCATGCGGTCAACCAAGACTACCCGATCATTGACAAATAACAAATGCAAGCGAAAGCCTTAGTGCAGTCAAAATGGGCACCTGCTTCGCAAAATTTATGACAGTACGTCCCATTAGTGTAATTATTTGTCGGCCCTCTTGTCACCGTAACAAAGCAAGCTCTTTTAATTAAATTCATGTAATAATAATGTTTCGATGATTCGGGTCAAACTGGTTTATGAACTACACCGTATTAATAATGATTTGTGTAATGCGGATCAAGCCTTTGACGCGCAGGCCTCACTCAAATGTGGTCATCCGTTGCGAAAGAGACCGAACTGCGCGTATGAGGACCGTGGTTGAGGTATAATATACAGTGCAGTTTACTACTGAGGAGAACGCTCTGACATTCGGCTCTCACATTACTAGTCATCAAGCTGTTTGTGGCGGGTACGGTCGGTAAAGGTACGTGTGTCAGGTAAGGTACAAGTAGCACTAGTAAAGTACATCCTGTGCAAAACCAGTTATTCCACTAGTTAAAATTGGGACAAAAAAAAAGCAGGCTTGCTGTACTCCTTTGAACAATAGAACGAGGTGTGTAATAAGTTACAAGATACAGAAGAAAAATTCTAAAGCTGTTTCTATAGGAATCTTTCACTATGCAGTAAACGAAGCACTCATGCAGCTGCATTGATGAGTGACCGAAAGGATCTTTCGAAATAGGCAGCTCACTGTACAGATACTCGAACAATTAATAACGTTCCACGTTCCATGAGTAGCACGCCTAAATTCATGATTACAGAAAGGTTACTGCACATGATATCAGACTTTAAATAACAGCATACGCTATGATGATAGGATTATAGTCGAAACTGCGCAATAATTGTTATTACAATGCCCGGCACAAGAAGTTGACAGTGATAGCTAGAAAAAAAATACTTATTTCTCATCCCCTCTTATACAACTTCCGCCATCATGCCATCTTATCCGCCTCAAAGGTAGGCAAACATTTAGACTTCCATTTACTCGCCGCCAGTGACCTTATTGCATGAACGTGAGGATAGCCAGTATAAGAACCCTTTGAGTCACCGAAGCTGTTAAATTATTTAATGTATTCTTTAGGCCAGTTTTCTGTGGTTAAATATTTTGAACGTATATCCATCTGCATACCAATTTATATGAACCTACCTGATATACTTTATCCGTTTCTTTCAAATTCGCTGTCCCGACGTGCTTCTAGGAAACCAATACGCCCGCGTGCAGACGTTGTCAGATCAACTGTCTCGCCCAAAATCACCGACAGCCTTTAAAACTACCGCTTGTCTTACAAGGGCCTCAATAGACGTACCACAAATGTTTTGTGTAAACCTTCAAGCATACATGAAACTTGCAAGTCCATCCGCCTGTGCTCCAGGACATCTTCCTCGTTTCGCACATGCGCTTGCGCAAATGCGCGTCGAGCCGCAGGGAGGATTCTGAGGAAGAATTGCGAAAGGCTGTCACAGTGAGCAGCATGCGGGAAAGAGGTCGACTTGGACACGAAAGCGGCGGGGGAGTCTCCTCGGCGGAATGGGCGCCGCGAGAGTGAGAGAAACCAAATACCTGGGCCGCTCTCAGTACGTGCTCACTTTGACATCTCTGGGCTGCTGGCCGCTGTCGTAGTCGCGCGCGTGCGCCTGAGAGTAGCCGCGCTCTTCGTCGCGGTAGTTGGAGTAGTATCCGAAAGCCATGAACACGCAGCCGCCGATGAGCAGGAATCCGCCAAGGCAGAGCATCAGGGGGCCGAGCACTCGGCGAAGGTCAGCGCCGCGGTACCTGTTGGAGCAAGCAGCTTGCTCACGCTTCCGCCAAAGTCTTAAAACGATAGGCTGACGCACAAAACCCTCTCATACGGTAGCATTATTTGTTACGGCATATTCCAGACAAATCTTACACTCGGCAGATTGTTTGCAAAAAACTGCCTGCCAATAGCATGCACGAACCACTTACGAACGGAAGGTTACGTGAACTCGGGTATCAGGGGTTGAATTCGCTGAAGCTATACAGGTGAACGCACTTTCCTGTATAGCTGACAACCCTTCACAGCCCGCATCGAACGTATTGGTGCACGCACGCACGCACGCTCGCACACACACACACACACACACACACACACACACACACACACACACACACACACACACACACACACCTAAAATACATAACAGCATTTTTATTGGTCTTCCTTCGATGATCTCTACTCGTGATGCCGATCTCGTTTTAAATGTACGATCATTGCCGCGATACATATTTGCAGACAGCACCATATGCAATTGAAATTTCATGTATACTGATCCGCAAGGACGTTCGTGCGCTTAAAAGTTTTGTAATCGTAGTCACCGACGAATCGCTGCAGAGAACGTATTACTTGTGAAGACAGCCAATGACAACGAAAAAAAAATTGGGAATTCCGCCCAGTTCACAAAGCTCCTCTCTTCTCTACCGTTGGCCATTCGCTGGCAGACTTCGCGAATGGTTCGTCCTTCATCACGAGTGGCTATATAGGACCCGCATTCACAAAGTATAGTTGTCGGGCTTAAGCTATATCAAGGAGGAAATGCCAGCCAATTTTTATGACAGGCTTGTCGTTAGCAAAGACGGTATGTCAGCGGCAGAAGCTGCCTGGTAAAAGGTAGTGCATACAAATGAATGCGTAAACAGTCCGCCTGCGTCAGCACATCATGGTTAAAATTTTTCAGAGGCGCTGCTTCTATTTGCTGTGTTCATTGCTCGAGACGTGCGCAAGGGGATAGCACTGAGTCACTGCACCTGATGCACGCTTATCTCAGAAGAATGCAAGCAATCGATGGGCGGAAAACAGGCCAATATAGGAGTCTCTCACTATACCGGAAATCTGTATAGGCCATGTTCACAAAGATTTCGCATTTCAGTGCTATTTGACATTAGAAAGCTCCTCGAGCTAATAATTTCTTTCGCGTAAGAACTAGCCAGAATTTCCTGGCACTACAAAACGTCAGATTACATGCCGCCCAATCAGATAGGATGATCTTAGCGATCTTCCTGGCGCTTTTGCTAATAAAAGGGCCAATCAGATTGGCCCTATTATCAGCAAAAGCGGCAGGAAGATCGCTAAGATCATCCCATGGGCGCGAATCTTATACCGATATCACGTGGTCACTTTTGGTAGCGATCGGCCTTATCCGGATCCGTTTTCTCGATCGTGATTGATTTCTTTCCGCAAGCTGCTGAATAGAGTCCTTCATAATTAAAAAAAATTGTTCTAGATCGAACTCAATCACGATCAGCGGCACAGTGTGCAAGACAGGTAGTGGTAAAGCTCCTCCTCTCCTCTACGTTCACGGGTACATTCAACAATGAATGTACTGGCGGCTTTCGTTACACACACACACACACTCACACAGATATATATATATATATATATATATATATATATATATATATATATATATATATATATATATATCAGTACCGCTTCCGTCAGGTGATCACGCGATCAAGGACGAATGAAAAGACCTTTCAAATTTGCTTCAAGCCCACGTTTTATCATCACGTCGTCGAAAGCATTTCGCATCGACACGGTGTCACAAAGAACGGCAACTGCATGTTCTTCGTCGTCTGACATAAGAGTCTGTGACGCCGTGTCGAATGCGCATAGAGCCCCCATAGCAAAACTAACAAAATAAAAAAAGGCAGGACATTAGCCGATCGAATACAAGATTGGCAGAAGCTATAGTATCTCTAACCAATTCCTTCTGACAGCTGTGCCCGATCTGGTTCGTCGAACTGCAAAACATTTATTGAATGGAAATAACTTCTAAAATTTTCCTATATGCTCGTTATGTCAGCATTGAGAGAGTTCATAATAGCTGCTTTTGCTGTCATCGATCGTTCGTTGCCTTCAGAGCAGGCGCTTAGCGAAGCCGTGGTTTTGTCTTCCAGCCTTGCATGCGCCCATGATACGATGTCAACATCGTGCGTCATCGCTTCGAGGTTTTTATACGTTCAAGCGTCTCAAGCGCCTTGGCTCTTCCGCACTCATTACTCGCTCCGTTGCACGGACACGCCGCGTCTTCGTATTGAAGCCTTCAATATAAGAGGGTCATTGTGGGAGAGGGGTGGATGACCTTCAGCCGTCGATACGAAGGTCGCGCGACTCCCTTATCGGCGACGGGGTCGGATCCTGTTCGGCTGTAAAGCGACGCTTGATTTTGCGAGATTCGTTCACCTTTGAGGAAATCCGATGGTCGCGACCTTCGTTAAAGAGAACCGCGGCAGCCAGCGAGAAGATCTTTTGTAACGAATCGCTGCGCCTAACTTTCGGGAGAGAAAGTGTACTAACAATTGTCGGGGTTTTTACGTCCGAAAACCTCGGTATGATTACGAGAGACTCCGCAGAGGAGGACTCTTGTGCAGAGTCTTTCGTTTCGACCACCTCGGGGTTCACCTAAATTTAAGCACATCTAAGCCTCTAGCATTCCGCCTACATCGGTCTCTTCGGATCAACAATAGAGCGCCATAATCTCTATAGACCACCGCAGTGTATGTGGGGAAAGAGTCGCGTCAGGTGAGGAGCTCTTCAGATGACGTAACTACGAAGAAAAACCGAAGGACCAGTAGAGCCAACTTCTGAAAAGAAAGCTTCGATGATTTATTTAATTCCAGCGAAACGGGGGTCGTTAATCTCAAGTGTTTGTTCGTACTCGCGATCAACGAAAAGGGAAGAAGGAAAGTAGAAGATCATATTATTAGAAATTTGGCGCAACCTCGACTCACGCAAACACTCACACAAGCACTCACACTTCCACCAGAGCAACACACACGACACGCAGCGTCAATATGATGTATAACCAACTAGCCCAACAACAAGTTTTAGAAAGTAGAAGAGACAACACGCAGCGGATAGGAATAAATGTCAATGCCGTCGTGATGTTGTTCTTGTTTTCTCTCGTTTTCGTCGCTTTTCCTCGAAGCGCGCGTAGAGAAGAGCTGCGCACAAATAAACACTATATACCACAAGCGTGCTTTCGTACCTGTCGTAGTTCTCGTCCGCTGTTGGGGGCCGCACCTCGGTGTAGACGATGCCGGTGACCACGGCTCCCGAGATCAGAAGCAGCAGGCCGACGCCCACCAGGCACATGGTGCACAGCGTCACCGCCGTCATGTTTCCGACGCGAAACGCACGGAACTCCGACTGCGTCATCTGCGCCGCATCGCCGATGCCAACCGTTTTAGAGAACCGTATTGATATGTGGGGTTTAACGTCCCAAAACCATCATATGATTATGAGAGACGCCGTAGTGGAGGGCTCCGGAAATTTTGACCACCTGGGGTTCTTTAACGTGCACCCAAATCTGAGCACACGGGCCTACAACATTTCCGCCTCCATCGGAAATGCAGCCGCCGCAGCCGGGATTTGAACCCGTGACCTGCGGGTCAGCAGCCGAGTACCTTAGCCACTAGACCACCGCGGCGGGGCAGAGAACCGTATATACGGTCACTTAAGACGCTTGAAAAAATGTGGTTTAATCATATGATGGTTTTGGAACGTTAAACCCCACATATCAATCAATCAATCAACCAATCAATCAATCAATCAATCAATCTTTAAAAAGGTCAGCAGTGGTTAGAGCGCAGAAGTGCTTTATGTGTGATTCGACGCGGTCGGCATGCAGCGTTTACGATTGCAAATATCCGCGAAATGGCAACGCGCGCAAGGAAATGCACGTACTGCAATTGCCTGGCACGCGCCCGCCCGGAATAGATCTATATAACTGTCTATAATCTATTTACCTTGCGTGCAAGTGAATGCGTGCAAGTTATAGCATAGATGGCAGATCTTGTGGGGCAAAAACACGCCCGGTGACCAGCCGCAACTGTGTCAAGGTTTTCTCTTTTGTTTTTCTTTTTTTGGAAAGCAACAATAGCCGACATTTACCAGGAGTAAGTCAACGAGCCAACGTTAGCAACCTTTTAGCGGTCTTGAAGCGACAACAGTCAGCCCTATAATATAGCTAACATAGCTAACCCGTGTTGATATATTAGGCACGTAAATGTTGTGGTTTAGTTTGCTAAGGAGCATTCATCGTGAAGCCCTACAGATTGTGGGCACATAAAACAATATTCTAGGCATCTGTTATGCACTTCATCCTCATCTGAACAGCAGTCAATTATCACCACCTGTTCTGGCTGGCATGTCACCATCGTTTTTAGTTGTGCGCTTCATCTCCGGATCCGTGGCGCTTGTTCACTCCCCTGTTCACAGCCAAATAAACCTCGTTACAATCGAGCCGTCATAATATATTAAATATAATAACAAAAGTAGAAAGGAAACCTCTGTGTGAAGCAGTGCTAGAACCCTGTTTTTCAGAGTACATTTGAAAATACTGTATGGCACTCCATCGCTATAGGTATGCAGTTTTAACACCAAGATACCAGGAACCGAGAAAGAAAAAAACAGTTTGTCACGTTTTGCCACACTGTATAATGAGTAATCACGTGCTGATCTCAGCAGACGTACAATAACTCAATAACTGCAGTATGCGACGATAAGCGACTGAAAATATGACGGCACTCTGGCGGCTTCATCGTGCGGAAACGAAAACAATGTGAAACAAGAGCGCTATCGACGGCCGTCTGCTTGAAGAGACAATGGTACTCGCTGTATAACTTCGGGGAACAGACTCAATAATAATAATAATAATAATAATAATAATAATAATAATAATAATGACTGGGTTTTTACTTCCCGAAACAACGAATTGATTATAAAAGATGCCGTATAGTTGAGGGCTCCGGAAATTCCAACCACGTGGTGTTCTTTAACTTACACTGGTATCGCACACTACACGGGCCTCTGTTTCGCCTCAACCGAAATGCGACCGCCGGGGCGGCCGGAATGCAAGCCGCGACTTTCGGGTCAGCAGCTGAGCTCCGTATACTCACTGTTACACCATGTCGGACCAGATGCAAAGAAGGAACAGATCGGTGGAATACGCTGAGACTCGCGAAAGCGACCCCGAACTATACGATGGACTATACCGCTGAGTGTTGTAATGGACTTCAGGGAGCAAGAAACTTTCTCTCGTCTATGGCCTAGACGGAGCGATTCATTTTCAGCTTCATATAGTGCTGAAATTTCTGCCGCCAGACATGAAGTATACCTGTATCATGGTTTTTATTGAAAAGCTGGTACGGTTTATCGTGCTTCCGCAGTAAATGCATCCCTACTTAATCATACAGTAAAGGCGGTCCTCTTCGTACCCTGCTGCTTGTACACAATATACAAGCAGCAATGTACAGAGAGAGTCGCGTTCGTATAAGATCACCAGATTTCACGGCCGAGGAAGAGTTCAGGTGTGCTCCTATATCGCTTTGTGCTAGCGCCACATAGGAAACGTCGCATGCACATAACGAAGAATGGGCCAAAATTCTGTATAAAAATTCTGAATAATTCAACTGAGATCACTCAGGTCATAAAAGCGTGACAAACATGTGCAAGATAAGGTCGGTCAAGATCAATGAAGCAGTCAATATCAGATAGATAGATATGTGGGGTTTAACGTCCCAAAACCACCATATGATTATGAGAGACGCCGTAGTGGAGGGCTCCAATAATTTTGACCACCTGGGGTTCTTTAACGTGCACCCAAATCTGAGCACACGGGCCTACAACATTTCCGCCTCCATCGGAAATGCAGCCGCCGCAGCCGGGATTTGAACCCGCGACCTGCGGGTCAGCAGCCGAGTACCTTAGCCACTAGACCACCGCGGCGGGGCAAGCAGTCAATATCACATGCTTCTGCATGTTGGGTAGCGACTTTGTAAAAGCACGTGTTCTCGGCGACGTGCGAGCAAACAAACTCTCAGGTGGTTTTATTTTTATCTAATATTTTTTGTAATGGAGCTTCAGTGCTGTTCACGTCAGTGCGAAGTGTTCGCGTCATGAGTACTTCGCACTATGTTCAAATGTTGTTCGCCTTGTAGATGCACGATTAAGAGCCTTTGAAATAAGGCACAAACACAAAATATTATGCCATCAGGTTTTATGCCAGTTACAATATTCTTGTTTTAATAAGTGACTGGAGGCAGGTAATTTTATGAGCATTATACCGGGTTTGTTAGTTGTAGCTGTAATGTAGGTAAAAATTATCCAGAGACCTACACTACGGCGTAGCCCCGCCACGGTGGTTTAGTGGCTAAGGTACTCGGCTGCTGGCTCGCAGGTCGCGGGTTCGAATCCCGGCTGCGGCGGCTGCATTTCCGATAGAGGCGGAAACGTTGTAGGCCCGTGTACTCAGATTTGGGTGCACGTTAAAGAACCCCAGGTGGTCGAAATTTCCGGAGCCCTTCACTACTGCGTCTCTCATAATCATATGGTGGTTTTGGGGCTTTAAACCCCACAAATCAATCAATCATTACACTACGGCGTACACTTCTTAATCGTATCGTGGTTTCGGCACGTACAACTCCCGTAAATATTAGCAACTGTAAATCCTCACGCATGGTCATGTGTTGATCCAACTACTTTAATAAAAGCAGTGTCCATTTTTTTAACTAAATCAAGTGAATTAAGTACCTTGATGTTTCCATCATGTGTTGAAAACACCTAGGTTTTCATCATGTGTTTTCATCATGTGTTGAAAAAAAGTGTCAAACGATGCGAGAAGTTATTTCGCAGGATCCCGAGATGCGTCTTACTATGTGCACGTAAATAAAATAACTAAACGTTCATATTTTTTTTCGCGCGCGCGTGTGTGTGTGTGTGGGGAAGGGGGTCGTGTGAGCAAAAGAGAGAGAGAGACGATGAGGAGGGGGAGGAGGAATTAGAGTATGCCTGCGCCTGCGCACACAGCGGTTCATTTCGTAACGGAGTCTGTGCGAAAACAGATTACTTAACAGCTCATTCTTGCTCCTCCGACTTAATTCCGCTTTTTCATATTAAAAAAAAACTATCAATAAGGTGTATCGTCACCCCCCCCCCCCCAAAAAATTTTATCCACTGTCGTTCATGGCTGGAGTGCAGTAAAAGTCTGTGGAAGTGCAGCTGTAAAAAACGGGTGCGTTTCCTCCGCAGGACTTCCATAGATGTCATCGGGGCACATCCCCCCCGACTGCGTCCGCCACCACTGCTAGTGTTTCGAAATAGGGAGACGCGAGATGGGATGATACAAAGGAAAAAGCTACCCGGAATCACATTCTTCGGCAATGCGAGGGCAACCCATCTCGGAAAACAATAATGCCAGCTTCCTCTCTCGAGGCGTGGCAGTGACTCCTGTCATCAAATGAGCACCATTTTCAGGCAGAAGTGATTAACTAGGACGAAATGGTTGCAGCAAGCTACGGGACGCCACCCTTCGAAGCACCGGCAAGCTAAATTCAACGACCTCGTTGTGCCGTCCATAAAGTTGTTTCTCTCTCTTGCGGTAAGGAGAATGGCAGTATTGGTTGCCCTTTAAAATGCGCTGGGGAAGAGAGGCAGTCGGCAAACACACAGTTTGCCCCGTGCTCCGCACATTAGTTTATAAGGCTTTATAATGCATCTTGTCACGTGTTTTTGCTTTCTACAAACAAAGAAGGCACTGTTTCTAGCCGCGTCTCTTTCGATAGCGTGACGAAAAGACTGCTCACCTTTGTGAGAGGTCTGGGTGCTCAGAACGTGCCAGGACAAAGAGGACCCGTCTGCTCCACTGGAAGGCGGCCGAGGCGTTTATTGTGCAGCAGCGCCTGAGCAGGGGAATGGTCCGTCGGTTGGTGCGATAACAACGTCCGCGAGGAGGTGCTATGGCGTACACCGCCCAAACGTTTTATCTTGCCGGGCATTCCAGGCAGCTCGCGTAAGCGTCTCCCTTGTTGACGCCTTTTTTGTTCATGCTCTCGGCAATCGGCACGTATCGCCTATAGAATATACCTATAGATTTCTCAGACGGCGACGCGTACGTATTCTACCCTCTTGAACGAGAGGCCTCGAGTCAATGTACCCGATGTTTGGTCGGTACCCTGAGTTCACTCCACCGACAGCCGTATCCGAAGCGTGCTTGGGCAGTAATGTCGTTCATGCTTGATCAAACACAAAACGTGACCCACCCCGAATCTTTCAGCAGCGCAGTGGTTCTACGGTCATTTTCAATGACCGCAAACATTTCTTCTCCCCAGGGCGCGCATGTGTGCTTGTTTGTGTACCATAAGGAAGCCAAAGCAACGCATGGTGGCGCTGTGGCTCTGGACAGGTAGCGCCATCTTTGGTAGAAAAGTAGAAATCGGGGATGTATATCGCGTGTTTTCCCTTCCCTCTAATGCACTGCCGCTCGCTTACGTACTCGTGCAGAGAGCGTCCGCTGCGTTTGAGTCACCTCACAATGTACCGCCTGCGGTGCGGCTTCATAAAAATATTTGAGCTGGACAAACGCTTCTGAGAAGCAATCGAACAAAAGGAGGAAAGCTAGTTAGTCAAGTTTATGATGTGGAGCAGACGACGGAAGACGAGGACGCCCGAGCTACTAGGAAATACATTTCTCGGGTCCTCCGTGATAATACCGTGTACGACGTATGCCTCGAGGTAAGACTCATTCTGCCGTGATGAAGCCGCGTACGCTATCGATGTGCTGTGTTGACGTTTACGGAAACCATATATTTGTTGTTTTGATGTGTTATCTAGCAGTAGCAGCCGTGTACTGTCATGTGCAAACGTTCGCGACGTGCTAAAAATGAATAAAAACTGAAAATGTACGGTCATGGCATTGAAATGTCCGAAAAGTTTTAGAGTCATGTCCTGCGTGACGTGGGCGCATGACCCGCTGACGTCGCCGCGAAGCAGCAAGCTGAAGGTTAACCACAGCGAGTCAAGTTGAAGTGCTCGCCTGTTTGTTTGTTTTTTTCGGCTCTCGTGCCATGCGTGCTCTATCGTTCGCGAACGTGGCTGTGTTCGCCGGCTGTGACTTGCGGGGAAACTGATACAGCTTTACACGTGGAAAGCGTCCCTTGGTGTTTGTCTGCATTGTTGTGGCAGCCCACAACACAACAATACGTCGGGCCTCGCCGACCCTTCCGTGCGGCCGCTTCTTCCATCACGGAAAGGCAACTTCGCACAGCGAACGTCTCTTTTTAGCGCGCCAAGCTGACGGCACCACGGCGCCCAAGTTTCCCGCACCGACTGCAGAACGCGTTGCGCGCGTGTAGCACGCGCTCCCGTTTTGGCAAAACCCACCGACTCGCCTACGCCCTCTCTCGCGTCTCTCCTCAAGTTTTCCGGAGCTCACCGCCAGGGCCAGGCGCGGTGTTGTCGTTGCTTCGCAAACTTGAGCTTCTGTTGTGGTTGCGCCCACGTTGCGCCCAAGCGCGAATAGGCTACCAGGGATACCTTGATCTCTGGAGTGAAATACTTTGCCATCATGTATTCTCCTTTCCCACTGCTCCTTCATCGCACTTGTACCCTATCTCACTCTAGCGAACAATATGCATTCACTTATCTGACCTCGGGGACGCGCACATAGGTCTCCCTTTCCTAGAACTCTATAGGCTTGCGAGATGTGGATTTCCTTTTGCTGTAAAGTATGTGGCCGAGGTAGTTATGTACTTCTTGGGACCACTGCTGCAACTAACGTGGCTTCGTACTCTAGCAAACTCAAATCAGCAAAAAATAATGACTATCTACCTGCCAGCCCACCATATGCAAGTTCACCGTGATCGGGCACGCTTTTTTGAAGGGCTGCTGTTGTGTCATGCGCCTATTTACAAACACCCTTCCCCCTCCTTGTCAAGAGAAACATAAAGCAAGCCAGTGTGATTGCACAATATATATATATATATATATGTGTGTGTGTGTGTGTGTTCTTGGCCGGATTTTTTATGTTCTGTTTGAAGTTGGACATATGTTTTTAATTATTATGTCTCTTTTAATATCCTTTACTGATTTATGACTTTTCTGTGCACAATTTTCAAGGTACCGTGCTGTTCGCGGTCACTCATATAAATAAACAAATGCGACATAAATGAAGTCATTCGTCGCTTGCCCTGCTTCTCTGAAAGAACTGGCTCAGTGTCAGTGCTTAGACACATTACAAGTTCATAGAGAGGACTCTGGACACCATGTGCCGCTTGCGGTGACAGAGATGCAACGGAAAGTATATCAGCGAAGGATGACTACGAAGTAAAAAAAATCACATGGTGCGTTATTTTCGCTCGTGCGCTGCATGTTTTGCGAGCTGTAAAACCCCATTTAATCCGCACCTTACAGGCATGATGTGCACGCCCCAATCTTTGCGAGCCCGTACTGCCCATATACTTCCCAAGGTTGGCGAGGTCGGGTCTCTGATTATGCAAATGCATCGCCCGTCTTTCCCTCTTTCTCTCGACACTGCTTCTTCACTGCGCAGACTTTCTATTCTGCTAATACAGGCGCACCTTTCTGATACATTGAATTATTTAGTACCTGTCTGCCCACGTGCATAATTAACAGGTGAACGGCAAGACGAGGCAGTAGGTTGCCCGTCTCGTCTGTTTTCTTCTCAGTGTGTTGCTATATGAACGTTCTCTTTCCGTTCACGTTGCGACGCGCTAAGTGTCCAGCGCAACGCGAACGGGAAACGCAATACAGCTGACAATGTCAAGCGCAGCTGGCGTTAGCTAGCGCTTCCCTTTTATTAACGTCAGATCATATTGTGCGCGCTCGTTCTCTGAGCAATGACCTTTAGTCGCACAATGCTGCACCTAACGCGAAACTGCTGTTTGAAAACAAAATAGGCTCTACAGCAGCTTATGGTATATAATGCAGTGAATTATCGTCGGTATATGCCTTGGAAGATATATTTGTTCAGGCTTCGTTTGCGCGCGTTAACGTAAACGCTGTTAATTACTTTGCACAACTTGTTTCATTTGCAGAGGGTTGCAGAGCTTTCGGGGCAACTGTGACGGCGAAAGAAAAAAAAGCAATGCGTCACGCAGGTTGATTATCTACATAAATCACACTTCCTTTGCTCCTTCTCCTAAATTTCATCCTGGGAGGGTGTGCTAGGACTGTAAACGAGCGGCTGTGCTGGTATGTAATATATTTGTAAAGCTTCCCGTTGTGCTCGCGTATTGGCGAGATTCGCATCGTACCACGTATGTGGAGGGCTTCTGCGTCGCAGCGTAAATACTGCAGATACGTGCGCAGGTGCGCACCTCGTGTATTTGCCTCATCTGCGACGACGTGCGCCGAAGGCCGGAAGTCGCGCGTACGTAAACATGATTCATGGCGTCAACACTGCGTGGTGCGGCGCGTATTCGAGTCGACGATAAACATCTGCGCGCAAGCTCGCGGTGTTTCGCTCTAAACACGCTGACTTCAGCCGTATTACTCGGAAGCCATCCGACGCTGTTAATACGAATGCATTACTTCGGCGCTTCCCCAACGGGCACATGTGTATACGGCCATTGCCAAACAGTGCAATATGTGCACTGGTGCCTTTGACGTGGTGTGTGCGTGTTAACTTATCGCCGTCGTTGAATTGTTCGTATCGGTGCCGGCTCTTTTACGATGCCAGCACCACCGGGCAGTGCAGACTCCCGAAAGTGAATTGCGGCAGATAGAAGTCATCGTGCCAGAAAAAAAAACATCAGTGTCTATACGATGTCGGGCTGACTCATTTACAGAAAATAAAACGTTACACCATCAGCTAATGTGCATCGCTTCTATAGGCAATATTGTGAATAATGTGCGCCTTCTGCCGCTTCGAGAGTATTCCGTACCTGAAACACAACCTCGCGCGAGCGTGCAGTGCAAACCCGAAAGCTCTTCGTGAACGACGTTGTCTCGCGCTACTACATTTGCGAACTGGGTCATTCAAGGGCCTTGCGCATGGCAAGCCTTCGTTTCGGTATATTTTATTCTGAAATATCACTCTTTTAACCGACCGTGTAGAGATTATATTCTCATGTTATGTGTAGCTTTTAAATTACATTCCGCAAGGGCGAAAACAGCCTAGCCCTTCGCGACACAATTCTCCCGATCCAGGCGCGCCTTTTTGCGCATGTGAACACGGCTGTATTTGTTCAAACGCAACGCTATTATACATGTGGGCCAGTCACGGGCTTTGTCTACCGATCTTGACGCGAAATGAGACGCACCGATAATGCGTTTAATTAACTATGCGATCAATTGAATCATGATAATGTTATCGTGTTGAGCTTGTACAATTCGGCTCTTGATGCCGAATTCTCCAGGCATGCATTTTGCTTTGACATTCACGCGGAATTTCGGGAGTGATTCGGAACGAGGCGCTTGAGGTCAGTTTCAGAACCTCCATTTAAATGATTCTCATTATAATGAAACAAACGGGAAGCTCAGAATTACGAATGGGGGGGGGGGGGTGAGACTTGTTTTGGTAAAAAAATTCTATTTCTGGATTTTGAAAAAATCACCTGATAGAGAGTTTCTTTATTTTTCAGAAAATGTAGCACACGTGGGCACTCGTGGTGTCCAAAATAATTTTTAGTTCTTTTTCTTCCACACTTTAAAATGTTCTTAGGTCCTAAGTAAGTTGTGCGTTTTTTCTCAAAGCTATACTTTTTTAGGTTGTGTACTTTCTTGTTCTTTATTTATTGATACGTAACCCCGCTTCGCCCGTAGGCGTTACAGCACTGGGGTTACAAACATGAAAAAAAAAACACATCTTCATTGTTGCAGCACACTTGCTTAGACAGCAGACCATTTCACTCATTAATGGTTTTCACACACACACAAAAAAACTAATCGGCGTACAGGTTCGTCCTGGCCCATTATGGCCTTATTTTGTGCATATGATCTATACGTTCAGATATGTTCTCCGGCTGTTTTAAGTAAGTGTCGCTCTCTATTCCTGTTTTATTATGAAATATCTCTTATAACAACTTTAAACGTGAATTTTTCACGTGGTGATGAAAGGGACTGCCAGTTTAATTTCTTTGTCACTTCGGCACAACTGTGATTTCTTCATTATAGACTAATTTAATTCTAATTCATTAAGCAAGCCTACTTGTGACGGGTCCCAAAGAGTACAAGCATATTCTAAAATTGGTCGAATACAGGTGAGCTAAGCCGTGTTCCTAAGCTGATAATCTGCACATCTCAAATTTCTTTGAATATAGTTCAATGATACCGCAGCCTTAGCAACCACATAATTCACGTGCGCATTCCAGGAACTGTCGTGTGACAATAATACACCCAAATATTTGTACCAAATATTTCTACATTTGTCTAGAGGACTAAATAGCGTACACAAACCATATTTTCTCACGTGTGTTAAGCAGTGACAGTTACATAACTGGAGCTAGAATCAGTAGCCTAGGCGCATCAGTGTTTTGCTGTATTAAAGAAAACTATTGTGTGGCAATTTTCATACATCAAACGTAAAAAACATGACAAAACTAGTTTATTGTTGTACGCTGACAATTTTAGTACCACTTGTGCATATCACCGGTAACTACCTTCGGGCTAAACTGCAATGCTCTGCAGATAGCAGATCTCAATGAAAATTACGTTTGTAGAAAAATTAGAAATGCCAATATCAGGAACCCTAAACATAATCTCAAAATTCATTTTGAACTCTCATGCAACATGCGTGCATCTTTAGCTTACCTTGAAAATATTATAGCCATAGCTTTGATGGTCGCTGCTGTCAAGTCAAACTTTGAAACTCACTGTCGAAGTCTATAGTTGGATACAAAAATCCCGCCTGCGGCGGCTGCATTTCCGATGGAGGCGGAAATGTCGTAGGCCCGTGTGCTCAGATTTGGGTGCACGTTAAAGAACCCCAGGTGGTCAAAATTTCCGGAGTCCTCCACTACGGCGTCTCATAATCATATGGTGGTTTTGGGACGTTAAACCCCACAAATCAATATAGTTGGATACAAGAAAACAAATGACCGCAGGTGCCCCGCCTCAGCGACTAAATCACAAGAGTGGAAGCTTGGGCTAGTTGGTGCGTATTCATATTTGCAAGGTGTTTCAGCGCGCGACCAAAGGAAAAAAGGACAGGGTAGACAGAAAGAGCGCTGTATCTGTCAGCGCTCTTTCTGTCTACCCTGTCCTTTTTTCCTTTGGTCGCGCGCTGAAACACCTTGCAAATATGAATCAGCGACTAAAGTAGTTCCGCTCATTCACTCGAGTGCAATGTTCTACGAAGGCGAGGTTGCCGGCCGTCCGGCTCATGACGTCACTCTCGAGTGCGTGCTCACTTAGGCAGGGTCGTAGGCATCGGACTTTGATAGAGGAGGAAATGCCACGTAATTCTAAAGCTGTATTCAAATATAATAATTTTTCTGGTTTAACGTTTCAGAACCGCGATATGATTATGAGAGACGCCGTAGTGGAAGGCTCCGAAAATTTCGACCACCTGGGGTTCTTTAACGCGCTTCTAAATATTAAGTAGACGGGGCTCAAAGAATTTCACCTCCATCGAAAATGCAGACCGCCACAGCCGGGATTCGATCTCGCGACCTGCGGGTCAGTACACGAGTATCATGTCCGGACCACCGTGGCGCACGGGGTTCTGGTGGTCACCGCGGCGGGGGTCATCGGCAGGCGCCAATCCTGCCGAAGACCATGGTACCTGGCTGCCTTTATTCTCGTTTCATGTACTGTGTGACGTCAGTGCACTTTAATGAACACCAGATGGTCGAAATTCGAAGAGCCCTTTACGGCGGCGTCTCTCATAATCATATAATAATATCTTGGTTTTTGGGATGCAAAACCTCAAATATATTATTATTATTATTATTATTATTATTATTATTATTATTATTATTATTATTATTATTATTATTATTATTATTATTATTATTATTATTATTATTATTATTTACCACTTGATGCTCTACTGTCCGCATAAATCGCTGATGAGAAGCAGACGAAAAATGATGACATCATGACTTGCAACAGTCCGCGCAACCATGAGCTCCTATTATTTAGTAAGGATCAGCGTAGCTGCTAGCCGGAGCACTTACGGATTTGCCACAGCGGCGTAGCCAAAATTTGAGGGGGGGAAGAATCATTAAGAAGGAGTACCCCTTTCCCCCACCTTACACCTCTGGCTAGGCCAGTGATTTTACGTGCATGTGAATGTGGGGTTATTTGACGTATGCATGTGGGAGCAGAAGAGAGCAGAGTGGATTAGGGGACAAACGGGGGTTAAGGATATCATAGTTGAAATAAAGAAGAGGAAATGGACATGGGCCGGGCATGTAGCGCGTAGACAGGATAACCGCTGGTCATTAAGGGTAACTAACTGGATTCCCAGAGAAGGGAAGCGGGTTAGGGGGGAGACAGAAGGTTAGGTGGTCAGACGAGATTAAGAAGTTTGCGGGTATGAATTGGCAGCAGCAAGCACAGGACCGGGTTAACTGGCAAAACATGGGAGAGGCCTTTGTCCTGCAGTGGACGTAGTCAGGCTGATGGTGGTGATGATGATGATGATGATGATGATGATGATGATGATGATGATGATAATGATGATGATGATGATGATGATGATGAATGTTGGGTGAACCCCCCCCCTCGTTAAAAACGTCTGATGCGACGGGCCTTGAATGAATGTTGACCTCAGCGTATACGCTTCGTGAGTCACCTGTCTGCGTCGCATTCTTCGGTCGCGTGCTGCTGCGATCTTTGCTCTACGCAACTGTAGTGCATAGTTCATTGCCAACACGTGCGCGCACAGGAGCGGGAGGAGGGGGGGGGGAGTACATTTTAACAATTGGTTTGCACGCGCGCGGCACTGACAGCTAGCTGTCCGCACTGATGAGTCGAGAAACTAACTCGAGTCTGCCGCTCACGGCGGCTGTTCTTTGACTCTGCACGTCCGTCGCACGCTTGGGCAAGGTATACTCACCGCAATATCTTTCGAAGGTAAGTCCAGATGTTTTGTGAATAACGCATCTCACAGATCCATTCTGCGCTCAGCCTGATTCCACTAGCTGTCCTTTTACCTTTTTCTGTATCCCGGTTCTTATTGAGTGTTAGAAATACCTTGTTTTAGCACTACTTGACGCGCGATAGACTTCGTTGACTTTCCTCAGTCTGGAACGCAGGTAACTTGTCGGCTAAGGTATCGCTCTGCTAAGCTCAGAGGCGCGGGTTTCATTCCCAACCCTGGCAGCCGCATTTGGCTAAGCGCGGAATACAAAAGCAGCCCTGTGCTTTTATATACCTGTTAGCGACTTTCACAGAACCCCAGATGGTCAAAATTATTCCGAAGTCTCCAACTGTGTGGCATGCCTCGTAATCACATCGTGGTTCTGGCTACTGAATGTAATTTTCTTTTATTCTGTCGAAACCTAGGCCGCCAGCACCGACTATTCAGTACTATTGTACCTTCATTGAACTGTACCGCCTGTTTCTTCCTTTTAGCTTGAATGGATTTAAATGAGGTATCATTGAGCGCGTTTTTTTTTTCTCTCTATTCAAGAGTATGTCTGGAATATGTGCAATTCATGACCATAAGTGTCTGCATTGCGGAAGTATAGTTAATAAGAAAGATTCAATAAACAACTGCAGCTGTATTAGTCCTTTACGCTACATTTAATAAACTGAAGTCAAGCAGCCGTGTAGTGAGGCCACCACGGTATAGCTCTTGATGAAAATGGACCGCACCATATCAAGTCAATAGACATTTTAAAAAGATTTGAAAAGAACTCGTTTATGTTCTACTTACATTTATTTTCCCAAGTTTTGTCTTTCATTCCAGAAATTGATAAATTGATGCAAGTTTAGTTTTGGGACATTTATACAGAGCCCTTTTCGATATACTTCTTTTGAAAATTTACACGCAACGCGTTGACCTGGACATAGCAGTTTCTCTCAATATTAGGGTCCGTCTTCTCAGCAATCTTATCTGGTCGAATTATCCCATTCCCTGAATTTGATATCGTCTTGAGATCATATTTGATAAAAAAAATGAATAAACGGAACGATGCAACATGTACTCAGTGAACCAGTTCTCAAACTTAAGAGTGTTTTGTGCATATATATACATAACATCCTTACTACATGTGTAAAAACAGGACTTTTCAAGGATCAAAGCACCCATACCATGGGTTTTTACCAATGAACTAAACAGCCTTATCGTGGGGTGTAGCCAGTGGCCTAAATACCCTTATTACTTTAAAACACGAAAAATTGGTCGACCAGTCAGGGCGGACATGCAACTGCAGATGACATCAGTACAAAACAGGTGCGTAGCCAGAAATTTTTTTCGGCGGAGGTGGGGTAGGAGGGCTTCTTGATTTCGGAGAGGGTAGAAAGTGCGCATTTTTTGCTCTCTGCTGTGCCATGGCGAAAAGTGTTTTGGGGGGGGGGGGGGTGACGGGCCCTGTGTATCACACCCTGGCTACGCCCTTGGTATAGAAGGTGCACGTACAGGCGTTCAACCATGTAAACACAATATAGCGTATTGTAAAATACCCCATGGATGAAGCGCTCGCGCTACACTGCCGTACACAGACTACCTGGTACATATAGTCGTAATATATTTGATCTTAGGCCGCCTTTTACTGCCGGTGGGTATATTCCTGTTCAGTGTAAACGAACATTAAACATTACAAAATTAACGGAATATGCGTAAACTTATAATGTGCTTATACATATATGTCAAAAAGGGACAATTATTTCAATCTAAACTCACGTAATATTGAACAACTTTTTAATGACTGGATGCTGTCATATGGGCCACGGGTGTTTCGACAACACATAAAACCCTTAAAGAGTGTTCTAATTAAAACATTACCCCGTTAAGGCTTTCTGGAGAATCGAAACACCCTTGCACCCCAATTTTCGCAAATTTCGGTAAGACAAAAGGGTGGTTTGCTTGCTTGAAATTTATTTAAGGGTGTAAAGTGGTTTAAAAACATAACTATTGTGATGACTATGAACTGTCGGGGATGTAAATATATGGCATCGGAAGCCACCAGCACACTATGCACAAATTGTCAATAATAATAATAATAATAATAATAATAATAATAATAATAATAATAATAATAATAATAATCGGAAAAGAAGCATGATATCTTGGAGACGACGTGTCAACAGCGGTGCATCTATAGTTGTTCACACGCACAAAATGAAGTTTCGTGATCGATAAGCCAACGAAGGGACCTTAGCACGTGTGCTACAAGTTTCAGTTACCAATCCCGTTTCAAAAACAGTGTTTTAACCTATAGAGGACGATACATACTTACATTGCCTCGCCCTATCTTGTGTGACATTACAAAGTGATATACTGAAAAACCTTCTTTGTTTTCACTGTGTTCCCTGTTTTCATACCGCATGATTAATGTAACGTATACATCATTCAAGATTGTTCGACATAACGCTGATGTTCAGTGTTATGTCGAATCATCTTAAATGCGTTAACGCGTTCTTTACCACTTTCACATAATCATTCATGGTTTAATTGCCGTGGTGATGAATACACAACATTGATTGGTGAATGTTAAGAGGGGGAATTTGGGGTATTTAAAGCGCTTGTCGGATTTTGAGTCAAACTAAGCTTTACTTGATGATTACGCAAGTTTCGTGGAAACGAGTTCGTACTTATCGCATTTTTTTTTTCGTCCATAACCTGCCCCTGCATATAAGCCGCAGCCATAACTTTAACTCTTGTGAAAGAAAAAAAAATATGCATATAATCCCTGCATACAACACGCACTCTCACACTTAAAGCAACTATTTTCTCTCTCACATGAGAGTAAATACGGTAAATATACTTACTCAAACACGCAACGCATTAAGTACAACGCAAAGAGGCAGATGCGGTGTAGAACAATACAAACACTTTGTTCTGGGTACGGCGTCCATTAGGGATATACGAATACACATTATTACGATGGAGGCAAAATACTGAAGTCCCGTGTACTATGTGATGTCGGTGCACGTGAAAGAACACTAGATGGTCGAAGTTTCTGGAGCCCTTCACTATACGGCGTGCCTCGTGACCAGGGTTTCGGCGCGTAAAACCTCATATACTTTTACCAACGCACATTAGGCTTGTATATTAGGCTCAACGCACGCGTTTGTTGGTCTTTTGCACTGCAGACATGAATTGCACGGCTCGCGAGGCGCACTTGGCTCATGTCACGCGTCGTATAAAGCGGCAGTCAACGACGCGACGTTGACACAACTTCATGTTTCACGTGGTTTGCACGAGCGTCCTACGATGTAGTACAAGATTGTGCCTCGTTGTTGATTTTGCAAACGATGAAAAACGGCGTGCGAGTCGAGAAATAATTAGACGTAACGAGGAACGTGCATACGTCCTGAATCCTCTGGCGAACGCGCAAATCACCACAACAGCATCGCTTCTCGATAAGGGCATTGATACGCTGCACTACAGCACACGGTCCACTACAGCAGCTGACCCTCTTTTTTTTTCTAAGAATCCAAGTATTGAACAGCTTCAAGACATATACAGGGCTGAACTGCCGCCAGGACTCGGTTCTGGGAACCGCTCTAGTGAATTTTAGGCTGCGCCTACGTGTGCAGTCTATGAAATTTTGTTTACCTTTCTGTGATAAATCTTGCTCGCGGGAGTACAGTTACAGCTGCTGTGCGACTGCAAGTGTCTCGATCGTAATCGGCCCGTGTGAGTATATATACAGTTTCGCGTACAGGCGTAGCGCCGGCGGCAAGTTGATTAAACAGCTCTCCTTGCCGCCCCCAGCCGTGCCCTAAATAATTCAGCGTCGCATTTGGCTAAGTGAGCAGCGCGCAACGTAATGGAAGCGTGACGTATCTTCATTTTCGTTCGCGGCGGGCCGTCGCGCTCTCAAGGGGTTCCGAACAGTGTTGTTTCGCTACAACAGAGGGCGCCTCTGGAGAGCTCACGCGAGGGACGCTGTTCTGTTTTCCCGCACCGAGAACCAAAGAGCCTCGCTGCTTGCTGCCGCGCTTGGCAGTTTCACGTCGCGTGGTTGACTGCGTCTGAACGAGTCGAAGGGCAATATTTGTAGGGCGGAACGTATACAGCCCGGGTCAGTTGAGGGGCGCGAGAGATCGCAGGCACGTGATAACGGTGTTTCTGAAAAAAAAAGAAGAGGGCGGGGTCCTCTTTTTGTTTCTTCTTTACCTCATTTCTGTCTCACACGCTATCTCTCCTTTATTGCTTCCTTCCTTTCCACTGCTTTTACAATCTAACTCTCCTTTTTATGAAGGAATCGCCCCGCCGTGGTGGTCTAGTGGCTAAGGTACTCGGCTGCTGACCCGCAGGTCGCGGGTTCGAATCCCGGCTGCGGCGGCCGCATTTCCGATGGAGGCGGAAATGTTGTAGGCCCGTGTGCTCAGATTTGGGTGCACGTTAAAGAACCCCAGGTGGTCGAAATTTCCAGAGCCCTCTACTACGGCGTCTCTCATAATCATATGGTGGTTTTGGGACGTTAAACCCCACGAATCAATCATTTTTATGAAGGAAAGTGTACATTTAAGGGCTCGTTTTCTCCGTTAGAGAGGATAATGATGAGAACTAACAGACAATAGTCACACAGGGAAAGTACAGGAGTTGTTCTCAGAAGTAATTGTAATGCAAATCGGGAAAACTGCAGATCGAGAAAACTAACCACGCGTCTTCCTTCCATACATAGCCAAGTCTAAGAGCGATCTGTGTGCGCTGAATGAGGCATTTCCGCAAGAAGCCGCGGATTTATCGCATAAATGTCTCGGTTATGCACAGCACCTTAAGACAAGGTGAGCTGAAGCAACTAGCACCTTGTGTTCTTGCACACATTCTGTAATTATAGGCTCCTTTCAAGAAAGCGTTTTCACTCTTAGTATATCTTTTTTTTATTTTTTTATAATAAGCACACCATATAATTCGTATTCTATACCCAAATCGTACTGTTCGCACACTGCATAGTGAAATATAGGGCGTCCTCCCATGTAGAACACTCATGCATGCCAGGCTCATATTTCTTCGCGGACAATGGTGGAGATGTTCTTGAAGCGGGTGCACATCTTATTCCTCTTATACACTCACCTGCGGCGCGCACGCCGATATCTGTTATTACAGATGTGCGCGGCACTGAAGTGTTTATATTAGCGACACGCTTCCGATGGGTACGATCAGATTTCGGGAGTGGAAAGAAAGAAAACTACATTCATCGTTATTACTTCAAGTGGTTCGGCCGTCAGGCTTGTGTGAGACGTGGCGTATCACGCCAGGTGTCTAGGCAGAAATTTTCTTCCTCCTATCGACACCAGGCAGCCAAGGTGGTATACACCACTTTCTCACGCGGATGTGCAGCCTCTGGCGCCGAAATATGGGGTGGTAGGGTTACCAACTCTTCAATGAAGTGAGTCGGGACTGAGGAGGGGGGCTGCATGTACTCACATAGGCATCCAGTGAAATCAGTTTTTCTTTTTGCGGAATCCGTTCCAGACAAATTCGTTCTTTATTGCTGCGGCCTTTTGAAGTGGCACTTTAGCTGGCGAGCAAATGTTGGCAAGACTTCATATTTCTGGAGAATGTACTCGTAACAGTGTCGCTCTACGCGCGGAAGTTCAGATAAAGTGGCTAAAATCTCTCGCAGCCACCGCAGCATTGATTCATGCGTACGATTCGCTTGAACCATGGCGTGACGCGTGAGGGGTGCTGGATTACTTAAATATATGCAACTGCACGGTTCGAAACGAATCCGGGACATATAGAGATGTCCCGGGAGGGACGCCGTAGGATTCGGGATGCTCTGCGGAAAGTCGGGACGGTCCCGCGAAATCCGGGATGGTTGCTAACCCTAGGTCATGGCCCCAGCCGATTGTGCTGGCGTGTATGAACATATATGCCAGCGAAGATGGGTGCAATGGAAGTGGAACAGCCTCATCAGTCACTGGGAGTGATGACGTCGCTGAATGCAGTCGCGGAACATTCTGTTTCATCGTATACAGCAGACATGCATCAAATGGCAGGAAATAACATTTTGTTGCCGCGCAAGCAACGCAGAATAATAATTGACCGCGCTGAGATGTTTCATGTATGCACTGCTCGAACACTTCGATCGCCTCTCAATAAACTGCAAGCGCCAACGTTCGACTTGCGCCTATATATAAAATGCTTCAAATATCCGTCATTTGTTTTTTTCATTTTGTTAAAGTTACCCGCGTTCGTTCGAGGTTGAGGTTCGCTAGCGAAAGCTTAGCTGCGTACTGCAAGCTTCCAAGAGGTGGCGGCATTGCGCATGACACAAAGATCGATAGGCCCAAAAAAGCCATTCGTGCCTTGGGACGCACTCCTGCGCCTGTTTCACGCCGCGCAGGATGCGCAGCGACCCTGTTAAAGCGCATTAAGAGCGCGGGGCTCTTCCAAGGATTGATTGATTGATTGATATGTGGGGTTTAACGTCCCAAAACCACTATATGATTATGAGAGACGCCGTAGTGGAGGGCTCCGGAAATTTAGACCACCTGGGGTTCTTTAACGTGCACTCAAATCTGAGCACACGGGCCTACAACATTTCCACCTCCATCGGAAATGCAGCCGCCGCAGCCGGGATTCGAACCCGCGCCCTGCGGGTCAGCAGCCGAGTACCTTAGCCACTAGACCACCGCGGCGGGGCGGGGCTCTTCCAAGGAGCGATGCGTGTATAAACACATGGTAGACGGATGACATGGGGGCGGCTGTAAACGTATGCATCCATTCCGTACCTTCTGGAGAGTGGAGAAAGAAAGAAAGGAGAGAAAGAAAGAAAGAAAGAAAGAAAGAAAGAAAGAAAGAAAGAAAGAAAGAAAGAAAGAAAGAAAGAAGAAAGAAAGAAAGAAAGAAAGAAGGCGCACAGTCACCTCGAAAAGGTACCGCATGACCCGAGAGTGTTGGTAAAGAATAAATTTCAGAGTGTAATTTCCTGTCTTGCTGGCACTTGGCACCTATTTTGAAATCGTTTCCCAGAAAGACGGCTAAAGAGAGTTTTCTCGCATATTTAGGCCGGTCACGGCACGACTGATATGCAACACAGCCAGGGACCGGCAAACATGAACGAGCGTTCGCCTTCGATATTTGCCTAGCCCACTTTTACGAATTTAAAAATAAGAGACGATCGCGAAAGCGGTGGCGATCACACTGCGGCGCGTCGTCGCTATGCGGTGCACAATGGCGACGATAGGCCTCAACGTGCGTTGCCTTCGATAAGATACGGGTAGCCTCGCGAGGAGTCGTGCAAAGTCGCAGAAACACGTTGTTTGCTGCATTGTAAACGAGTTCAACGAATGCGCCTTGACCGATCGATTAAAGCAGCACAGAATACTGAACGTAACGTTCGGGCCGCAGGCACGTACGTTACGTTTCACATATGTGGGAGGACACGTCGTGTAGGTAAACCTCGTAAGTGTATGGACCGTGGGCCCGGGACGAAAACATAGGTAAGGCACTCTGTATAGGCCATCCACTCTTCTATATTGGGAGTGCATACGCGTAATTCCCCTTCTAACGGCCGCGTGACGTCGTAATGGGCGAGAAGGCTAGCATTGCGGTCGGGCGTGGCCGACGAACGTGTCCGCGAGAGCCCTGTCAACAAGCGCGACCGCTCGCGTGCAAGAAATAAAGAGCAGCAGTGGCGCGCTCGCTGTTTGTCGAAGCCCTACCACATCGAACGCTACGGGACATCCCGGGCCTAAAAGATTGAGCCACGGATGCTTAGCGCCGTGTAAATACATTAGGCACCCGAACTGAGCGGAGAGAGCGGCGTGGAGCGCGGTCCTTGCGATGGAAGCGCATCGGCCATGCTTTATCCGCTCAGCCAATTCAACCTCTTCAGAACGGCCATGATTATAGCTGCAAACACGCTCATACTGTCGCCGCGTGAGGGAATGGCAACGTCTGTATACTTACACTTAGGCGTATTTCTTTCGCAGAAAGCTCCTTACGGGACTGTTGTGCCGCAGCGTCGGCTTCTAGCAGCTTGCGGACTGTCTGCAGCGGCGCCAGCGGGACTTCGACGTTCTGAAACGGTCAGGGTCCGTAGTTCAGCTCGCTTCCGAGGCGGCGATAAGGCGAGGTCTCAACGGTTCTCTCCGCGTGTACACAATGCCCCTCGCCTGCCCATCTTTTTCCTTCCTTCTTTTTGTCCATCAGTGCGTGTATGTTGGCCTCATAGAGAAAAAAGAAAGAAAGTAGCGTGGGAGGCGCGCCGACGTTGTTCGCGGTGTGTGCATATACCTTATCAGACGTCGTCGCGCCGTGGTATTTTGTGTTAAACAGAGGCAGCAACAGGCAGCACGTTGAAGGGGCACTAAAGATCAAAACGGTGTTTAGCGTATTAGTAAAGTACGATTTCGCAATCCCAAAAACATCACTCTTACTTACCGCGACACAACACTTAGTAAGCGTGAAAACGCACGAAAAGAAAATGCGGATGGCGACGCCACCTTGAGACTCCCGCACCGAATAACGGGACGTAAGAAACTTTGAAGTTGCCTATACTGGATCCCACATAACTTTCAATCGATAAGAATGAAGTACATTGTCATCTGTGGGTACCATAGACATAGCATGCGAAGTTTCAGAAAATGTCATCGCGCCAATGCCACGATAATACCAAAAATACATTTTCAAACTTCTAACGCCACGCGCGGAGATTTTTGCGTGAAGTTTGAAGTTTGAAAGCTTATTGATTCCACCTTGTGTTTGGCGCTGCTTCGCCTAAGTGGCCCTTGCGAAGACACTTCTTTTAGTTGCTGTGCCTCTGCTCCACAACACAGGTCAGACTGATAATGATGAGTATCTACATATGATAAGATGACGCGTATGAATAACGCTCACACTTATTTTCCTCCCATGCGTGAGCGGCCAGCCCGGACGCGTCTTAGAGAGAAACGGAACGTTGCACGAATGGCTTCAGACGCGATGCGTGGACAATCTCCGAACCATGACAGCGACGATCCCAAGAAAGGTCGGTGGGAGGGACGCGATAGTTCACTGGTGACGTTTGTTCATTGATTGTATAGGGTCCAATGAAGCGTGACTGAAACTTTTCGCACAATCCTGGAGTACGAATGGGCGTCCAAAGCAACACTTCATCCCCCGGACTGAAGGAGACGTCGCGATGAGAGCTGTCGCAGCGTTGCTTGCGATCTTGCTGATTGACTCCTGTTTTAAGGCGAGCCCGTTGCCGACATTCCTCGAGCCCTGTGATGAACTGCTCTGATACGGTTGCCGAGGCGTCAGTTGGAACATTTAGGAAAGAGACGTCGATGGTGAATGTTGGTGAACGGCTGTGCACGAGGTAGAAAGGCGAGTAGCCAGTAGTTCTTTGAACAGTACTGTTATGGGCAAACGTCCCAAAAAGCAAAGTTGTGTCCCAGTTGTCGAGGTTTGGTGCGATGTACATCGATAGCGTGTCCGTTAGTATCCGGTGAAATCTCTCTGTCAGCCCATTTGTTTGGGGGTGGTAGGCTGACGTCGTCTTATGTACTGGCAGTTTGTTGCCATAGTTTGTAAACAGGCAGTTTGTTTGTAAACGATTTGTAAACAGGCAGTTTGTTACCATAATTCGTCGCGACTTTTGGTAGCGACAAATTGTTGGGCATCGCAAACCTGGTGTTATTCTTGTTAATTAACTGATGAATTGGAAGGGCATCAACAGAAACTTGGTGGTTCATGACTTCATGTAGCAACACCATTAGGCTAGCTTTGTGTGTAAACAACAGGTAGTGCATTCAATTCTACAAATAGCGGCTTGCACAATGAACGATGAGAACGTGATAACTTTCAGCGCTTGCTTCTGGGTGCTAACTAAACGAGACATGTGGGTGTAATAGGTATTGTCCCAAGTGGTAACACAACATTTGATATGTGTGTGAATGAAGGCATAATGAAGTGAGAAAAGTGTGCTACTACTGAAGCTTGAACGCGTTTTAAATAATGTCCTTGTGTAGAAGCCAATTTTTCAACTACCGAATCGACATGGGTATCTAACTTTAGATTGGAATTTTCAATGACACCCAGGAACTTCGCAGAACTTATTTGTTTAATTTCAACATTCCTTATTCGTATGTGTAAGGGAGATGTCACTATAATTTATCAGGAGAATGGAAAACTACAAACTGCGACTTTACAGGGTTTATACTTACACAATTCTCAAGACTTTATACTTATATAGTTTTCAAGCTTCTGTACTGTGTTGTTTAATTTATGTAAAAGCTCAGTGGTGTTAGAGGCAGAAGTTAAGATCGTCGTATTGTCGGCGTACAGAAAACACTTGGCACTAGATAAGTAAGTCCGCAGATCGTTAATAAATATCAAAAATAAGAGCTGACCGAGAATTGAACCTAGGGGTACACCTTTGGTGATGAACGTATACGTTTAGAAAAGGCGCCATTGATAAAGACACTTTGATATCTGTTTGAAGGGTAATCTTTTAGAAGTCCCGAAAAAGAACCAGTAGTACCGTAACTTTCTAACTTAGAAAAGAAAACTTCATGGTTAATACTTTCAAAGACTTTTTTCAAATCAATGAACACTGATCCGGCTAATATTCCTCTGTGCAAATTTGTTCACATCCAGTCACGAAAGCTAATGGCAGCGTGTTCTGTTGAAAGATCGGCACGGCACCCACTGTGACGAGGACAGTATGTTAAATTTTGCGAAATAGCTGGACATATGAATTTCGATTAACATTTCCACTATTTTGCTGAAAAATGGCTGTATAGAAATCGGCCTGTAATTTTCTAATGAGTTCTGCCGCGTTGACCTAGTGGCTAAGGTACTGCTGCTGACCCGCAGGTCATGGTATCGAATACCGGCTGTGGCAGCTGCATTTTCGATGGAGGCGAAAATGCTGTATAGGCCCGTGTGCTCAGATTTGAGACCACGTTAAGTAATTTATTTATTTATTTATTTATTTATTGACTGATATGTGGGGTTTAACGTTCCAAAACCACCATATGATTATGAGAGATGCCGTAGTGGAGAGCTCCGCAAATTTCGACCACCTGGGGTTCTTTAACGTGCACCCCAATCTGAGAACACGGGCCAATATACAACATTTCCGCCTCCATCGGACGTGCAGCCGCTGCAGCCGGGATTTGATCCCGCGACCTACGGGTGAGCAGCTGAGTATACCTTAGCCACTATACTGCGGCGGGGCCACGTTAAAGAATCCCGGGTGGCCCAATTTCCGGAGCCCTACTTCGGCATCTCTCATAATCATGTGGGTGTTTCGGGACGTTTAACTCTACCCATCAATCAATCAATACTTGCTGAGAAAGAAGCAGATCGAGCGTTCAAGCAGCGCTGCGCGTGTGTGCCTTTTTGCCGACCGTGTTTTATTTTGCGCTGTAAAAGTCAATTCAAGGTGAATCAAGACCAACTTGGGCTTCCCAATCTGCTCGAGTCCGCTGCCTTATTCGTCGCCTTGTTGCAAGCTGCCACGACCGGTGCAAGCTACCATAGAATAAGCAAGGCTTTATTGGAGAATAACGCGGAATCATCTTTTTAGGCCTTCCAATTCTGGCCAAACTAAAGCATTCAACACGCACTTATACACTCACGGCAGCTTGTAGAGCAGCGGTGATGCTATCACTTTTCGATGAAATATCATTTTGTGAAACGGGAAGAGATTGGATCTGTCCATAAAACGTTTACTGGTTGCTGCCTGCACTTGCGTCATTGATAATTTAAATTTCAGGTGAGGCAAAGCAGAAGTTTTATTCTGCTTATTTATGACAATGTGATCTAACTTTATAGCGACCCTGCAGTTCTGATGGCGCACTGTAGGGTTGCCTAAGCGGCCTGCACGCCTTAGAGAACCTGCAGTGCCTGGTCGTGACACACGGTGTACAATCTTCACAGCAGAAGCGTACTTAAGGCAAACTTCACTATATAATTACGCCATTGTCAGGCTGGAAAACCTAGCCTTAGCTGTTGGCTTGTGCAGCCGACAATGACTACATGAAAGTGGTGGGGCTCCGCCCTCCTAAATTTTTCTTAGAATGGGGGGAAACTAGCGCTCTCCTTGCACGTTCGAGCATATATTTCTGGAGCTAAAATCGCACCAGAGCACATGCACACTGAAACACGGCTGGCATTATCAAAGCTGCAGCCACAACAACGGCCAAAAATTAAGCAGGCAAAGCCACAGCACAATACTCAGCGACCGCAACGGTCACTGCAGACATCTTCCGAGTCACGGACAGTGCTGGTTCCACAAGACTTAGCCGAGAACGTCCAGGACGTTGCTGCGATGCTACGATATTTCAGGACACCATGCTCATGCTTTTGAATGAGCTAAATATTCCGGCAACCTGAACTGCCCTGCAGCTGCTGGAGATTCTTAATTCAGGGTTTTCAGTGCGTCAGTAATCACCATGGCTCTTCCACAACCCTCTCAAAGGTTGCGATTCTCATGTCCAGGTCCATAGCCAGGAATTTAATTTTAGGGTGGCCCACTTGTTGAATGCCTTGAAAAACACATTTTTATTACTTGTCCTTGGTCAAACATTCCCCTCCACCTGAATTTCGTGGAGGGAGGGGGTTCAGGCCCCTATAGGGTTGCCCCTTCCCCCCTGGCTATGGGTGTGCGAATGCCAAAGCTCTGAAGTTGTGTAGGCCAGAGAAGCTGTGGTCATAGGGACTGATTGTACCCCAATGCACGAGTTCTACAGATAGCTGTACAGAAGCCAAAACAACCAGGATGATATCGCGAGAAACGATAACAGTCCAGAGTAACTCGACATCCTATACCAGTAACGACAGGGGAAGTCAGGAAAGCCCTAGAAGGCATGTAAAAGGCAAAGCCACTAGTGAGAGTAAGGTAACAATGAACCTCTTGAAATATGACGGAGAAATTGTGTTTGAAAAACTGGCCACCATATATGTACGAAGTGTCTTTTGACGGGAAGGATACCAGAATATTGGAAAAGTGCCAAGACCATATTAATCCATGAGAAAGAAGACGTCAAGGACTTAAAAAATTATACGCGATCAGCTTACTGTCTGTTCTCTGCAAACTATTTACAAAAATAATAGCTAAAAGGGACATTTGAGTTCAATCCGACCAAAGGACCAAGCAGGATTTTGTACAGGCTTCTCCACAATAGACCACATTCATACTATTATTCAGGTAAAAGAGAAATGCGCAGAATACAGCCAACCCCAATACATATTCTTTATAGTTTACGAGAAGGCGTTTGACTCAGTCGAGACATCAGCAGTAATGCAGGCACTAGGGAATCAGGGCACTGACAAGACCATACATAAACATACTGGAAGAAATCTACAGCGGATCCATATCCACCATAGTTTTCTATAAAGAAAGCGACAGAATTAGAATAAAGAAGGGTGTAAGGCAGGGAGATACAATCTCACCAATGCTATTCACCGCGTGCTTATAGAAGGTTTTCAAGACCCTAGATTGAGAATAGTTAGGGATAAGAGTGAATGGAGAGTATCTTAGTAACATGAGATTCACTGATATGTAACTCAGGGAATGAATTACAGCTCTTAAGAGCTGTAATTGTTTACTGAACTGCGCACAGAAAGCAGAAAAGTAGGTCTCAAAATTAACATGCACAAACTAATGTAATACGCAACACTGGTCTCGGCAGAAAACAGTATTTCACGATAGGGGGAGTGACGCTGGTAGTTATAGAGGAATATGTCTACTTAGGACAGCTATTAACTTCGGAGCCGAACCATGAGAGTGAAATGACTAGAAGAATAAGGGTGGGGTTGATCACATTCGGCAAGCATTCTCAAATCATGAATGGTAGTCAACCACTAACACTCAAGATGAAGGTATATAATAGCTGCATCTTGTCAGTACTTACTTATACGGAGCAGAAACCTGGAGGCTTACGAAGAGGGGTCAACTTAAATTGATGACGACGTAGCGAGCGATAGAAAAGAAAATGATAGGTGTAACTTTAAGAGACAATAAGATAGCAGAGCGGGCTAGGAAACAATCCGGGGTTAAGGATATCATAGTTGAAATCAAGAAGAAATGGACATGGGCCAGACACGTAGCACTTAGACAGGATAACCGCTGGTCATAAAGGGTAACTGACTGGATTTGCAGAGAAGATAAAGGCGCGAAGGTAAGACAGAAGTAGGTGGGCTGATGAGATTAAAAAGTCCGCAGGTATAACGTGGCAACGGAAAGTACAAGACCGGGTTGATTGGCGAAGCATGCATGGGAGAGGCCTTTGCCCTGCAGTGGGCATAGTCAGACTCATGATGATGAGGGTGATGATGCACGTGCAGTCCGCTTTTTCACTCTCTTTTTCTCTCTTCATTCCCCATTATTCCCTTATCTCCAGAGCAAACCGGGCGCTCGTCTGGTTAACCTCTCTGTCTTTCACCTTCTTTCTCTCGCTGTCTCCCCTTCAGGTTCCACGTATATATGTGTGAAAGACCCTTCAGGATCGCAAGTCAACTTATTTTCACATTACTCGATATCACTAAACTTGCCACTCATGCCACGGCAGGGAAAGAAGTAAAGGCTATGAAGCCCACGATGAATACCCTCCCCTTCTCCTTTCTTTTTATTAAATGTGTACGAAACCGCGAAAGACCTACTTCACCTGACTACACCCCGCCGCGGTGGTATAGTGACTAAAGTACTCGGCTGCTGACCAGCAGGTCGCGGGATCGAATCCTGGCTGCCGCGGCTGCATTTTCGGGGGAGGCGAAAATGCTGTAGGCCTGTGTGCTCAGATATAGGTGCACGTTAAAGAACCCCAGGTGGCCGAAATTTCTGGAGCCCTCCACTACGCGTCTCTGATAATCATATGGTGGTTTTGGGATGTTGCACCCCACATATCAATCCAGGTTATGTACTACGTCTGTACTGAGCGCTGTTGGTTTATCCGTCTATATTAATATGCTGTGCCCCACCGCCATTCTTTTTTTTATGCGTGTGACCTGTGTTGAGTATAGGCGCTAGCTGAATTTCATATTCGTTCGCAGATATATAAACTGATACCTGAATTTAAAAAAGGGATTAATTCATTGACATATGGGCCCGGATTTAACGTCCCAAAACCACCATGCGATAATGAGATACGCCGTAGTGGAGGCTCCAGAAATTTTGACCACCTGCGGCTCTGCGCCCAAATCTGAGTGCAAAGGTCTACAGTATTTTCGCTTCTATTGAAAATTGCAGCCACCGCAGCCGGGATTCGATCCCATGACCTGCGGGGCAGCAGCCTTTTTTTTTTCTTACATAGCAAATGAGTGAAAAGGGAAAGAAGAAGCATTGACGTAAAAGCAACATAGCTTAACATCAACTATCGAAATCGGGCATATAAGCTGTGTACTTGACATAGTTCGGAATTACTCTTTCTGGTCGTTTCACATTTAAAAAAAAATCGAAAGTGTCTAGCTAACTTTTTGTTTATATTGTTGCTAAATTATTGACCGATTCTGATATTGATCAGACGCTTAAGCAGCGATGCCTCTCCGCATAGTCAATCGTAGAAAGCGCCTATTCAGAAGGACGCTTGAGGTGCTTTATTTGACCCGTGAAGATCGTTGCGGAAAGGATCAAATGTCCCAGATGAGCGACGGTCTGCCCACTTTATCAAAGTGGCAGGATTTTACTTCGAAGAGGCGAGGGTCTACCTATGCATGGTCATGCGTGTGCTCGTGCGAAGTTCTACTTTTTTTTTTGTCGGTGGGGGGGGAGGGAGGGGGGGGTCACTTAGACTTTTTCGTTTTAGCCTATGCAATGCAAATGGACTCAGCTGGCCGTGAACGGTGATTGATAAGTCGCCTAGACGGCACAAACAGAGCATTTATTTCAATTATTTTGTTATTTTAATGCTTCGCCCATGTTATTTTCTGCTTTCCTCACGCTTCAGCGTGTGCGTGAAAGAGACACATATGGGGTGTCGCTTTTTTGCATTCTGCTCCGTGTATGCAATACTTTCGACACTTCGCTCTTTTCAAATCCTTTCCAAAGAAACAAATGATTGATATGTGGGGTTTAACGTGCCGAAATGACCATCATTATGAGAGACGCCGTAGTGGAGGGCTCCGAAAATTTCGACCACTTGGGGTTCTTTGACGTGCACCCAAATGCGAGTACACGGGCCTACAACATTTCCGCCTCCATCGGAAATGCAGCCGCCGCAGCCGGGATTCGATCCCACGACCTGCGGGTCAGCAGCCGAGTACCTTAGCCACTAGACCACCGCGGCGGGGCAAAGAGACAAATAAGGAACACTGACAACGTGGAGCGGATATAAACGCAGAGAACTGAGCGGAGTGAAACTTTTGCAGCGGTATTGATTCCCAAGCCGTTAGTTTCATGCGACGCTACGTTGGCTGGGTTGGCCAGGCTTCCATCCAGGTGGGGCTGGTGCGCGCATGGTGCGCGAGGCTTCTGGCTTCCGGTTAAATTGTTTCCGGTGAAGCGGTCGGCTTGCTCGGCTTTCGAGGTAAGGAGAAGTCGCGGGTTGAATGGGGTATGTGCGAGCGCTTTTTTGCCGTGACTTACAAACGGGTCGCGTCGAGAGCGCATGTCTTGTCATTCGGTTCGTTATTAGTGTTTTTTTTTTATCTAACGAAAACCGCATAGTTGTCCAAAGGATGCGATGCTTCTTACAACGCCTACTAGGCCTAACCTAGCGCTTGCCGGAGTCGCGATTTCTCGGCTGCTTGTAATCCTTGGCAGTTTACCGTTACGCGATCCGTCTGTCCTGGTTGGTTCCCGTTTTGACTCGGCAGTCTAATCGTGTGGTGTACTTCTCGCCGGGAGTAATAGAGACGATGACAATTCTTCGGTGGTACATTTGGTACGGGGAAATGAAATGCACATTAGCTACATGGATGGTGACTATTTACGGTGTTCCTTTGACGTTTGTTCTGCACGGGCTGCTTTGCGTTCGCCGCCTTTAAGTAGCTGATGCTTATCGGAAATATACCTATTTTTTTCTATATATGCGGAGCCGCGATGGCATTATGTGCTGTCGAGTGAGTAATAGTACCGCGCCGAGTTTCCCTGAACACGTACTGCTGCCGGTAACCTTGACCACACCTGTGGAAAAGTAACTGTTATCACGAAGTCGCGCAATAAGCGCGACCACGATGCTAGTGTGGGTTATATTAGTTTCAATTTTCTCTCTGCCTGGCTGTCTGTGCACTGCGTTGCTTTATTCGCTGAGAAAGTGGTTAATTAAAAATGACAAACAGATATGTGAGCGATTTGACACATGTGCTCCTATAACAATGGAAGGCTACACCTTATTCCTTCATAGGGACCCTGGATGCAGTCGCGAGTACTCGCACCGCGTCGGAACAATACTGCCCGTTGTTCAACGAACGCCGACTTCGTCTTTCAGTCATCCCGAGTGACGTGTCAAAGGAGTGTACTATTGTTTAGTGGTTGTACGCAAGCATTCATCGGCTGCCGACGACCAACATTTGCCAGGTGGATATTGTAGCCGTAACGCGAGACAGATTGAAAGCTTTCCTTTTCTCGTATGCTTTTCAGATGTCACTGTGAAATGTTGCGCAGGAGAGAAATTTAATGGAGCCTGTTGGAATTATCTTTAGTGCCGCTGCAGGCGTCCCTGAATAAGAAATGTAATTCAGGTCTTTCGTTCTGTAATGTAGTTCTGCGGTAATTTGTGCAGTTGCATTTCAAAGAAAATTTTTTAAAAAGCCTGATAGTAGAGTGGGGGTTTAGTCCACTTAGTTGCATGGAAATCTTATGCTATTATCTGATGTATTTGTGTGTTACTATCAAGCTATGATTTTTCTCTTGTGCAGTACAATGCTTGTTTGATTTCAGATACGTGTTGTTTTATGATTTGGTCCTCATTGTACCATATAATGTAAGGGGAACTGCACGTAAAGACATTGGGGAAAACAGCAGCTAGGTCTGACAACTGAGTATTTATTGGGAAGGAACAGCTGCATATATCAAATTCATGATGACACTCAGCTTTTTTCTAGGTATATACAGCTATTCCTTTCAAATGAGCACTTCACTTGTCAGTCAGAGCAGCTGTTTATTCCTCTTTTATGTGTGGGCATGCTGTACCCGTTACAAGTATTTATCGACTCGCCAAACTCCTCACTTTGTTACCAAATAGTGCCCAATAAACCAGTTGAACCAGACCTTAGGCAGACTGGTAAAATATTTTTTCCCTACAATTTTTAAATGGTGGTAAATTTAAAACCGTACATTTGTTCGGGATGAACTTCAGTGTTTGATTCATGGTATAATATTAAACTTCATGGCAGCATTCTTGGAAACGTTTCGGCGTGCACACAGAAAACGGGAAGTGGAAATGCTCTCGAGAAGACAAACAGGCGCGAACTCACAACTTAGTTTATTGAAAGAAGTTCACGAAATATATATCCCAGGTTGTACTAACTGACAAGGAGTTCACCTTTTTGAGCCATACTTGATTTTCACATTCTGCTAATAGTTTTAGATACCATTTATGTAAAAAAATTACTCCTATGGTGTGTTATTATTTGTTTTTATTTTGTTTTTCTTTTTTTCTTGCTTGTTTTTATGCACATGCACTCTTAAGCTACCCTGGGATATATCTTTTGTGTACTTCTTTCAATAAACTGAGTTGTGAGTTCACACCTGTTTGTCTTCTCGCCTTTCGTTTTCCGGTCTTCTGTGTGCATGCGGAAATGCTTCCAAGAACGTCCTCAAACCAACTTGCCCAACTTTCCATACTATTTCATGGCAGGAGCACCCATGGTTTGATGTGGTTGGAAAGCATTGGTGCCTCTGTACTGTGACAATGTGTTTTAAATTCTAAGTGTTCCATTGAAATATGGAGAATTTCAATACATTGTCTCTTATAAATAGTACTTACTACACTACTTGGGGACATAAAATAAATGTATAACTATAATCATAGATAAACCAGTTGTATCACTTCTGTCTTGCTTTGAAAGATTGTGGCAATTCTTTGGAATGAACGAGTCACTTAGACAGTAACCTGTGCCAAGACTGAAAAATCTGAAAGTTTATGTAAGTGAATTCTGTTTATTATCAGTTTATTGTTTCAGATACTAACAGCAGCAAGAATTAAAAAGCATATATACATTGTGACTTATGTTTGCCTCTTGTTCATGCTAAAGCCTTTTTTTTTCACAATTTTTATTGCTGTTTTCAGAATTTTCAATGATTTCAAGGTTAGGGCATTGTGTTAACCTTGCTACTCAAAAAAATTTTTTTAATAGACATATAATGTAGGGAAACCTCGATACCATTGAGAGGAGTGGCCACTTTCATAACAATGAAAGTGCAGGGGCATACTTGAGGACGGGGGATGCCATGTTATATTTGCATGACGGACTTGAGGTTCCGTACACACCTTGAAATTCTTACATTGAATTATGTGCTCACTGTGGGGGAGGGGGAGTAATTGGTAATTTGGCTGAAGATATTCAAGATTATTTTAGTTTGATAAAGCCAAGAAAGGGAAAAAAAATTAGCACTTCATGAAAAAACTTTCATAAATTTCTGTGTAGAATTCCTTTATTACAGTAGTATGTTATTGTATCGGCTACTTAAAACATTATTGTTAATAGCATTTATGACCACTTTAGAAGCTTTTTCAAATTGTCAGCATCCAGCAGACATTACAGATAGGCTTCTTGGGTGACAAAAACATTGGGGTCAAATATTGCTGTAAATTTGTGAGCTAACTCGCCATCATACCTGACTGATGATAAATTTTTTATAGATGCCCAACAGTGAGCATCACTTGTAGTGTTGTAAAATGCAAATGAAGGTTGTTCATGTTAATTAACATAACATGAAATTGAATTTGTTTATATAATCTTTATGCTAATTTGAGAAATAAAAAGAAATGTAGTATAAAAAATCATATTCAAAGCAAGCTTGCCTTTCTGGTCATTGGCTTATGAATTATGACTTTCAAATTCCTTGCCATACTCAACTTTTGGGGCCGCAAGATGAAACAACAAGATTGCTAGTCTCGACTCTTACAAGCAAAGGTTGAGCTGCCAGGTTACAGTTTTATTGCTAGCAATGGCTGACACATTCCAATAAGGTTACATAAGGTTTTTGTGTATTGCGCTTTGGATGTACTTTAAAAAAAGGAGAACGAGGTCACACTTTAATTCAGACTTTCCTTCCACAGTGTCTCTCACAGTACTGTTATTGCATGGGACATCGGTAGTGTGTTATCACAATGGTCATAGTTTTAACGTTGCCAGGAAGAACCGCCTTGTCATGGTCCTAGCACAGCACACCCTGACAGAAGTACGTATCAGAATGCAGTTACATTGACAGTGTTACAGTGGTACCCTTATATACCACATGAACCTGTATAGTGAAGTATGTTGAATGTACTGAGCACTTCATTATAAAGGTGTTTGAGTGAACCTAAAAGAATAGAGCTAGGCAAAGTGTGCAGAAATACAGAAATAATAAATATTTGATTTGTAAATTGCCCTTGTGAGAGAATTCAGCACACGTGGGCAAAGAATTGCATCAGTAAAGCAGTCATTCTGAGAAGTTTTGTGACAACATTCTCAATGACTGTGTGCCAAGAATAAATCAGACATGCACAGAAAAAAAATTCAAAAATTGTTATATAGTTTTGTGGTACAAAAAAACAAAAGGATGTTAGGACTAAAGACACATCACCCAACAGAGGATCAAACACCCTTTTACATGACCCCATTATGGTCATCTTGTGCCTAAGGTACTCGACTGCTGATCCGCAGGTCGGTCGCATGATCGAATCCCGACTGCGGCAGCTGCATTTCCGATGGAGGCGAAAATGCTGTAGGCCCATGTGCTAAGATATTGGGGCACGTCAAAGAAACCCATGTGGTCTAAATTTCAGGAGCCCTCCACTACGGCATCTCTCATAATGATATGGTGGTTTTCGGACGTTAAATCCGACATATCAATCAACCCTTGTACACAGGGTGTACAAAGGTGTTAATCGACAAGGAAAGACAAAGGACGCAATTTTTGTTAGTCACAATCTTATGAAGGCAAGGAAAACTTGGAATAAAAACTTTTACTTAAATAAACATCGAAACAATAAAGGAAAAGAAAAGTCGATAAAAAGCCTACTCAGTGCTCGTGGGAATCCAACCCGTGCCCGCTGCTTTATGCTTGCTATTTTGTGAATTAAGTGATGGTGGCATTTACACCTATGCTATACTTGAGCTTTTATAAGAGATCTAACCTTAGGAGTGTTAGCCTGTGTCATTCCCGACCATGGCGGTGGAGGGGGCACGTCCTTTTCTACACTGCACATAGCTCATAACCTTTTAAGAACTGGCAGTTAGTTTACCCGAAGATATTATGTCAATGCTGGGGCCCCTGCATTGATTTAAGTGAGAATTATGTATACAATGTGGCAAATATAGGCCAGCTGACCTTTACTTTTCTCGTTTGATGGAGCGTACATTTTCACCTTGATCGGCTGATGTTGAATGCCGTTGAGGCAGTGACTGAAAAGGGGGATTTGTATTTATGTTGTGGACATGGCTAGTTAATGTCACTAGTGCATCTGAAGCATGTTGTTTTCAGAAACTCTTGGACTTGCTTGGTATCAAATTTGTGGTTAAGGGTGTAATCTGTCTACTTGCGTTGTATTTTCTATAATGCCACAGTACATTTTAAATAGCTTTTTTTTTTGTCTTTATCTCTTCTTTCCTGTCATTGTTGCTCTTGCTCATGAGACCTCTCTTCCATTTTTTGCAATAGTGGATGGATTGAAGTAGTGTACTTCACCTGTGTGATGCAGCAATTTCTTGTCTGTTGTGGTTCTATGCAGGGAGGGGTGTCAGCCACTAGTGGGAGCTGCAGGGTGCAGCAATGTGCCGAGTGCTTGGCCTGGTAGTCAGTGAGCCACACCAGCCATTTGCACACTCCTCAACTCTCTGGCCCCTCTGAAAAAGTGCCAACATGGAAGAACTTCAAGCAGAAATGGCCGCAGCCGCCACTACCACCACCATGACCACCACCATTGCCAATAACAATTCTGACTCTGTACGTATTGAAGCTGTCTTCTCATTCACACATTGTCAAGCAGCTTTTGTGTTGCTCGCAGAGGTGGCACTAAAAGATGCGCTTACATGTACTGTGTTCTTATTATGTCCTGTTATTGAAGTAATTGCCTGGATTTATTCCTAGTTGCCCGCTTAGTGGGAGGTCGATCTTGAGTTCTTGCCTTAGTCAATGCAATGCAGCAAAGCTGTGGTTTTCATCTGCTAGCCAAAAAAAAGTAAAGCAGAGGGGCTCATCTATCATTGTTCATCTCTAAAGGATCTTTAGGCGGTTCAGGATGAAGGGAAGATTTGCAGAAGGATTAGCGCACACACCAGGAGAGTTGCGTGTTCCTCTTTTTGAACCACGCAGTTAGATAACTCATCTCATTGATTGAAAACAGCTGCAGCTTCTTCTTTAGAGTTGGTGAGATAGAATGTAGTACCTGTAGAAAATTTGTTTTTGTGCAGAAATACGCAGTTGAGGAATTGAATCTGACAAAAGCACAAATTAGATTTTCGGACATTGTATGCACTCTTCTACATAGCAATTGGTTATTGTACAGTGAAGCTTAACTTTTCCTCATTGGTGTGTTCTAGGATGCCAGCCCTGGCCGGAGCAGCCCAGCATCTCAACAAAGTGAGCCAGGCAGCCGAGCTGCCCCTGATGTAGCAGCTGCTCGGTCGGATGCGCAAGCATCAGCCACTGCTTCGAGTCGGCGTCGCAGAGCAGCTGACTGGGAAATTATGCAGGGGCTGCGCACAGGCCAGCGCTGTGATGACAAGCCGAAAAAATTTGAGGGCTACCTGCTTAAGCGCCGCAAGTGGCCACTTAAAGGATGGCACAAGGTAGTATTTTATCTTTGCAGACGTAATATTACAGTGATATTTAAGAGAAAAATAATGCTGCAAGGAGATGCTTAGTAGATTAGAAAATTCACAAAAAAATATACATGTGGTAACAGTCTTGAAGTTCCTGCGCTAAGTAAAAATGAATTACATGTTGCTTTCCAAGGGAGCCAGAGACATAACATACTAGCAAATATGAGGGAAACGCGTCTCTCATAATCATATAGTGGTTTTGGGACGTTAAACCCCACGTATCAATCAATCAAATATGAGGGAAAAAAAGAAGTATTGAAATTGGCAACATTGTAAGATTGGGATGCTCAAGTTTTGGGACAAAATTCGAGAAAGGAATTTGGACTAATTTTTGTGTAATAATGAACCTATAGTTGGGAAATTAATGTTATTGCAGTTCTCAAAAAAATTTTTATCAGACCTAACTGATTTAATGTTTCTCTTTAGTGTCTCTTTAAGAAAGCATTATTGTAGCATACCTACAAGACATGGTCATCTGCAGGATTTTTCTTGAGGGGGGGGGTGCAAACCCTTGTTACATTGTGGCTGGGGGAGGGAGAGCGAACTAGTGTAGCTTGGGCTTGGTGTGGCTTTGGGGGGGGGCAAGTGTCCCTTTTGCACCACCCTGCTGATGCCCATGGTACCAGATGAACGCATGGTAGGCTTTGACAAAATCTGTTCTAGTTAAATTTCTTCCTTAAAAGGCCAGTAAACAGGCTTGTAACTTTTTTTAAACCCCCCAAACAAGCTCGTCAATTCGTACAGTAGACCACGGCAATCACATTTTCGGAATATTACAGTACTGCACAGACCCTCCATTTCGAAAAACGATTCGCATGCCTGACCGATCCCCCTTGTACGCGCAGTCACGCAAGCATGCCTGTGGGCAACTTGATGAACCACCGAGCTCGTCGATTGGTCTTTTGCCCTAAGAAATGGCCTCTTGGCCCTGCAGTGGTGCAGTTCCGGCTGTGCAGTCTGCATTTTAGTTTTCCGGTGCTGCCCTCTGCTGTTTTGTTGAGCTTAAGACCACCGGGAAAATCGTTAACGCAAGAGCGAAAGCCTCCGAGATAAAAAGGCGTCTTGCTACTTTACTGCTAGGGTAAGGGTGCTCTTCGTACCGCGCTTCTGTCCATGCCAATATGACACATGCTCATGTGGAGGAAGCCTTGCTCAGACGTTGGCTGTGCGCGGATGATGTATTGTGTCATGTTGAGGAAGTTGCTGGAGTCGCAACGATGGGCTAAGCCTTCCCCTCTCTATGGCAGAGAAGGGTGGTGAGGTTGCGCAGAAACTTGAAACTACAGTTAAACCTGCTTATAACGAACCTCTATATAATGAATTCCCTGTTATAACAGTTTTTTTTTATTCCCCGCCGTCGCTCCATAGAAGCAAATGTATTTGCGACCTCTATGTAACAAAGTAATAGTGGGAGACAACCTTGACATGATAAATTTTCCCCACAGACAATAGAGGAATTTCGCTCCGCATTTTGGCATTTTGGTATCAGCTTGCATTTTCCGCAGCTGCCTTGCCGAAGCGCGAAAGGGCGGCGGCGGGCATGTGGGCCGCGTCTGGCGGGCCTGCACCCAATGAGCCAGCTTTGCCGCCTTTCTCGCCGCCGCGCTCGCATGCGCGGGTGTGCCCCCCCCCCCACTTCGAACCAACATAAAAAAAATTACTTTTGCGCGTTGAAAGTGCCACGCATTTATTTAGCGTCACATATATGGGGCCACGCGGCATATGGAGGGCGCTTACTGATTTGTTTTCCACGGTATCTGTGTCCGTGTCCTTCACTCTTCGTTTTCGACGTCTTGTGGGCGTGCATAGTTTCAATGCGTGTGCATGGTGTGGCCCCCGACGACGTTCAGTATGCTTTTTCTTTATTGCGATAGCAGTTATGTATATGGACAGTCTCGACTGGTGTTTTGCCTCCGCCGCTGTTATTCACATATCTATATATATATGAAAACTCGGGAAAGGGAGAAAAAAAAGCCACCCGCGCTCCCAGCTAGTCACGCCCAACTAGTCACGATGCGCCGACTGCGCTTATCTCCCACGTGTATTTTGCTCCGCAAATTGGATGGGGGGGGGGGATAGATGCTTGTGCACCCGCGCTTATCCTTCGGCGGGGAGAATCAGGTGCCTTCGACTTTGACCGGGAAACTATGCGAGTTTAGTTGCCGGGCGCACGAAGATCACTTTGCTTGCTGGACAGGCGCCGTTCGCAAAAAGAGTGCGCTTTTCAAACACACCGAAGTAACAACTGGAGCACTTGTTAGTTCGCACTCATATCTCTACCTGTGATTTGGTTTCATGCCTCGTTTTTGTTTAAACAGCGCGTTAAGTGTCGAGCGGCAAACGTTGTTAGTTCCATCACGTCCTGTGTATGTTGTTTTCATGCGTCATTTGTGCGTGAGCAACGCGCTGCACATTTCGATGTGCTTGCCGTTCTCAGCGTTACATTCCAAGTTGTTGCTATCGCATTCATTGCTTCACCCTTGAGGTGAAACTGGGACTTTTTAAAATTTTGGACAACCGTGTCGTCACTACCGAGGGGATGTCAAATTAGGCGCTGATGGAAACTCTCCGAGACCACGAACGGGGACGACGGATCTTCAGAGGTCGACTAGTCACGCGCTTCTTCCGTCTTGTGCCGCGAGTTCGCAGGCTGGTAGCTTTCACGATTAGCCTGTTAGTTCTGCCAACACGACGACGCGTTGAATACAATGCAATGAATGCGATAGCAAAACAGTAATGTTAAAAAGAAGTAAGGCTGGCAGCCATCTTTTTTGGATCCGATATCGTGGAACACCTACAAAACGCTCGTATTAGCAAATACGGCCGCTCCAGGGATAAGTGCTCCTTTCACTCAGTCTTTTCGCCTTGAAACCGCACTGATACTCGCCGAGATTGCAAGTGCGCCAGCGATCGCGACCGCCCTTGAAATCGTTCATTATTGCTGCTCGAGCGATTACCCCCCCCTCCCCGCGTTGTTTCATGCTCGTTCAAGACGGGTGGTTTACTTCCTGTATGAACATTCGGCAGCAGCTCTAGCATGCGGGAGATGCTATACAATTTCCAGGCGATAGGGATGGGCCAACTCATTTTATCTCTGCTTCATCAGGGCTCGCACGCTTTTACCCGCTCGTGAAGGTTACAAAGCGCGTGGGAATGTTATCAATTTGCACTTGTTACATGGCCACGACGTAAAAACCCGCCGAGAGTGTGTATATAACTGCTATCGCGATAGTAATGCAGTTTTTTACTGTAAATTAAGTGTTTTGGGTTAGCTCTGCCTTCAGTCCTCCTTTTGTTTAATTTGCAGTTTTAATTTACGAATTTTTGTACCGAACCTGCATATAACGAAATCCTCTTTGTTACGAAATTTTTCAGGAATTTATCAGTTTGGTTATATTGAGGTTTAACTGTAGCTGAAACGGATGTTGTAATCCCTGTAACTTCCTTATTATAGCATGTATTCGCGAAATTCTCGCCGCAGCATGTTCACTTCGCAAAAGTGTGCATATTTCTCCTCATTACAATATTTGCACCTTGGGGTTGTCTACTAGCCCTTCAATGTAATATTCGACTATGCCAGCATTAATCTGTTTGTGCTGGTGATTCCTTCCGTTGCATTGATTTGCAACCTAACATGTAGTGGATCATTTCACTGTGGTTGGTCTGGGCACATCTGCTTCCACCACCATTGGCAGCTACTACCAAGAAGCTGTGTCTAAATAGCTACTGAGGTAGCAACACTGTTAGTGCTATAGCTGGGGAAAACTAGTGTCTGATCATCGTCACGATGTTCAACATTTGCAGCTTTGTTTTTGTTTTTTTTGCTAAAAGAAACTGATGTCAGTCATAGAAGCGGCACGTGACATACTTCTAATAAAAATAATTAATGTATAATCTGTGCATTAAGGATGCCAATGTTATCTGAATAGACCATCGTCACCATGTTCAACATTTGCAGCTTTGTTTTTGTTTTTTGCTAAGAGAAACTGATGTCAATTATAGAAGCGACACGTGACATACCTCTAATAAAAATAATTCATGTATAATGTGTGCATTAAGGATGCCAATGTTATCTGAATAGTACGAGGGAAGTGATGTAGCAGTGGTGTTAATTTGGGCCTCTTTTCATGTCATGTTTACACGCTTGTCTTTTTGTAGTATCATAAGCTTGCAAATGATGAGATGCGTCAGAAGTTTCTTTCATCGTGTGTTTCTGTCTTTATTTTTTATAATTCCAGGCTCGAATAAATGCAAGATGTATTGCTCCTAGTAGTTCTTACAACTTGACTCAACTTGACTCTTTCTTTTCAAAAAAAAAAAAAATTCATTCAGTTTGCTTTGTCGCTTGTGTAAAATGGGAGCATTACTGAATGTCACATGCGTTTGAATTGGGATTGCTTGAATATGGTGGAAGGCATAAAGAAGGGACTCACATAGTACTGGCTGGCAAACTGATTTTTAGAAAAAAAAGTCGAGCAATACATGTGTGCCTTTGGGAGGATTGACTAACAAGGCAGATCAGGCAACCTCAGCATATCGAATACATAGTGTGATTCTGACAGGTGCAAGAGCGTTTAACGTGAAGGTTGACCGATAATATGCTGATAATTACCTTTCCGATAACCGATAATTACCTTTCATGACCGATAATTACCTTTCATAAAAATTAAGAATGCTTTGTACTGGTTGTTCTTATAGGCTGTTAAACAAATATAAATACAAATAGAGGATTGGTGAGAAACATTTTGACCAAGCTAGTATTCTAAATGATGGTCTCTTTAGTGAGTTTATGTTTTCATGTAATCTGTCATTTAATATGCATGTGCCTGTCTGACCTCTAGCATTTGTGGCATTCAAGATGAAACACTCTCAGGCATGTTATTCTAGCAATCAACATGCTCACAGGCATGATTCTGGGTGCAATCATCAAGTTGATTGCTTAGATTGTTCATTTTTGTGTCAAGAAGCTCGCTTGTGAGTATATACTACTGTATTGATTGTTTAGAAATATGGTTTGGCAGCACGCATTTAGACTGCTTGAAAAGGATTGTCTGTTGGCACTCTGACAGTTAGTCTAAAAATCGTTGCACTCCTTGCAAGCTGTCTTTCACGAATCTTTCGATCACTTCCACATGAAATCTGCGACTCTTTATCCACCAAAACTGATACAAGTGCTCATAGTCAGTAAGCATTTACAACAAAGAACTAATGCATCTTTCTCACCGACGTGCCACTTTCAGGGGTTGACAAGAGAGTGCATTTTGTGTTTAGAAGGTGGAGCTGTGAACACGGGTCACATAATACGGAACATGTAGACACGGGTCAATATAATACTAATTTTGTAGTTAGGCATGGCACATTGTGTTCCCAAGTAGTGCAAAGTTGAGACATCTCCTTTCTTTTCTAATCATGTGGTGATGTGGCCACCAGTGGCTGTTGCCTGAGAACATTGAGCAGATTCCCATAGAGCACTGCCGTTGACCAGTAGGAATGCCTCCAAGCATGAAAATTGGATCGATGGGCTTCTTGCTGTTGCATTTTACAGGGTCTTTAACTCGAGCCAAGCTTTGAGAATGCAAAGTGCATATTATGAGAATGCAACAGACTTGGTCTTGTTTACTGTCGTATGATCAAATCAAATTATTTTTAATGAAGTTTGATAATTCATTAACAATAATCACTTAGCAAGCTTTCAAAGTATGCTTTAGATGCAAGATCTTCAGTAGAGAACATGAAAAGGGAAAGTATCAGCTGTGTGCCGATTTCCTCTAGCCATATGGGGTGTGTGACTGCGGGGTCGGTCAAAGTATGCATTTCCTTCTGGAGGGCTGCAGCTCCACATCTAGCTCCTACCTACACACACCTGTCACACCACGAAAGATGGCTTGCACGATTGCTCTGCATCGTCAGCAGCCTTCGCGCACTTTCGCTCGTACATGGAATATACGAAGTGTGGGGTGATGTTATCTATTTGTACTTTATATACAACATCACGGCGAAGGCAAAAGTGTGCTCTGAGTATCCACATAATTGCTTCACAATAAAAACACCACATGACCAGGTGCTTGCTTGCAAAGATACTAGCACCCTCAAATATGCTTCTCAAGAATAATCATCGCTGTACTTTGACTGAAGGCATCCATGGGCCTTGGGCAAAGGAAGTAAATCAAATAAAGTGATCTTGGTTTCCATTTGTCCCCAGGTAGCTTGCTTGTTGAAGCAATAAGACAGGTTGGGCATTCAAGATAAGGGGTGAATTTCTACACTTGACACGAACGGCTTTCTTACAGCTGGAAGACAATGTAGAGAGTGAGGAGCTTAAACTGGGATATGGCTTTGTAACAAAAAAAAAAAAAAGAGGGTGCACTCACTGTCATTTTTGCTTGCACTCTGGTCATACCGTCTGTCTGCATGCAGCAGCATTTGCTCTTTGGGAGCATGTTTGAGTGTGCTAATGTCACTGCACACAAGCACCCAGTCACATGGTACATGTTAAAACACGCATAGTTTCTTCGCAGCCATAGAAAATTTAAACCACGGCTACTCTTGGGGGAAAAAATTTATTTGGAGGCCGTTTGATATGCTGTGCTGCTTCTCTATCTAATATTCTCTATTTAAACTACCAACATCTGCAATGTCAGTTACTGATAATTACCTAAACTCTTAAACATTACTCTCAAAGCATAGTAAACAAGACTTAATTTCTTGAAGCTTGGATTTTTTAAAGTGACACTGTATGTTTATTAAAATTATAAACACGAGCCAAAGTACTAGTAGAAGACTTGCATTTGGAAGTTTGATAGTAATTGAGTGCAATCAAAAAAGTTGGTTGTCATGTTTTCATTTACCCATGCCCAATAAATTAGTATTTAGCATTACTATTTAGGTTGGCATTTCTACTGCAGTGGCAAACTCTTGATTGAAAAGAACGCTGTAGGCACTGTGCTATACCTTGATTTCATTCCATTTCTTTGGAACAAAGGAACTTCAAGTACCATGGTAAAAGGATACATAGTGCTTTTAATATGTCAAATTGTGGTTCATTGTATTTGAAACTACACTTGGTGATATACTTTTGGGTAGCAGTCATCATTTCAAAGCTTTACCAAGACTTTAAAAAATGAAGTTCCAGGCTTCTTTAGCACCAGCTCTTGTATATAGTGTGAAGTAATTTCTTGAAAAACACAAATTTTTGTTCTTTAGGTTCAAGAAGCCCCCTGATGTGTCATCTCTCTGAAGGGGCACCCAGCTACTGTTAGTGTATTCGTTTCATTATTCTGCTTATCAGCAGTTTCACAGCTGAATTTTCAGCTAATAAAAAGGCATGTAGCTACTGATAAGGTTGGCTCTTATTTTGACTGAATTATTTTTATGGCCAGTGTGTCTTACAGTAAGATAGGGTGTCCTTCAAGTCGCACAGTGCCTCTTTTCACCTGGTACCTGCCTTTAAACTATAAGAGGAAGTGAATATTTTTTTTAGGGCACAAAACGTTTTGCTTTTATGTTAATTTTTTTTGTATCATTGGGACAGTATAATATAGTCAGTTAGGACTAACTTATGGAGCATTCATGTTCTGCTTTTAGTCCCGCTTGTAAATCGGTCCATTTTGAGCCCTTGTTTAGGTTTATATTTAACAAAAACATTTGGTGCTCTCTTGCAGCGTTTCTTTTGCCTTGAGAAGGGGATCCTAACGTACGCAAAGTCCTCAACGGATGTGAGTATTTTATTTATTTAGAAATATTGCCAATCTCAAACGAGATCAAGGCAGGCAAAGGGTGGGGGGGGTTAAGCAGAATACATAAAAAACAGTAAACAACTTACACTAAGTTGTACTGCAACAATGTGCTAAAAATACATAGTTGCAAGCATAAGTTAACTCCAAGTTATACAATATAAACATCATTCCACTAAAAAAAGGAGTAACAGAAAAGAAGATCATACATAAAAATAGTTATCTTCACAAATAAATCAGGTAATAACTTGACTCAACCGTTCTGTGTTAGTAAAGGTTCTTCGAATGTCGTAGTGAACCGGTCTATTGAGTGAGTGTTAGCAGTTGATAGATTTAGTTCATTCCAGTCTTTTATGGCTCTTGGGAAGTAAGAGTATTTAAAGCAGTTGAAATGGTGTGTGTATTCAGTTAATGTCATGGAGTGTGTGTTATGTGTAGGTCTACATGAGGTTACCGAAATATATGTAGTGGTGTCAATGTTTACCTGGTTGTGTAGTAGTTGATGCATGAATTTTAGTCTAGTTAGTTTGGATAAATTTTCAAGGATAAGAAGGCCTGCCTTTTTTAGTAATTCAGTCTGCGAGTCTGAAGCTTTATATTTGTTAAATACAAATGAGATGGCCTTCCTTTGGATCTGTTCTAGTTTATCAATATTAGGTTTAGTGTACGGGAAGTATGCAATGTTAGCATATTCGAGAACTGAGTATGTAAAAGCTTGATGTCAGGTGGCGCAAGACGCAGGTGTCTTCTGAGGAAGAAGAGCTTTTTTAAGGGGAGACGCTCCTCGAAAAAGTTTTTTTTTTTATTTCTAGTAATAGAGACTTGAAAAGTTTGTTATTAGTATAGTTTTTCATGCAGATTTCAAATATGCAATCATTTTTTGTGTAGCTGCTATAATTATTGAGTTATGCCATAAACAATAGCAAAAAGTTACATTTTTTGCGGGCAATCTTTTATGCACTAAACTTTCAGTAAAAGCACTGTGTCTGATCTTATTTGACTCTTGGTAGATTGAAAAGTGCAAATATCTATATAGATATGTCACAGAAATATTGGAACCAAGAAAAAAAAAATTGTATTGAATGACTTATTATTTTCAATCTCCCTTGAAACAATAAGCTAATATTTTCACAACTAATGCTGGTAGGCATTGCAATTTAGAGTAGATATTTGCATTCTGCATGTGTTGAAGAATATGTGTGCCAAGTTTCGTTACTATACAATGAATATAAGTTTCTAAAAGGCTGCCCGGAAAACGTGAAACTGTCAGAAAAAATGAAAATGAGAAAAACAAGTTTGAAAGTTCGCAAAGTTGGCATTTATTAGGAAATCATTCTTTTTGCATCAAATTGGGGCACAATGAAAAGTACCTTGCCTTGAATGCACTGCAAGTGTCTAGAAGTCCCCTGCACCATAGCTTGGTCCTTCACGGCTCTTGCGGTCAGTGTCCTCAACACGAGCTCTCTTCGCTGTGTTGCGACAGTGTGCCCTCGCTTCTGCAGTTTGCTTCAGGTTCATCTTCCTGATGCGCATGACGTCACAGTGGTCACCATGTGTGGCCAGATCCTGTGAGGGGAGAATTCCAATGCCTTCGAGCACTTCTTCAAAGCCCCTGTGGCCTTTGTTGTACCAGAGTACAGCAAGAGCGGTGGCTGTCTCCACAGTTGTTCTGGAGGCGAACTTTGTTTTTGGACATAGCAGCCATATCTTGCTGTTCAGCGATTCGGCTGCATTCTGTGTCTTGCCATGAAGGCACCGAATAAGGAGTTTCTCCTCTGTAAGGCGCTTGTAGATAGGCATAATTGCCAATCCTTGAGCCTTCGTCAACAGTGGGGTGTGGCGTGGTGCAGGCTCCCCCAGTGCTTCCGCACGCTTGTGCTTGCACCACGAATTTGGTCCCGCGGGGCAAAAGTTGTGGCTACCTCCACCATCACTGGAGCAGCAATGAAAATACGATGCCCATATGGCAGTGTACATATTTCGGACACTGTCCTTGTTGCTCGTGATGGCGATCTTGTAATATGTTTGTAGTTTTATTATTGTCGCATCTTTCAGTTTTTCGCCTCGTGGCAGTGGCGTTGCCAATTTCCGTAGGGCAGTTCCCAAGCGCTTTGCAACGTGGTTCGTGCACTCTTTGTCAATGGGGGTGTCACAGTATACATTTGCCTCGCAGACTGCAGTGTAGGCCTTGCTGTCACCATCACTTAGGAAGCTGGTGAATCGCAGTGGAGTTTCATAAGACAAGGTCCTCTGCCATATATTGACAGCTGCCGCAGGTTCCATTGCATGGGATGAGCAGTCAGTGTTTTTTTGGCAAACTGGAAGATTAAAAGCTCGCCATATCTCTTCATCCTCCCCAAGGTCCCTGTGTATACTGCAAGCATGGCAGTAGTTCGAAAGAACTTCAAAATCGGGGCAGAGCCCCGTGTCCAGGGACACGACTGTGCCCACTCCATTGTGGCTTTTATGACCTCTTTTCTGCCAGGTGCCATCAAACATGACTGGCACATCTCTGCCGCCGACTGCGTCCTTCGTGATGTTTCGTGCCTGGTGCAAGTTTTTGCTCACTGCCGTCATCGCCGCACCATGGAGCTTCTTGCAAATGCCGTTGAATGTCTTGTGATGCATCGGGCTCGGAAGACCGAGAATCGCACAAAATCGTGAAAGTTGGTCGTGGCCTGCGCCTATAGCGCGTGCTGCCAGAACTGCCTTCACGTTTACAGCAAAGCTGTCACGCGAGCTGCCGCTGTCAAAACGAGCGCTCGTTCCTTGGTCCCCGGCCGAAGCAGTACGTCTCGATGTGTGCGTCAACGAAAGTGCAGATTCAGGGCAATCAGAATTTTGACAGCACAGTTCGAGGAATGCCGAAAGTCCTTTGCGCTTTCCAGCTGCCTCTTGCACGCCGAGCTTCCGTTCGCGGCAGGTTGGGCATTGCGCACCCGCCACAAGTGCCGTCAGCGCATCGATTTCGCAAAGCAGCATGTTCGCAGTAGCAGCATCTACCAGTCTACGTTCACTCTCGAAGAATCCAATCTTCCTTTGGGATGCACTGACGAATTCCACGGCAGCGGCTATTTCACAACCACTGTCGCAGGGTTCGGTGACGGTGTTAGGCCTATCCGAAGTCTGAGCGTCGGGGCGTTAGTCGGGGGCGACATCGTCGTTCGCTGTCGCTTTGCGAAGCGTCCGACGCCGTTTCCCTCGATACTTGTGGCGAGTTCTGAACTTTCGATTATCTGAACTGCACTTCTTCGGGCTTGCCATGACGCAAAAATGCAGAGAAACGCAGAAAAACTCGATCACGACGTCCGAGGCTTCGCTCTTTTGCCGGAGAGATAGGAGGGGGAGGAGCGTGGAGCGCACCGCCGTCCAATGGCGGCCTCGCGCTGTGTGCCGCGATATTCAAAACGCGTGACGTACGCGTTGTTTTTCTCGTTTTTTGTTTATTCTGCGTGAAGGCACGAGACTGGCTACTAGTGGATTATGAAGGATACGGCCTTCGCAGCATGGGTGCACGATTGCAAATGGCGGCCAACGCGTCGTTTTCGCGACAGGACGACGCGAACTTCGCCGTTTTTCGCGACTTTCGCGCATTTCTCGCGTCACCGCTGCCCACTTGGAAGCATTTTTTGATAATTTCTCGTGCGAGTTTCAGCTTGATATTTTCAGAAGTAATAGATTATAGTCCAAGGATGCCAATACAGCCGAAAAAAAAAAAAAGCGAAAATTTTCCGGAAAACCGCGACTTTTCGACCCGCGTCTCCCCTTAAGGCAGTTGATGTGATCGTGTTAATGTGGGGGTCCCATCTAACATCGTGTGTAAGTAATAAACTGAGGTATTTGTGTTCTTGAATTCGAGCTAGCTGTATGTTATTTGCAGTATATGCGAACTCAGACATGTGTTTTTTCTGGTAATTGTTAGGGCAGTGGACTTATTAACTTTACGGGTCATTTGCAGCTCAGTACATCATTTAGAAACTGAGTGTAGGGCTTCGTTTAATGTTATGTGAGCCTCAAAAGAGTTAATTTCTTGATAAAATACAATCGTCAGCAAACAATCTAATTTTAACACCTATGTTAGATGGTAGAACATTGATAAAAATTGGGAAAAGAACTGGAGCCAGTACGCATCCCTGAGGTACTCCAGATGCGATGCGTGAGGGAGTAGATGACTGGTGGTGAATTTCTACAAACTGCAAACGCTTGGTAAGGTAATCTTGTATCCAGGTGATGATGGGTCCGTTTCCCAGAGTTGATGCAATTTTAGTAATGAGTTTACTGTGCGAAGTGAAAGCTTCTGAAAAATCTAGTAAAAGAAGGTCCATTTGTTGTTTGTTATCGATGCTAAGTGATATGTCGTGGATTAGCTCAACAAGTTGGGTGACAGTGGATAGACCTTTTCAGAAGCTGTGTTGATAAGGTGAAAGGTTGCTTTCTTCTTCAATTTCATTTCATTTCATTTTATTACCTTAAAGACCCCACTAGGGGGTGTTACATAAGGGGTGGATGTAGAGAAATTATACAAAAAAGAAAATGCTAACCATGTATGTTAATTGCGAGACAGACAATGTGTTACATTTTGTAAAAATAAACTCGGGCAAGTAATGGCGGCAGTGCTGTGGGAAAGGTCGTTCCATTCAGATGATGCCCGTGGAAAGAAGGAGGCGGAAAATGTCTTAGTGTGGCTGCTTGTACGGGTGACTTGTAGGGCATGATCGGTGCGATGAGATATGCGGGCTGGAGTGGTGATAAAGTCCGGTCGGTCACGTGAGCTGTAATAGAACTTATGGAACAGAGCTATGTGGCGATGCGACGACGAAGTGCAAGAGTTAATAGAGATGATTCTTCTTTCAATGATGACACACTGACATGATATGAATATGATGAATGAATAAATCATACCGCGCGGTTCTGCAGTGCCTCAAGTGAATTTGTTAAGTAAGCCTGAGGCGGGCTCCAAATGGCAGCCGCATACTCAAGCTTTGGCCTGATAATAGATTTGTAGGCTAGAAGTTTTAGGTGTTTGGGAGCGTGGCGTAAATGACGTTTCAGAAATCCAAGTGATTTGTTAGCACCCGCTATTATGTTAGTGACATGCACACCCCACGTTAGATCATATGACAATGTTACACCTAGATACTTATAAGATTCAACTCTGTCCAAGTCAACATTACCGAGTGTGTAAGGAAAAGTTAAAGGGTTTTACGACGTGAGAAAGATAATGATTTGCATTTAGTTGGGTTAAGTGTCATGAGCCAATGGTCACACCATGCTTGAATAGAGTTAAGATCATGTTGAAGTGCTTGCTGCTCGGATGGATTAGTAATAGTACGATAAATGACGCAATCATCGGCGAACATGCGAATGTGACTTGAAACGTGCAAAGGTAAGTCGTTAATGTATATTAGGAACAGTAGAGGACCTAACACCGAACCTTGGGGAACACCGGACGTAACTGGAAGAGGGTTAGAAACACACTCATTAACAAAAACTGATTGGGAGCGATTCCTCAGAAATGCTGCAATCCAATTAAGAACGTTAGGGTTAATGTTTAAGCTAGAAAGTTTAAAAAGAAGGAGCTGATGAGACACTTTATCGAACGCTTCAGCGAAATCTAAAAAGATGGCATCAGTTTGCTGGTTACAGTCTAAGTTTAAGTGTAAATCATGAAGGAAGTTAGCTAGCCGAGTTTCACAGGATAGACCTTTGCGAAAACCGTGCTGTGAAGGATTAAAAAAATCATTTAAGTCTAGAAAGGTCATGATTTGTGAATAAATGACATGTTCGATGATTTTGCATGGTATACTTGTTAACGAGATTCGACGATAATTTAATGGTGACTGCTTACTGCCAGATTTATGGATGGGAACGACCTTTCCCACTTTCCAGTCATCGGGCAAGTGACCTGTTGAAAGGGATTGAGAAAACAAAAGACACAAGAAAGCAGCCGAAATGTTCTTAGTATTAAGTAAAAACTTCGAATTAATTTCGTCAAAACCAGCTGATGATGTTAACTTGAGACGTTCTATGCAAGATATGCCATCAATGGAAAATACAATGTCAGGCATTGGTAGTTCGCTGGTAATACACCGAGATCTTAGTACAATCGGAGGCATGGCATGGTCATTAGTAAATACACTTGCGAAGGCGGTGTTAAATACGTCCGCACATTCCGCGTTACTTATAACATCATTGTTTTCATTAGCTAGTGTTATCGTGTGTTTTTGTTCTTGGTTAATCACCTGCCAAAATTGCTTAGGATTTTCTGTTAGCACACAAGAAACGTCATTGTGAAAAAACTTGTACTTAGTGTTTTGTATTGCCGTGAGGTATTCGGTTTCCGCTGAGTAGTACTTATCCCACAGAAGTGGGTTGTTGCTCTGTTTAGTAGCTCGGAAATATCTTTTTTTCCTTCTTTTCTAGTCGCTTCAGTGATTTGTTGAACCATGGTTTATTTTTGTTAGCACGGAAACTACATACCGGAATATACTTCTCAATTAGCTCTAGCACTTTGCTCTTGAAAAGCAACCAGTTTTCTTGCACTGGATGATTACTAAATTGCGTCTCAAATACCGGGAAAAAGCGAGTTAGCTCGCTGTTGATAGCTTCATAATTGGCCTTATCTAAAGTCGAATTCTTTTTTTGTAAGTTTCTCATACTAGCGGGGCAAAGTTAAAGGTTGCATGAGCAACCTTGTGGTCGCTTATTTCCCTTAAGTGTGTTATGGATGTCATAGAGTCGGGTGTGTTTGTTAGTATCAAATCTAGGGTGTTTGACGAGCTCTGTGTGACATGCGTTGGTTCAGTTATCAACTGCGAGAGGTTGAAGTTCAGACACACATCAACAAAGTTAGTTGCTTCTGGGCTAAAAGTTCTGCAGTTATGCCAGTCAATGCGAGGATAATTGAAATCTCCGAAGAGAACGATGTCAGCGTTTGGATGCACTCTTGTAAGAGTGTTTAGAATGCTGTTCAGTTTGCACGGGAAATCAGGGTTACTTTGGGGCGGCCTATAGCAAACGCCTAAAAGTACGGTTCGCGGTACAGCGCCGCAGATGATCCATAATATTTCAATGTCCGAATCGATGTGTAATACTGAAGATGATAGCTGCTGATTCACTGCCACAAGGACCCCACCTTCACGTCCATCTGTGCGATCTTTGCGATAAATACGGAAGTTAGGCAGGTCGGCTAGAACTTCATCGTCACTGATGTTGCTATGTAGCCACGTTTCAGTTAATATGAGCACATTGCTGGTAGATGATAAGACAACATTTGATACAAGCTGACGTTTCGACAAGAAGCTGCGAATATTAGTAAATATTACAGACAATGTAAGGTTAGCCCGAGGAACTTTGCTATGATGGTTTTTTTTTTTTCTTTTACAGCCCGTTGATTGCTATTTGAATTCTCTGACAGATTGCGAGACTTCGTCATAAATATATTTCTTTGAGCCAATAGAAATAAATATATTTCTTTGAGCCAATAGAAAGTGTTTTGTAAGACAGTTGAAAGCGATCAGATTTAGTTTTGGAAAAAACAACCAAATGCTTACGAGCGTTTCTGACCGAGCGGGAGAAGTCCTGTGCGATACTGTAATTAGTCCCTTTTAATTTTCGAGCATTAGAAAGAACAGCTTCTTTCGTTTTGTAGAAGCTAAACTTAACGATGATGGGGCGACCGCGCTCGATAGGGTGACGGCCTAGGCGATGAACCCTTTCAATTTCTTTTGGATTTATTGTAAGGCCAAGGTGGTCACGACAGTGCTGTATGACCAATTCTTCGGTTTGGGTGTAACTTTCTGAATTACTAGGCTCGGGCAGGCCATAAAATACCAAGTTGTTTCGCCGGGATCGATTTTCGGCGTCGTCAAGACGTGTCTCGAGTTCGAATACTTGGCGAGCTGTCTGGGCAGTGTTGGACTTTATGTTGTCTATTTCTGTGCGAAGCAAAATAAGGCTCTGACAATGTTTTTCAACATCATTTATCCGCTGACTCAACTGGTTTGATTCGTGGTTGGAAGTTGGTCTTTCAGGTCACTTCTGAAATTAGTTTGGACTGACCAGCTGATATTTTATGCAATTCGTCAAGTATAGCGGTTGTGTTAGGACCCGGATTTGACTCGACGTCTCCCGATAACATGAGCAAGGAACGAATGACGTCAGCACACTCAACAACAATTTAAGAGCACCACCGTGGGCTCGGCAGCTGTAGCAAAAAGTAGTTGCTTGATTTCTTTGAGAACAGAGCGTACGGTTTACTAACATGCATGGCAAAGGTAAGCGGGTTACTGCTCTGTGCTGTAGCACAGCTGTCGAGCCCACGAAGCGCCGCGGTAGATCGCAGCTCTTTTGTAGGCGACAAACAGGTTGATGTTCCAGGCGATGCGGTCTCCCACGGTGAAGTGAGGACCGAGTGTTCCAGGGTTAGCGCCATCTGGTCGGTTGAGGTGCTGGCTTCCGGTTGGGTAAGGGGCGTTGTTCAGTAGAAGGCTTGAGTTTCCCAGCCATTTCCTTGGAACCGGCATGTCGACGCTGTCTCGGTGGTGGCGAACGATAAGGCAGGCAACAGCACGCACGAGATAGCAAGCGTGAATACCTGTACGGCAAAGGTAAGCGGGTTACTGCTCTGTGCTGCAGCAAGCTGTCGAGCCCACGAAGAGCCGCGGTAGATCGCAGCTCTTTTGTAGGCGACAAACAGGTTGATGTTCCAGGCGATGCGGTCTCCCACGGTGAAGTGAGGGCCGAGTGTTCCAGGGTTGGCGCCATCTGGTCGGTTGAGGTGCTGGCTTCCGGTTGGGTAAGGGGCGTTGTTCGGTAGAAGGCTTGAGTTTCCCAGCCATTTCCTTGGAACCGGCATGTCGACGCTGTCTCGGTGGTGGCGAACGATAAGGCAGGCAACAGCACGCGCGAGATAGCAAGCGTAAATACCTGCATGGCTAAGGTAAGAGGGTTACTGCTCTGTGCTGTAGCACAGCTGTCGAGCCCACTGTATGCGGTTCGATGTATGCGGTTATGCTTTTAAGCGCTATGTGTTCTAGGAGTTTACTGACTGAGGTGGTTAGGGAGATGGGCCTGTAATTAGAGACTTCAGCTTTGTCACCAGACTTGTATACTGGAATGATCTTTGCGACTTTCAAGTCTTGTGGTAATCTGCAGGTTGATAATGATTTATTGAAAATTAAGCACAGGTATTTAGCTAACCATTCGGCACATCTTTTTATGAGTATATTAGGTATATTGTCTGGCCCCAGTCCCTTTTTAGTGTCGATATTGAGTAATAGTCTGAACAGACCAGGTTCAGTAACAACAGCTGTTTCTAAGCGTGTTCGGTTGCATGGGTTAACATGTGGAATGTTTCCATCATCCACAGTAAAAGTTGATTGAAAATATTCATTAAAATGATTTGCTCTACAGAGGTTGTCTTCAGACGAAACTGGGTGCCCATTTCGTTTTATAGGTTTAAAAAACTTCTGAGGAGAAGCTTTTAGGAAATTCGAAAGAGTATTGTTAAAGTAGTTTGCTTTAGATGCCTTTATTTGACTTTTCATGTTACGAATGGCAGTAAAATTGACTTCATGAGATGTGCTGTTGGGATTAAATTTCCAAGTCTTCCTTAAGCATTTTACTTTACGTTTAGCATTAATGCTTTCAGGATTAATCCATGCATTCTTTTTCCTTGTCTTTTTTGTTTTCGTAGGTACAAAATTTTCTAAACAGTGAAATACACTTTCTTTGAATCTATGCCATAGTGGTTCAATGTTTGAGGTTGCATTATTTGATAGTTCTAGAAAGGCAGGAAATTAGTCGATGAGGTGATCAAGGATGCTGGTGTCGTCAGCATTACAGAAATCCTGATAAGTAGTAGGGGTATTAGGTAGTATACGGTGCCACGAATAGGTATAGTACTACAAATGATTAGATTATGGTCCGCTATACTATCCATGACGTCAATTTTCACTCGGATCATATGGGAAGTGATCACTGAGAAAAATTAAATTCAGAATGTTAGATGAAGACCCACATGTACGCATAGGTTGAGTTACAATTTGGGACAAATAAAGATTAAACATAGTATCATGGATAATTTGGAAAAAGCCGAGGGAAAATGCATTGTTTGCCAGTTTATATCAGGCATGTTAAAATCGCCCAACAAGATTAGCCGGCTCTTGGACGCATGACGTCAATATCTGCAGTAGGGCTCGGATAGACGTAACCTACAATGACAGTGCATACTCCCAAAAAGAGCTTGCGAAAAATTGCCTCTGCACCTTTGATATCAGGGAGCCCCTGAAACTTGATTTTCTTGTTTATAAGAACGGCTACGCCTCCCCCACGAGATAGTCTATCTTTACGAATTATTGCATAATTAGGGGGTGACACCTCATTATCTCTGGCGTCGCTTTATCTCTGCGTCGCAGCAGTGATTCAATAGCATCCTTTTTGATGGCTATGCTATGAGTATTTACATTGAAGCTTATTTCCCCCGTCGTGGGCGATACCTCGATGTAGCGTTTTGTTGGTTTACCTGATAGGTGGATTCGTCCTTTAAAGGGACTGCATCATTTTTAGCAAAGAGGCAAAGCTGCAGGTGAGGATCAGGTAGCATCAGATCTGCTGAGAGATGGAGGACAGATTGTGTTAGAAAAACTAGCGACGCTGTTTACGAGGTGTCTCCTGATGGGAAGAGTACCAGAATCTTGGAAGAATGCTAGCATCATCCGAATACATAAGAAAGGAGATCACAAGGACTTGAAGAATTACAGCTTGCTCTCCGTAGTATACAAGCTATTTGCAAAGGTAATTGCTAACAGAATTAAGCAACGTTAGAATTCAATCAACCAAAGGAACAATCGGGATTTCGAACAGGCTGCTCAACAATCGACCACATTCATACTATCAATCAGGTAATAGAGAAATGCTCAGTATATAGCCAACCACTACACATAGCCTTCATAGATTACGAGAAGGCATTTGATTCAGTAGGAATATCAGCAGTCATGCAGACACTGCGGAATCAGGGCGTCGACGAAGCATATATAAACTTCCAGGAAGAAATCTACAGGGGATCAACTGCTACCATAGTGCTTATTAAGAAAGCAACAGAATACCAATCCAGAAGGGTGTAAGGCAGGGTGATACAATCTCCCCAATGCTATTTACCGTGTGCTTACAAGAGGTTTTCAGAGGCCTAGAATGGGAACAGTTAGGCATAAGAGTTTATGGAGAGTACCTTAGTAAGTTGCGCTTCGCCGATGACATTGCATTGCTGAGTAACTTGGGGGATGAATTGCAACTCATGATTACGGAGTTAGACAAGGAGAGCAGAAAAGTAGGTCTTAAAATTAATCTGCAGCAAACGAAAGTAATGTACAACAACATTACAAGAGAACAGCGCTTCGAGATAGGTAATAACTAGTGCACTTTAAGTTATAAAAGACTATGTCTACTTAGGGCAGGTAATAACCGTGGAGCCGGACCACGAGATTGAAGTAACTAGATGAATAAGAATGGGGTGGAGCACATTTGGCAAGCACTCTTAAATTATTACAGGTATATTGCCACTATCCGACAAAAGGAAGGTATATAACAGCTGCATCTTGCCGGTACTTAGCTACGGAGCAGAAACCTGGAGACTTGCAAAGAGGGTTCAGCTTAAATTGAGGACGACGCAGCGAGCAATGGAAAGAAAAATGGTAGGTGTAACCTTAAGAGACAAGAAGAGAGCAGAGTGGATTAGGGAACAAACCGGGGTTAAGGATATCATAGTTAAAATCAAGAAGAGGAAATGGACATGGGCCGGGCACGTAGCACGTAGACGGGATAACCGCTGGTCATTAAAGGTAACTAACTGGATTCCTAGAGAAGGCAAGTGGGTTAGGGGGAGACAGACGGTTAGGTGGGCAGATGAGATTAAGACGTTTTGGGGGTATAAATTGGCAGCAGCAAGCACAGGACCGAGTTGACTGGCGGAACATGGGAGAGGCCTTTGTCTTGCAGTGGACGTAGTCAGGCTGATGATGATGATGATGATCATTTTTAGCATCGTCCCAGTAGTAAAGCTCCCCATTTTATCACAATTTGTCAACAACCACAGATACCTTGCTCCAGATGCCCTATGCTCCTTAGCAAAGTGCCAAAGTTTTCTTCTGATGTCACGTACGCAAGCTGAGAAGTCTTTGCCTATCCCATAATTTGTGCCCTTTAGCTTAAAACAGTTTTTCAAGACTCTGGCTTTGTCGCGGGAATCAAACATTTTCAAAATGATTGGCCTCGGCTTTTTACTAGGTTTGCCTATCATATGGATTCTTTCTTCATAACATTATTGACCTTGAGTATGTTAATCAGAATTTCTTCTTTAACGCATGTCTCAAGCTGCTGACCAATTCCGTCAGTGTTTTCTTGTACACCATGTATCAGCAAGTTATTTCTTTTTTGAATGCCAGTGTATTCAGATTAGGTACATCTGTCATAGAGGGCTAATAATTAGTCTTCTCAAATTTCAGATGGCAAAGGGAAAAAATCATGGGTCGGTTGATCTTGGGCTCTCTGTGATTTCCACCAAAGGCAAAGGGCGGCGGATTGACATCGATGCTGAGGAATTTATTTATCATCTGAAGGTACGTTTTTGTTACAATTTACAAATATTTTCTTAATGCTTTAGGTCTGGCAATTTCTAACATGTCATTTAATTGTGTTTCTGTTGTGTTAGCCATACCTGCCAAGACTCCCAGATTTCAACCGTTTCTTCCGTTTGTAAGGTTGTCTTGAAAATCTCCTGGAAATCGAAATTTCTGTGTATGATTTGGCCGCATCAACAAAAATGCAGGTCAATCCGCTCCAGGCTTTCTGCAAACCCACCGCATTTTATTATAAACGAATTTAGGACACGTTCATATGAACGTACAGTCGAATCTCAGTAATGCGAAACCGTGGCAGATATGAATTCGGGAAATTTCCCAGCCAAATTCTACTCTATTCATTGTGCCCAAGTTCGAATGTTTCGAACACTTTTTCTAATCGCAGTGAGTGATATAAACTTTAGTACCGAAACCGTCGAACAAAGGCTGAGAGCTACGAGCTTCAGAAGTATGCGTGCAACCAGCGCACGCACTGTCTTCTACAGTGCATGTGGTTGTCCTTGCCACAACCACTATGGATGAAACCGCGGTCGTTCTTGACACGGTAATGTATGGCAATGACGTAACTGACGGCACTCCGAAAGTGTGCGTACGTCCAACGCTTGGCCAGTCAAAGCAACGCTGCTTTCGCAAATTCTGTGCACAAAACCGTGGTAGATGCGGTCATAGGTGGCATAAAATGAATTAGTTTTGAAAACGGAACTATCGTTTGTTGCAACCGCCGCACGCAAAAGCACGGTCGCAGCGACGCGATAGCGATTTACAAGCCCCGAGGGCACACAGCCAACACAGTGGTAGAATAAAGGCAGCAAATACATAAAAAAGCTAGAAGCGTTTTGGTGTTCATGTCTGAAGTAGTAGCGAGCAAAACTTTGACCCACGCTTTTGCAGCAGATTGCTGCGTCGTCCCGTGCGTTCACGTGTCCCAGGAAGACATACGAGAGTTGTTTTGATGGAAATAGATTTTGCTAGTTGTTTTGACGATGCCAAATTTTGGGAGTGTTTGCACTCTCGCTTTGAGACTCTCACCTTAGTGGGAAACCCTACCCTCGTGTGTTCGGCCACTCCAAGCCTTTATAAGACCCCAACGCCGATGTTTGCACTTGCGATTGGGTCCCCTCTCCCTCCTCAGATTTCTTGCATCTTTTTTTTTTAACAAAAAAGGGGGGGCAAATAATTAAGTGTGACCCCTCTGCCTGCTTTGCGGAAATCTCACGGATTCAGAATCCTTGAATTTGGCATGTATGGTTTGCATAGTGGTACCATGTCATCAACTCTTTAGGCAGCTTCGAATGTAACTTCTTAAAGTAAATTTTGGGGTTATTTGTCTTTCTTACAATTAGCAAAAAAATGCTGCTGTGTTTGGTGCTTTTTTTCTTAATAATTCTCATGACTGCATGGTAGTGTTCTGCGTGTTTACTTGTTATTCGTGTAGTCGAGATGATTCTCCTAGGAAAAAGAACTTCTTATTTACGGGAAAATGAGCTCCATAAGTTTGAAGTATTCTATAAGAGCACAACAGAAAGGCTCACAACTGAAATTATACATTGTTTATATTGCTTGTATAAAACTTAAAAGTTGTTAAATGAAGGAAGAGAATTTTGAGGGACTTTGACAGTACATTTTAATGAAATTCAGCTGATCATGAAGCCAAGGAAAGTATAGAAGACATTATTTGTCCTGTTTAAGTGTATCGTAGTAATTGTGGTAAAGGTGTGAAGAATTTGTATAGAAATGTGAAGAATATATATGTGGAGAACAACCTGCCACAGTCAAGTACTAAACCTGCAACTTTTCATTGCTGGTTCAGTTCGATATATAGTTAATGCAAGGTTGCAGATGTAAAGTACGAGGTAGTTTCTTGAGGTTGCAGGTCCATAAGAGGTGCTTGAACTTTTCTGAGATAGGACATTCTAGCATTGTTCTTTCTGGATCACAGCTCTTGTTTAGTAACTCAAACACTTAATACACCTCTATTTTAGCAAATTTCCTTGTTTCTTTCAAGGTATTGTACCACTTTTGGTAATCGTGACTAACAATGAATAACAGGGGTAGAAGTTTCAGTGTTGCATATTAAAGTTAACAGGCTCTGCCTGGCTATGCAGGTGAAAAACCAAGCGCAGTTCCAGCAGTGGGTGTCTCAGTTGCAGCATCACAGGCTCTACCGACAGCATGAAATTACCTTTGGTAGCCGGGAGGCTCCCAAAATGACCTCACCTGCTGCCGAGGACTCTGGCGGTATTCCAGGAGGCAATGGACCGTCAGGTGCGTTGACAATTTCCAAGTGCCCCCTAACTGACTCAACTTGCCACCACCACCACTGCTACCGAGAGCTGCTGCTGAGTGCACGCACTTGCACCCAAGCATGCCTCACTGACCCACTCCTGGGTTCTCCGGGCTTCAACACATGCAAGTGCTCCGAGGTTGCAGCGAACGAGAGTGCAGCCAGTGAGAATCCACAACTGAACGCTGTAGTTTCTTCAGATGTTCCTTCAATGAGCACAAAGGACAGAGAGCTTGTGTCCTTAACAAAAGAAATTGGGGAAGATGTAAGACGTGTTGAGATAAATTCACTGGCTGAAGCTGCACCTAGAGAGTCGAAAGAGGTTGTGCTGGCTGTAGATGCAGGCAAAGGTGCTGCACAAAAGCCGATTGATGTGCATGATGGCACAGAGCCTAAAATTGGTGCAGGAGCTTCAGAGGGAATCAGTGCTGGGCGAGGTGCAACGACCTGTGGCATTGACACAGACACATTTGTTGTGACATTGCATCCCGGTCTCGGAAGCAACTACACTAACTCTTTGACATGTGACACATCATCTGAAGAAATGCTTCCTGGTCTTGTATTGGATGAGCGCACATACACAGTAGCAGCAAATGAGGTTGATGCTTCCAATTTGCAAAATAGTGGGAGTCCAGTGAGGGAACGAGAGACACCTACTATTCGCTCAAATTCTTTGATTACATGCCGTTTCTATGGTCCGCAGACATTAAGACAAGGAACTAATATTGGTGTTAATACTGTTACAAATGGTGAGACTGTTGAAACGGAGCATAATGCAAGAGTTAATATTATAGAACCCACTAATCCACGCATGATTACAAGGGGGCATAAAAATCAAACTGCACCCACTCCTCAAGCTATTGTTGGCACAGTGTCTACAGAGAAGTCAGCCTCGGCACATCCTGAAAGAGTTGACCAGCAGGAAACTTTGAAGCAACATAACAGTAGTGGACCTTGTTTGATTGACTCTGGATGTAAAACTGAGCCGAAAATTGGTGCAGAAGCTTCAGAGGGAATTTGTGCTGGGCGAGGTGCAACGACCTGTGGCATTGACACAGACACATTTCTAGTAACATTTTATCCCGGTCTTGGAAACGACTACACTAACTCTTTGACATGTGACACATCTTCTGAAGAAATGCCACCTGTTCATGTATTGGATGAGCACACATACACAGTGGCAAATGAGGTTGATGCTTCCAATTTGCAAAATAGTGAGAGTCCAGTGGGGGAACAAGAGACGCCTACTATTCACTCAAATTCTTTAGTTACATGCCGTAACAGAAACTTCTATGATCTGCAGACATTAAGACAAGGAACTAATGTTGGTGTTGATACTGATCCAAATAATGGTGAGACTGTTGAAACGGAACATAATAGAAGAGTTAAGATTATAGGACACACTCATCCACGCTTGATTACAAGAGAAAGTAAAAATCAAAGTGCGCCCACTCCTCAAGCTATTGTTGGCACAGTGTCTACAGAGAAGTCAGCCTCGGCACATCCTAAAAGAGTTGACCAGCAGGAAACTTTGAAGCAACATAACAGTAGTGGACCTTGTTTGATTGACTCTGGACGTGAAACTGAGTCGAAAATTGGTGCAGAAGCTTCAGAGGGAATCTGTGCTGGGCGAGGTGCAACGACCTGTGGCATTGACACAGACGCATTTCTAGTAACATTTTATCCCGGTCTTGGAAGCAACTACACTAACTCTTTGACATGTGACATATCATCTGAAGAAATGTCACCTGTTCATGTATTGGATGAGCACACATACACAGTAGCAAGTGTGGTTGATGCTTCCAGTTTGCAAAATAGTGAGAGTCCAGTGGGGGAACAAGAGACGCCTACTATTCACTCAAATTCTTTAGTTACATGCCGTAACAGAAACTTCTATGATCTGCAGACATTAAGACAAGGAACTAATGTTGGTGTTGATACTGATCCAAATAATGGTGAGACTGTTGAAACGGAACATAATACAAGAGTTAAGATTATAGGACACACTCATCCACGCTTGATTACAAGAGAACGTAAAAATCAAAGTGCGCCCACTCCTCGAGTTATTGTTGGCACAGTGTCTACAGAGAAGTCAGCCTCGACGCATCCTGAAAGAGTTGACCAGCCGGAAACTTTGAGGCAACATAACAGTAGTGAACCTTGTTTGATTGACTCTGGATATGAAAGATTGCATAGTCCTGAGCCAGGCCCTGAACATCTCAATTTGCATAGTGTAAGCCCACAAGGCTCATCATCAAATGTTAAAGCAAGAAATTTAGCTGATTGTGAGCTTCCCTATCCCACATCAAGATTACCAGACATTATTATGCCTCCTAGTCCTTCAGGTAATGATCTTAAATATATGGACAGTCCGCAGGCTGTGCCTGATTTATCATTGCACACAGTCTATGACAGTGATCAAACTGCACAGGATCTCTCCTCTTTTGAACCAAGGGGCCTTCATGAGCCAGCACAGTCTATGACCTGGCCGTGTTCTGATGGCAGTACAGGGAGGCTAAATAAAGAGCCTTCTCCCAAGCAGGCAGAGCTCGGTGGTATAGACTGGCTTTGGCCTTCTGTAGAATCGAGTGACGATCTTATAAAAGACGTTGCTGTGCGAGCTGTTACAGATGTGGCCTATCCTGCAGGTCCAGATGGAGTAGCTGGTCAGATTTCTGGGTTGTCACATAGTGGCATTGGGGCTGAGAGCCACCAGTCGGGCCTGAGTTCTGCCCAGTACTGCACAGCATTGCCTGAACAAACTGGATCAGAGTTTAGGGACACTTTGCAAACATGTCTCTTCTTGAATTCTGATAGCAGCTTCTTTGCTAATCTGCAGCATTCACCCAGTGAAATTCCCAAGCTCAAGTATGGAGAACTTGAAAGTTGTCAGACTGCTAATGGAAGCAGTGGACACTCTGTTTAAATTTTGTCTCAAGTTAACGTAACCTGCTGTGGCATGTATTTCAGTGCTGCATAATATTCTTTTTCTAGAAAAAAGATTTTTCCCGTTCATGTACAAAATGAACTTGTTTTTTTTTTCTTTTCAAAACCTTCTTCCTATGGCAGCTTGGAAAGGAGCTTGTGTGCCTTAAGAAAATGCAAATTCGCAGAAATTTGCAAATGTGCATTAAGGCATTTCCTTGTAAGGGCGAAAATTATATTTGACGGTTGAAGTTGGGAACCTTTTCTGGACCATTTATTAATGAAAACAGATCATGAGTCGTTAGTTTGATGATCCATGTGTAGTAGAGGGTAGAGAAGGAATCCACCTAGTGTGGTCCATTACCAAGTGTGACTCTGTGATTGTGGAGTAATGTGAATCAGACGTTTGGCTTAGTTGGCTGCATTGACCAAGTGTGACTCTGTGACTGTGGAGTAATGTGAATCAGACTTTTGGCTTACTTGGCTGCTGTGTTAGCTTGATCAGTAACACAGACAGTACATCTTGTGTTTGCTGACTAGAAATTAAGAGCATATGTTGTCATCTCAATCGGACATTCTCAGCCTGTGACGTGCGTTGTGTTGTTTGTGCAAACCAAACTTTCTAGCTACTGCTAAGTGCTGTCGGCATGCTTCACTTGTTGCCTCTTTAGTGCAGTCTGTTGACTTAATTTGTATGTATACATTGAACATTTGTTGAGAGTTTATTGGTTGGTGCAATTATGACCAGTACTGTAATTAAAATATGTGGTAGTTTTACCACTACTACATGACTATTAACATTAGGAAGACTTACAAAGTGAGTGCCAAGTCCTTTTTAAACTTTATAACCTTTCATAATAACCTTGTGATACTATAGAAAAAGCCATGACGCAGTGCTTGCTTAAAAAATTTTCAAAGGGGGCCTGCAACACTTTTTGAACATGGCCAAAAAAGGCTGCTGTTCGGTAGTCACGGCTCCTGTGAATATTTCAGTCAAATATTGCATAGCACACGGCAGGGAATTTACAATCACATTCAAAAGGCAGCTGGAAAATGCTGTCTCTTCTCTCGGGAAATGTCATCGACGGGCCTGATTACTCCAAAGAAGGGTAGGGCTCAGCCAATGGCTGGTTTGAATGTTTTTGTGCTGCACAGTTACCGTTGCTGCCATGGGGTGCTGCCACGGGCAGGTGCCGCAGTGTGTAATGTGCTAGAGTTTCGAAGTAGCGACACTAGCGCTCTTGCAATCACACTGAAAGTAAGTCAGCGTGATCAAGGAAAAAAAAAATGATGAGTATGTGTTCAAGGTCATGAGGAGCGCTCAGGTAGCTTCTTGCCCCATTATCATCCTCCCTGTGTAGCTTTCAGCGTACTTGTCTGCATGGAATGTGAGAAAAAACATAACTATTATATGCAACTCCTCTTGTACTTGAAGAATTAGAAAAATTTATCTGGCAAACAACTTGTCGGACAATGTACTCTGAAAGTGAGGTCATTCAGTGGTTTTTTGGAAGAATGTTGCTGGGTTCTTTTAAAGGTGAACATACAGAATTAATTAGAGTGCTTTTATCCTATCAGAAGTACTTTACCGAATATGTAGGAATTAAGCAGTCCTCCGATTGCTCAGCTCATCCCGAGGTATTTTAAGGAACTGTGCCTTGTTACTTGGCTTGTGGTTACCTTAGAAGTTGCAGGTGTATTGTAGAAGGTGTGCAATATAGCAGCTTTACCGATTTGGTGGGGTGGCTGCATCTGGCTGTTGAAAGTTGTTCTTTTCCACTGTTTATTATGCATACTGATATGTGGATATTAATGCATAACAGCTGTTAATAGTACTAATATTTCATCACATTAGGAATATTTACAAATATAACTGAAATGAACAGTGCCCCACTTTGCTATCTGTCATGCATACTAAGTTACCATCGTACTTCAGCCTGAAAATGCTTCAAGTGCCTTCTTGCTTCTTTTATAAAGGGGGCTAGTGATTACTGCTTTGAGTGCCTTCAGTATGCTAGTCTAATTTGTCTTCCTTCCAAAACATTGAATTTTTACTGTAGGTAGCCCATATTTGTTAGTTTAACTACTATAAATATTTAATTTTTAAAAATATGTCTTGTGTAAGCTCTTAGATCTGTTGTGGAAAAGTAATGGCTAGTTAGTAAGCAGTGATGACGGCCAGTTGGCCTTCATGTTACTTCAAAAGGTTTTTGGGCCAAGGCCTGCTGTAACATTTGCTGCCTGGTAGCTAGCCTATGTAATCATGATACGTCTTATTTTTTGTTATGAGGAGCACTCGCACTTGTCTTTTTAGAGAAGATTCTAATGCCATGTATAATTTTACTTGGTTTGCTCAATTAAGTTCAGATAGCGCCTCTATTTTTTTCTGTGCCCGGGCGAACGCTCTCTTCAGGCCGTCGAGTGCGCGGTCCGCCTCCGCTTGCCGCTGCCGCATGGTGGCGCTGTGCGGGTAGACTTTGGGATGCTGCCGCTGAATGGCCACACGTATTAGAAAGCTCGCGAATTCGTGTTTTCATGCGACTTAATTTGCAGTCGTGCTTCTTGACGGCTTTACGGATGCAGGGAGGAATGAAAAATAACACGAACATAGTGGCGCGCTGTTTTCACCAGGCTCTATCAGGTCGTGCTACTGGTCCGGTATATGCGTTCTCGTTTTAAAGCATTCGCATTTTATTTTCTCTTTCAAGCTATTAAAACCTCGTTATTTGAATGCCTCAGTATATGATACTGCTGTATATATGTAGAAAGAAGACATTATAAAAAAAGTAGATTCAGAGTGAAAAAAACAATAAAATAATCACTAATATAACAATTTTACCTTGATTTTAGGAGCCGACCATATAGCTGAGTTTGCCAAACCCGATTAATTTGGGATGTATGTCTCATATTTATTCACATTTTGAAAATTACTTCCCGACTCTTCTTTTTTTTTATAGTATTTGTCAAAGTTGGCCTTATGTTGAAATACGTTTAGTGTCTTGAATGAAAATACACACCGCATCAAATACATCCCTGGCGATTTTCCAGAATGAAGGCACTAAAATATCGAACGGTTTTTGTGGTTAAACTTAAACCTAGCTTCGCGGAATACCTAGAAATCTTCTCCTAAATACTGCATAGTTACGACATGAGACCAAATAATGTTCAATAGTTTCAGATTCTTCGCCGAACGGACAAAGAGGGGAGAGTGTCAGACCAGCTCTGTGTAAATAAAAATTTAATGGGGGAACACGGCACCGGAATCTGCAAATAAGGGACTACACTGAGATTTCCATGAAAATTTGAGACGACTGAAAGGCAACACCTATCCTCGTTTCCTTCCGATTCAATGCACTGAATGTTTCCTTCTTCCCTCCGGGATATTTTTGCGCCCAACATGGTTTTCTTACTGCCTAGAGGATTGGAGACCAAGCTAGCTTTCTGCCCCTCAGCTTTTCATGGTCAGCCCATTTCAACCAAGCGAAGTTGTTATATGATGCCATCAAGTTATGCGACCTTCCAATACGTCACAAACATTTATGATATGTGAGGTCACATGATGGCGTTTTCACGTAATGATGATTTCTTGCACACTCGTGTTCACGCCTCCGACGCTGCCAGCGATCAGTTTTCGCTTTAATGCACTGTAGCTCCATGATATTGCAGCTTCCGCTGATGTTCGGGTGAGCGTGCTTGCAGTAGTCAGGCAGAACAATTGGTCTCTTAATAAATCTTCCTACTACACTCTAATGTGTAGCTGTTATTTACAACACGAGTATTTTATAGATGATAAGTTGTGGCGGCTGAAGAGTACCTGTCATGTTTGGCAACATGGCAATTTGAATCACTAAGCGGGAGTGCACTGCATCCGAAAGCTCAACAAAAGAGCCTATCAGTAGCAACGCTTCCTCACGATCACTCCGTGTGCAACGCTAACATTGCACCCCGAAGCTGAATGGTAGCCCATGGGCACCACACAGCCATTTGGCTTTTTCTCTGCTCGCTACCGATTTAAGACGCCAGAAGGAAGAAGAAAGAAACATAGCTGAACAGCCGGATATTAACGCTACGACAATCCGTCCACGAATACACAGACAAGTGTGGCAGTTTGGACTAGTTGGTATGACATGATGATAGTTACAGTGCGAGAACAGAACGACGACCTTTCTTCCTGTCCCTTTGTCGTCGTTATGTTCTCGCGCTATAACTATCGACACAGACAAGCTCAAGCAACTGACCACAGGCCGCATTTTTCATGCCTGTCACCTTGGCTCAATTTGAGAGTTGGCATTAGATTTCAGACTTAAGTGCACCTGTTCAAAACATGAGCCAAGATTGCAGAAATCGCGCCGTATATGGAGCTGTTCTTGTTTATTTCACGATGATTTAATTTTTTAAGCTTTTTAAATGGTGAAATCACCGGCCATAGTGCCTCATTTTCTGACACTTGTTTTTTTCTCGGTGGCAACACATGTCATGCTTTGCGAAGGGAACGGATGATGACCTATATCCCTGGAAGCAGTCTAGTGGCATTTTGTGCTATTTAGTGCATGAACTCCAGGCGTGTGCATGATGTGCTACGCCACTGGAGAGTAGCAAGCATCGGGGAACATTAGGCACCCAAGCTTTTAATATTAGCTCCTTGCAAAGGCTTCTCTCAAAAATTGACTTTCAGTTAGTCAAAAAAGCCAGTCAAGCAAACGCCACGGTGACAAAACGATCTTCCGGGAATTACTTGCATGAGCTATCTGGTATCTGCCTAGCAGACGCGCGAGCGCCTCAATCGAGTAGTCGCGAATGACTCAACCCTTTGAAATGAGCTGGGTGTCTAGAACAACAAGTGCGTCACGATTCTAGTTTTCAAGTTTCCATTACACCTTAAACAATGCGATTACAGCCGAAAGCCGACCTGTATAGCAGCTTCAAATGCAGCCGCGACATTTGTTAGCGCGAGAGACGATGCGGCGGCATCTATACTCTAGTTACGGTGCCTGGCGGCGAAACGAAACGCCGCACTAGCACTGACGGCCGCTTCCCATTGAAATTCGCTCTTTTGCCCGGGCACTGAAAAAAAAAAAAAAATGAGACGCCGGTTCAAATTATTTGTTGTTGGGTTAATTTAATACTGTACAATCCAATATCTAAACTTGAATTTGTCACTAAAGACAAAGCAAAGGAGTACAGGACAAAAAAAAAACAAAGTTAAGCAGGAAAAACTTGTCATGTCTTTGATTTTCTTGTACTTCTAGTCTTTGAATTCGTGTTAATTGATGTTCATGCTCAGTTGCCCCACTATTGCCAGCCATTTTTGTTATGCTGTTGTTACCCTGACTTAGTAGAGTGCAGCACAAAGATGTTTTGTTATTGTTTGACATTACTTATAGTTGGTTCCTTTTCATGCAAGTTTAATAATAATAATAATAATAATAATAATAATAATAATAATAATAATAATATAATAATATATTATTATTATTATTATTATTATTATTAATGAAAAACACCTATTAAGATATGTTGTAGGTCATGACAAAGTTTGTCTTTTTTACTACTTAAGTTAGTGCAACTCATTGTGATGAGTGGGACATGGATAAGGAATAAGAGTTCTTAGTTTCTATATGTACTTTTGTGTGGTGTGGTGTGACGTAGTTAAAGTTATTGCATGATCTTGCACTGTCAATGCATATCATTGTGATGTGAAATAAAGCTGAAAAGTGCACTTGTTTGCCAGTTCTTTTTCTAATGCCGGCTTTCGCTGTGTTAGCCAAGTCCGAGACATTTTTTCTCTTATCTCTATAATTGTCATTCTCAGCTGTGTTTATCTTGGTTGTATAATGGCATCACCAAATACTAATTGGCAATGCCAATTAGTATTTGCCAAATAATTATTGCCGACATCCCAGCCTAGCCTGCTTTTCTTTGCCAGATATTAGCCATGCCTGCAAGCTCGGTTATTGTCATGCAAAATATATATATTTTAGTTTCGAGAGTGTGCTAATAGCAGACTTGAGTTTTTGTGCATAAATATAATTAATTATATCTGGCATGTGATGGCCCAAAACCACAATATGATTATGAGAGGCAAGGTGCGTGAACATAGTTTTTGAAGTTTTATATGCCTTCTCTGTCACCTGGTCAGATAATTACATTTCAGCCTCGAATGTGTTGATAACTTCTTTTTCTTGGAGCACTTACTTCATTAATATTTAGCGCAACTATATGAGGTACCCCATGCATAAAGAAATTCTGCAAATCCGGTACATTAGAACTTTCTGCAAAAGAAAAAATTTATACCTAAACAGAAAATAATGAACCTGGAAAGGTTTCTTGAGCTAATTGTTTGTCATTTATGTCCTTCATCATTGGCTCATGCGCAATCACGCTAACTTTGCTGCCTGTATCATTCATTATTGTCAGGATGCATCAGTGAATGTAAATTCATCATAAGAATGCAGTGGAAAACACATTAAAATATTACAAACTTTCGTGACGGCATGTGGGATATACAAAGAGATGATTACAGTAGACTCACGGTAAATGGAAATCTGTTAAATGAAACTGGTGCTTAAGTGGAACAACTGCCTCTGATGTGATTGCTTCCGTGCTTTGATTCTCGACCCTTGTTAATTTCTCGGTAAGTGGAACTCCTGTTAAACGAACCGCAAGTTCCTGGCCCCTTGAGATTCTGTTTATTAGGAGTTTACTGTATGCCTCTACTGTGCCAGTTGTGGGAAGCATGATCTATTTAATCACCCAGTAGATAATGGCATTGCTGTGTTTGGATACATTGGTATTGTAACACAGATATTGTAACATGGATATTCGAGTTGAACTTTCCTTCATTAAAAACAGTCAAATAACAGACAGTTGACTAAATTGTAAGGAATGCTTTTGCTTAATATTATGCTTGTTGTGAGTGAGACTAGAGGGATTAGGGCTTTTGTCGACCATTTTCGTATGTTTTTGGACATTGTAAAGAATGATTTTAGTCGGTCCTCAGACATGTAACTCATTTTTTGTGCCGTAAGTATTGCGTTGTTTCTGGGAAACAAAACCTAAATTGATAATGTAGTCAATCAAGACTCAAAAGTATGTTTCTACGCCAGTCTTGTTTTTCTTGAACTGATATGAGCCCTATTTGAATAGAAGAATAAAGCGAGACCATCCCAGGACTAACTTGAATATAATTTGATGCATATGAAAGAAAAGGGTAAATTCTAGTGACTGTAGTAAGGGAAACTTCGATTTAGTCTCTCCAGCTTTTCGTTTTTCTTTTTTTTTCTCTGTAGAAATTATCAGAAATCGGCAGGCTTTAAACATATAGAACCATGTTGTTTGAAAGTCTGTAACTCTGCAACGATAACAGATACCACAGCTCTATAAACTGCATTCGTTAGAGCATCTCATGTGTACAAATGAAGTGTATGAATTTGCAGCTTATGTGAATTTGTTACAGTGTTCACAAAAACTTTGTAAAGCCAATTCACATATATGAGACTTCAACTTATTCTACTTCAAACATATTAGGCCCAACACTAGCAGAATTTTGGTATATCAGTTTCCATTGTCGAAAATCAGCTAAGAATTTTTTTGTCTTCTCTTGTCCAACCAACGCCTCCTCTATTTCATCAGTGCGAGTCAGATGGGCCTGATCCAGCCGTTCACCCTATCCTCTTGCCTTTTCCTGCTCTCGCCCATCGTTTAGCCTTCGTGAGTGCTTTGCCTTCATGAGGAAGAGAGCCCACCATGCAGTGCCTCACGATGGCAATCGTATGGAGTAATTTTTTTGTTCAGTTGTGTACAGATCCGTGGGGTGGCGTCTTGATTTTCTCGTGTTCACTATGTTGGTGATCACGCTGGCTCTGTGAAAGAAACGGCATTTTGAGATAGTGTGTCTCTGTTCATGGCGCTATGCGGGCAATTAATGGGAAAGCGTCACTTCAATGCTACTACATGAGCTGCGCCATGATGAGGCGGCAGCGTTGCTTCGAGCCACAAAAAAGGCAGCACGAAGGAAGAAATCTGACAGATGTGTGATTGGAGTGAGAAACTCGTCTATCGCATCTCCGGCGGAAAGTGTCGGCTGCACGTGTGACGCGAACAGCGCGACCCCTCATGTAGCGCCGCATCACGAGGACTCCCCGCACCAAGGCGAACGAACGGCTTTCGTTAATAAGTGCGCGTTTGCACTGGCATTGAAACACATAAGGGATGTGTTGTCTCGCCAAATGACACTACAAGCTCAAAAATAACCTGTCACAGTCATTGTATCAGCCATTGAGCATTTGAGCTTGGCGTGCTCGGTATTCACTGGGGCTGCCATGGGAGGCTATGACTTATCCACATGTGCGTGCAATCGCACTGAAAAGCTGCGTATTTGAAGAAAAAAGAAAGTGCTCAAGGTCACGAGGCACGCGTGATCTATTTTCTTTTCCCATGCCATCCCTCCCTGCTTAGCTTCCAGCGCGTTCGTTAGAGAAGAAAGAATGCAACTCCGCTTGTACTGGACGGATCCTAAAAGTTTTTGCGGCATTGTATTCATGAGGCAATAAGCTCTTTTAGTGAATCTATTCCATGGCTATTTAAAAATATGGTGCAGGGTCCCTTTTAAAAAATATCTGATAGCTATAATCACTAGATCGTAACTTTGTCATTTTATGTGAAAGAAGTGTATAATCAAGTCTTTGATGTAGAAGTTGCCATCAAAAAAAAAAAATTTCACCCTTTTCACCCACTTTCTTATCTGTCTTTTAGATAGCAATGAGAGGAAGGACATCCCACAAAAATTTTATTCTAATTTAGTACTCTAATAGAGATTTAGGTAATACCATCTGTCATCAGTGTGGGAGACTCATAGGAGGAGTCATATACAATTTTTGGGAAGAGTGCCAACAGTCTAAGCTCCAAGGGAGGAAAAAAAAAGCTACATAAAAAAATTGAAATATTCATATGTGGACAATAGCTAAGCACCACGAACTTCAGTTTCCATCAGTGACTACTGTAGATTGTTGTGTATTTTAAAAATTTAAAAGGGTCTTGTGCTTTCTTGTGGGTGCAGTGCTGTTCCGACTGATATTTTGCTCCATAGTCTTCAGTTACTTGCATAAACATATGCAGCAACCACTTCCAATGCTTGAAAGCTGCATTGGTCTGTTTTATTGTTAGCACTCACATTAATCTGGTGCTACTTCTGTTCATTTAAAAGTATATTCTGTTTTGTTGCTTAGAGACTTGTTAAAAATAATGCTTTTCTTTCAGTTTGTGTCCGTGTAAGTACATGAGCATTGTTTATGAATCCTGATCGGTCTTACATTATATGAGATGGAATTATTGCATTTTCCAGCCTGATTTGATACCAAATTTAAGGTAAGACTAGACCAGTTGGTAGCATCGAGAGTGGCTGTTGTGATAATATTGATAGTAGTTAAGCCACTTTGTGAACTTTTTTAATTACTTTGTGATTGCTAAGAGGCTTGGTACTGTTAGATAAAGCCAGGTCAAAAGCACATTGACAGCTCTACAGAAATGAAAGTAAATTCACATGTCAGCGTGTGATATGTTCCACTTGAAGGGGTACTCACACAAAATTTCGTGGCCGAGATAGCCTGCGGGATCGATTCCCGTGAACATGCGTATATCATCTGCAAAATATCAACTGCGAACCTAGCTTGGAAGGCATACGCGATTGAGCACCTGCTTCCCTCGCTTCACCACGCTGCAGTCACTACAACAAGTTATAATTTTGTGACAGCCACCAGTCTTCTTGTTGCTGCATTTGCTTCAGCAAACTACTACATGGCCGCTGCTCGCAAGTCCTCGGCCGCGGCGTACATGGTAAAAGTTTAGCGTTTGGCAACATTGTTACTCCGTTTCCTGTTCAGACTTCTTTCATATAGTGGTTTTGGGACGTTAAACCCCACAAATCAATCAATCATGTTCAGACTTCTTGATGCACACCTCATGGAAGTGTGCCACAGTTCTGTGTGCTGACGTGGTCGAGCGTTGCACACACTAGGTGGTGATAGTTTCACCCAGAAGCTGGTTGTTTTTGGGGCTCTCTCAAACCGATACAGACTGGTAGGTAATGAGGAGCTTATACTAGCAGGCACCTAGCAGCACATTGCAAAAAAATGAGGCCAAAATTTAGGTGGCACTGCCCCTTTAATATATGTAGTGTCACTGCGACATTCCATGAAAGCTTTGTTTTCTTGGCAGACTTGGTCAGAGAGACAAATTTAAAGAAGAGCTTACACACTACAGATCTACAGCATTGATACAGGTTCTATAACTTGGCTATGGCAATGTGCAAAACTCTTAACTTGATGGAACCATAGTTTTATGCACAAGTACTTATGTTTGCCTTATTAACGATTTAATTTACCATATAATGCTAAACATATTGCCTCCATTTCTTTTTTAAAAATTTCTGCCGAAGTATCAATGCCTAATAAAGTGTTTGGTTGACAAGTTTAAACAAACTATGTAGGGCACTGTTCTGCAATGGTTATCTACTCTAGAAAAATGGGCAAAAAAAAGTCAGGCTTTGCTGCTTAGCTGCATCCTTCTGACAGTAGAAATAAGTTCTGGAAGCTGTTATTGTTTTGTCAAGGATGGCTGGCGCACAGACGTGCCAAGGGACACATGACTTGGTTTAGATTGGCGAACTGCACTCTGACAACTTTAATGCAGTATGTTTCAGTATTATAAGTTTATTATTAATGAAGAAAATTAAGTTTGAAGTTCCGTTTTTAAATTTTACGCCGAAATCTCTGCGCATGACACCAAAAACTTCAAAATGTATTTTCCATTTTTTTCCGACATTGGCGCGATGAAATTTTCTGAAACTTTGTTTTCTAGGCTTATGGCACCCACAGATGACTATGTATTTTAGTTTTATTGATTAGAAGCTACATAGGACTAGAGATGCCTTCAGAATCTATGACGTCACAATGTTTGGTGCGGGAATCTCAAGGTGGTGTCTCCACTCACATCTTCTATTCGATTTTTAGCCTTTATATATGGCACAGGCAGGAGCACCAGTGAAAGAAGAGAAGGAAGAGTGTTGTTGCTGCTCGCGCTCGCTCCGCTTGACAGCTGGTCGGCTTTACCTCTGCGTTTCCCCCAATAAAAGTGTCTTCGGCTCACTGCTAAAGGCGTACTAACAGCGCGTTTTATCGCTTACCAAGTGTTGTGCTGCGGTAAGCGTAGTGTTTTTGGGATTGGGAAACTGTACTTTACTAATACGCGAAAAGTTGTGCTCTTTAGTGTCCCTTTAAAGCCAAAGGTTATCTACGTAAGTTCATGGAATCCGTGACCTAAGTGACAGTCTCTAGGAAAATATTATTTGTTGTGACACGTGGAGGGGGAAAAAATGTATTTATCATTACAGTCGAACCCTTTTATAAGAGATACTGATATAAGAGACAAATGGGTATAAAGGATATCAGTGTGCCTACAGTAAAATACAGGTTGATAAGAAAATTCACACAAGGTACCCGCTTATAAGAGACACCTCACATAAAAGACAAGAATTGCTGTCTAAAGCATGCCTCTTTTAAAGGGGTTTAACTGTATTTAAATGTGTTTCAACGTTAATTTCTCCCCGGGAGCTGGTGAGGTTATGAAATAGGTTGCCATCAGTTATGTTATTTCCAGTTTCATTTGACTTGCAGCTGATAGTTTGTTTTCCTCTTGTAGTCCTATCTCTCTTCAATAGGCCACAACATTTGCATGCATGGGGATTTGTGGTATTGATCTACCTCAACTATCAATGGATGCGGTGGTTTATCATGTGACTACACTGTCATGGCTTGCTTTTTGTTGTTGTTGTACTGACTCCGAAAATCGCATGCACCTTTTGCGGAGTCTTTTTGTTCTGCAACAATTGTGAAGTGGCTTGCTTGCATTTTGTTTCTTGTAAACTGTAGGCTAGCTAGTTTCCTATCAAGAATGCTATGCCACACTGATATGCATGCCGTTTGTGATTTGAAGGTATTCGATCCATAGCTGTAAATTAAGAAAAGGTATGTCTTGAAAGGCTGTGAGCAGGTTCTAGTGTAGGAAGCAGCATGTAATTTTAAAGATAAGCGTGGCTGCTTTCTCACTTTTAGATGGTTGGTTAAAAAAAAAAAGGAAGAAAAAAAGCAACACTTGTAGTATTGATTAATGTTTTTCATAGTTAGTGGTTTTGTTTAATCTTGACAAGGTAAATAAGGCATAATTTAAAATATTGTTGATACATATAATTTGTCTTAATTACCCATCAGTGCTTGTATTTACCAGTTCCTTCAAGGAAGGTCGGTGGGGAGTTTCTTTTGAACAGAAAGAAGTGGTATGGGAATTAAAAAATGATTTATTGAGGTTGAAGTAAACAGCAGAACACGTTGACCCACTGGTGAACCAATTAGATGCTCACCATGCTGTTCACCCGGGCATGCTGCATGTACTTACACTTCTCACAGCTGTCCGTAGCAGTCTCCTCTTGAGCAACTGTGTTTCCTCCTTATATGACATAGTTGCTGCAGTGCTCTTTCATTTTTTTTTAAATGTGTGCCTTGTCACATGAGGGGCCCTTTACCAGCATCGTGGACGTACTATGCATAGTCATGTCTCACTCATTGTGTGTAACTTTTATTGGCAGCTGATGTGATGTTGGCTAAGCCCACATTCTTGATAACATTTTCGTTATGTGTTTCTCACTTTTTTGCTTTCTTGAAAAAACTGAGAGCTGCGAATGTTTTGTCTCTATTAGGTGAAATGTGCTGTTATATTCCTTATGTTCGCACTTATTCGAGTATCAGTACTGCTTTACACGTCTCTCCAGTTGCTGTGATTCATTCTTCTCTGCATAAGGGATAGTGATAGAAGCAATCTGTTTATGTAAGGCGATAGATTTAAGATTGAAATAGGACACAGAAGCGATGTTTGAATGGTGGAACCTTGTTTCTTCTACTAGATTTGTTAAGACCAAGAATTTGTTTGAATGAAGTAGGAATTTGAATTAGAGCCTGTGCTGTTCAAAGGCATCATGCGCTATGTATATGTAAATTTGCAGTGAGTGTGGTGTACACTTGCAGTTGTAATCTTTTGACTGAATTTGTTTCTCCAGATGTGGTGTTGCTTATAGCAACCTTGACACTATGACACATGGTGGTAGCTGATGAGTGGGAAATGTTTGTTTCTCAGACAATAAAACATTTGAAAGTATGTTAGCCCACCAGAGCAATCCTATGCTGGGCTAACATGTAGAGATTATAGCACTCCATGTTTTTTATGGGTAATGCGTCATTTTAAAGAAGTGATGTAATTAAGGATTTTTTTTCGTGTGACTGAGTTGGCATTTTGATACTACACTCAAATCTCTTTATAACAAAGTTGCTTCTTACACAAAATAAGTTTGTTATATCCAAAAATTCTTTTTAAAGGTTTATTGCTAACTCTATATCTATTGCAAAACTATTTATTATTTACTTTGTTATAAGTGATCTTTCATTGTATCCGGGTTCTTTATATCTAGGGTTGAGGGCAGAAACATATGGAGAGGTCTTACAACCGTAAGGTATCCTACTGCTAGGCAGTATTTTTCTTTAGAATTAAGTATGCCTTTATAATGTGCTCAGAGGGATAATGGTGAAGTGCAAGGCAGTGTAAAGATTCGTGCTCATGTCACACTTTATGAGAGCAGTTTTTTTTCTCATGCAAGCAAGTTCTGCTTGTCTCATTTGATTGTCGTGCTTATGGCAAGGGAGAGTGCAATTTTCCCCTGTAGGGAAAGGTTGAAGGTTGGTCCAAAAAGGGGACTGAGTTACTGTGTAGCATGTAATCACCTGTGTATGGGCCCCTTCAAGTTGTTGCGTGCTAATGCCACATCAGCTAAGCACTAGAATTTGTGCTTGCATTTACCTCAAGTTTCTGTTTGTCTCTCCCTTTCATTCTTTCGACCTTTGTCATCAACAACACATGAAAGCGATTCTTGTCATTGCCAGGCTCTCTCCTCATTACCTGCTTCATCATTGCTGTAGTATCAAAAAAAAAAATCCTGTATCAAACTTCAACTGAGATTTAGTTGATTGATAAGCGGGGTTTAATGTCCAAGACCACCATATTATTATGAGAGACGCCGCAGTGGAGGGCTTCGGAAATTTCGACCACCTGGTGTTCTTTAATGTGCACCCGAATCTGAGCACACCGGTGTACAGCATTTCCGCCTCCATCGGAAATGCAGTCGCCGCAGCCGAGGTTCGATCCCGCGACCTGTGGGTCAGCAGCCGAGTACCTTAGCCACTAGACCATCACGGCGGGCAACTGAGATTTAAACCAGGGCCAGTGGGTCAAGTGCGCATTTTTGAAGTAGAGCAAGCTAACCTTTTGTCTACCATACAATGACAGTAGTACTAGACAATGGTGGAAGGCTTTATGCTGCATGCAGACTCTGATAGCAGTCATGTCTTTGCATGCATTTCTTCTCGACAGGGTGATAGTGAGTTGCAACTTCTCATTTAGATGGTTGTGAAAATCATATCTGTAGACAGGGCCAGCATGAAGAGGTCTACGTGATGGTGAATATGTGGAAGCTTGACATTCTCTGTTCTGCAGCATTATGAGGGCTTGTTACAATGAAAACAATGAGCCTTTTCAAACATAAAACATTTGCAGTATGTTTTTTGGACGCCTCAACAAATGATACTATTAGGGAGAATGATGTGTGCCTAGTGAAATTTAGAACCGAATCGAAAAAGAAATGAAGTGGTCATCTCGAATCTAATATGAATACGAATCAAATATTGTTTGAATAATTTTTTATTGGTAAGACAACTATTTCTAGGGATGGCCGGAATTCTAGCACTTTTTTTCGTTTTGTATAAATATCCCCACACTTTAATACAGCGACATCGCCATTGTATTTAATTGACAAAATTAAGACATACAATTAAAACTGCTGCTTTAGAGAGTTCATGTTTAAGATAGATTTAGCAGCGTGAAAAGAAGCATTATTTGTGTTTCGCTTTAAGTGTGTGTGTTTTTCTCAAGTATATTTTTCTTTCTGTGCTGGTAAATCTTATCTTATTCTACAGTTACATAAACTTAGGTATGCTTATACACAGCAGCAACTACAGCCTTAGAGGTACCTAAGCTTTAGCATGAATATGGCAGTTACCTCACTATTCTGGGCAGTACTTTGTCACCAGCTTTTTAGGTAGCAGGAGGTTCTAAAGTAATGTTTCGTGAATCTCACAATAATGATAGTGGATTGAGGATACATTCGATGACACTGAAGTTAAAAGTGAAATATTTTTTCATCCTGTGATGTGTAATGCTTCTCTAGTCTCTTAAAAGCTTGCACTACATGCGTCTTTGCAATTCACTGATTAAAACAAACAAAAAAATATCTTTCGCTCTTCCATCGTGTTGTCCCTCTGGGGTTTTCCTGTTGGGGCTGATTGTTCGAAAAGTATTAGAGAAATTTTCGATAAATGGCATATGCACTGTTGGATTCGAGTACTAAATCAAATATAACGCTATTTGACTTACTATATTCAAATTTTTTAAGATTTTCACACTCCAGGTGCATCATTTTTTTTTTTAAATTTTCACACTACTGGTGCATCGCTTGACAGTTCCTGTCAAATGGTGGTATGTTTGGTTGTAATTATTCGTTTTCATGTGGATAAATATGGCACTACTTGCACTAAGCACTAGTGCACACTATTGACTCTCTCACTCTTCTGAGAGGCTAGCCCCACCGCGGTGGTCTTGTGGCTAAAGTACTCGGCTGCTTACTTGCAGGTCGCAGGATCAAATCCCGGCTGCAGCGGCTGCATTTACAATGTAGGCGGAAATGCTGTAGGCTCATGTGCTCAGATTTGGGTGCACATTAAAGAACCCCAGGTGGTCGAAATTTTTGGAGCCCTCCACTACGGCGTCTCTCATAATCATACGGTGGTTTTGGAATGTTAAACCCCACATATCAATCAAATTCTTAGAGGCTAAATTATATAATTGTGTTATTTCAAGCAAATATGCCTCATACCACTGCATCATTTTGCACGTGTCATTTTCCGTAGAAGTTATGGCCTCTGAGGTGCATATTGTAAACCTGGCTTTTCTTAGCAATAGACTAAGTCAGGAATCCAAGCCCTGTTTAAGACCACAATTCCTGGATAGATGTATCACACATGCCATGTAATGTAAACTTACTTCACTGGAGTGGTTGGATGTTTAACCTCTCACATGGACAATCTGCAGCATTTGCTTCAGAATTGCTCACAAAGGCTGAACGATTGAGGTGCTTCTCAGAGAGCCACAAAACTACAGGTCTGAGACCTTTTAAGGCCTCAAAAGTACAAGGAACCAACTATAATGCTGTTACGGTCTTATTTTCACTGTTGTAAACTGCTATTGTCAGAGGACTGAGTACAGAGTCAAAGGAATTACTGTTATAGGACTGAGTTCAGAGTCAAAGGAATTGCTGATGTCTGTTGTTATTTATTGCTTTTTTTATTTACAGGATTCGAGCTCAGCAACTTGACCTCAGCCATGCTGCTTGAAAATTCTCGTCTTATTCGTAGCCCATTAAACCAGCAGCAGAGTCGTGTGGCTGCTTGGATCCTGGACTCGTCAGCCATTGACCATGGGAACAAAGGTGATTTTTTCTCCTTTAGTTACATGGCTTAGTTAGTAAAAGCAGCCCTGCCAAATGTTTGGATGGCTTATTTTTGTATGGCCTAGCTTAAATATTATGTGATTCACCAGTTTACTGTGTTGGGCAGCCATTACACAGGGTATTTCCATAGACAATGGTACTATAAAAATCCTATGGCAGTAAAGCTCCTATAATTTTTGCAAACGAACTCTACATCAAAGAGAAGTATACTTTACTCCAGCTGAAATGACTGTTGTGACTAATTAACAAAAGCTTGTCAATTAACTTTCTAATTATTCACTTGGGGGTGGTCATATATATTAGAAAGTTGTAGCGTGTACCAATTTATAGAATACTCATTTTTCCAAAACCACAAAAGTTGTAATTTGAAATTTTTACCATCAAATTTTGAGCGCGATATTGACACTGACTGTGCCCGGTACGCTTGAAATGTGACCACTCTTTTATGTCAGACTGAAACTACCATGATTAGAAAGTGATGATATTTCAATAAAGGCATGTCTTGACTTATCTTTTTGGGAAAAGTGGAAATTCATCTCACTTTCGCGAGCTGATCACATTGCCTTCGTGTGTGTTGTTTGACGCTTATCTCTTTCTTCCGAGCTGTGAGTAAGAATAGCTCAATATCAGCTTATTCGTTCTGTGTGAAGCTCAAAACCCTGGAGCAGCCACTGCGGCATTTCTTCTTGCAGACATGCAAAATAGTTTTTCACTCCTGTTAGTAATTTAGGAAGGAACAAACAGGCATGACACTTTCCACCTAAAAGAACAAGCGCCCCATGTGACCACCATACCTCTTCCCGCACGATAAGGGTATTTCGTAAACCACTCCAGTGGCGCACTTCATGAACGGCCGCGCATGATTCGTTTTGCAGCCTTTCAGCTGTGGAGCATGACTTCCATTGATGTGAGGGCACAACTTTGCCAGTATGTTTGGGGCGGCGAACACCAGGAGTACACCATGCAGACTCGCCACCTTTTTTAGGTTGTGTGCAGCCGTATGAATATAAGGTACCACCATCGGTTGTTCTTTATCCTTTCGTGTTTCAGCCGGGCCTTTTTTTTTTACCTTCTGCAGAAGGCATTCCGCAACCGAAAACAAAATCAAGCAAGGGACCCAGTACCTTATATTCATAAAGTTATGCACAACCTAAAAAGAGGTGGTGAGTTGGCATGGAGTACCGCTGGTGTTCGCCGCCCCAAACATACTAGCGAAGTTGTGCCCTCTCATCAGTGGAAGTCATGCTCCACAGCTGAAAGGCTGCAAAAACAAGCATGTGCAGCCGCTCACGAAGTGCGCTACTAGAGTGATTTACTACCCCTATCGTGCAGGAAGAGCTATGTTGGCCACATGGGGCGCAGCGTCAATGATCGAGCGAGGGAACATGCTGTCATGGTAAAAAAATAAGGACAGTGCACATTTAAGCACGCATGTCACTCCATGGGGATGCACACTGTGCTTTACGCAAATTAGAATTCTGGGTAAAAGCAAAAGCATGGTGGCATGGGAAATTTGAGCCCTATCACGTAAAGAAACAGGGTATTAATTGTGTTAGTGAAACATCACTCAACCTTTATAAGTCTGAAACATGTTATCTAGAGAGCATGTGCCCAATAGTGTGATTAGGTAAGCGACGGCCCGAGCATGTTGCGTATGTGTTGACGAGAACTCGGTTTATAATAGCCTGTTTCCTCAAGGAATAAACACTTGTAAGTGAGCGTCTGTCCTGCCTATGTTTTTTTTTCTGCTGTGTGGTTGTGAATTTGGTGCGAAGTTGACTATTTAATTGAACATTATCTCTTGCATTGAATTGAAAGTCAAATCCTGCGACTATTTATAGTTGTTTCCACTTGCTTTAAGCCAAAAAAATGAATTTGCTTGTTTCGATTTAAAAAGAAATCTTGCGCAGGTTAAATGTGTCAAGTATGCACATTTTTCTTTATAGTATGGGATATATACTATTTGAATTCCTTTTGAAATTATTCTACCAAATCACTATTTGTTTCAAATTCACTTCGAGTCTAAAATGTACTATTCACAAAATGCACATAATTGCATTGTAAAATGTCAGAAAATTGTAAGGAAACAAAAAAAAAGACCACACTTTTTTTAAAGTATAAAAAAAGTGAAGGGAAGGCTGCACTGACTAGTTTGACTTTCATTTGACATGGCAAACAGGTGCGTGATTCTCGGTGGGTCCACCTTGTGGACTGTTCACTTCGGCTTTCACTAATTGGCTGGAGCTCGATGAGAAACACCCCCCTTCCTGCTTTCGGTTTTTCTTTTGAAACGTCATTGTAACATCACATATCTTTCACAACTCTCAACGCAAATAAGAACTATGGAATGCGTTTCATCGCAACGAGTGCTGCCCTAGAGATCCATTCTGGGCGCACATCTCGGAGGTCATGAATAAAGCCTAATCATGTTAGCCTTTGAACTAAGTTTAATGCAGTTGCTAACCTAACATGCTTGGATGGTCGGTACGCATTCAAGAATCTGCATCATTCTCAAACATCTGAAGATGTTCATATGCAATTTCAGACTTGTCAAGTTTTTAAATGTCTTGTTACTATACATTTCATCCACTTTTTTTTTTTCTCTTTACACTGAGAATGTGCTGGCGGTATCGATGTGTCGATGCGGTCAAGAGTGCCATGATGTCTCGTCTCGCCGCTGTTTTGAGTAGTAACAGAAAGTGCTCCGCCAAAGTAAAGAAGACTTGTCCACTAGGTGGACCCATCGAGAATTGTGCGCCTGCAGAGGGGATGGGACAAGAGATATTTAAGCAACTAACCTTTTTTTGGTCCAAAAAGGTGGGGATTTTTTTCCCTATTTTTTTTTCCAGAAGAGTTCCTTGCCAGGTCTCATTTCAAAATCCTGTTGTAGGCTGTAAGTTGTAAGGTGCTGTTTAGGGTGCATCTACATAATTTATTTTATTGTATATTTTTTTCAAATTGACTCACTTTTTAAAGAAGCTAGACAAAATTGAATGCCATTGTCATGCTGCCAAGTGGCAAGTTCCACTGCCAACAGCACCACTATTCCCTTTTGCATTGACTATTGTTTCCAAGTGGCATTCCTTCTCGGTCTTCTCTCATACAAGAGCCAAGGAACTGTATCCTGTTAAATCATCAGCCCCGCATTCTTTTCTTTCTTTCTTCTTCTTTTTCTGCATGGTGCACTGCATATTCGACATTTGATGATTTGCCTAAGTCCCATGTCGTAGTTGTGATGTTTCCAGCAGTGTACCTTATTTAGTGTCGTCTGTGTTAATTTTGACACTTTTGTTGTAAAATAAAGAGGCTCCCTCGAAAGGAAGAGCTTGCAGGCTTCTGTTTGCAGTATCAACCTTTTTGTGCTATAAGTTGATTTTATTTTTTATAACACAAGAATCGACAAGTTGTTCATGCACCATGCATGCCTATTGAAAATTGAAACATTCCTGAGGGCTCCCAACATACAATTGCATTAGATCGTAATTATGCGCTGCATTTGCTTATTTATGATGCCCAAATCTTCGTGGCCTTTTGCCAGGCTTAGGCATTGCAAATATAGTTGGGGTCCGTGGATCACCTAGTGGTGATTGCCTGCATACTGCTAATGTGACAACAATGTGCCTCAAAGAAGCAGCTGAAAATTCAAGTAAAAGCCCAAACACTGTTCTCTAAGGAGTGCACTTTGACCACGAGTTGGTGGTGGGCTCCCCGCTTTGATTTAAGACGAGGCAAGAGAAAAACGCTGTGTTTAGGCACTGGTCAAGCACAGGATTGAGCTTTCACATTGGAGGTTAGCCTCACACATTACAACATATCTCCTCATATATATATCATGTTTTACCATTGAAGGGGCCCTGCAACATAAATTAGGCATGTCATTTCCATGGCTTCTTGTATTATGCAATGCATTAATGTCGTACCACAAGATGTCTTGAGCTGTGTTTTTGATGATGCACTAAATGTAGTTCCGTCTTGCTATTCTAGATGCTTCAGTGCTCCAAGAGAAGTTGTTCCACTTGTCGAATCTACTGCAGCTGATTGAAAATAGTCCCAGCACAATGTCTTCAAATTACCTTGAGGTGTGTTTGTCCTTTAATTCTAAGAGAACTGAATCCTCTGTATGTAGTGGTAATTGCTGCTATGAGCTTTAGAAAACTTTGAAGTACAGTTTCTTGATTGATCTTTTTTTTTTCTCTGTATGTGATTGTTCTATGACTGTGTATGAAATGACTTGTTGATAGAACAGCAATTATGTACAGCGTCTCCATCGAGAATACATATGCACTCTAGAAGAGCGTCCGAAATGTTTATCTACGTACCAGCCATTCCAGTCTGAAAATATTTCGCCAGTTTTGAGTGATGCGAAAGAAAAGTGTGCTCGAAAAACGCATCAGATTTTTGTTTTCACCATTGTTTTTGTGCCTTAGTCTTCCAGCAGTATTTATTTAGACTGCGTGAGGCGCCTGACAGCACACTGCTGTGGGCGTTTTTCGTTTTTGGTAGGAGTACAACAGACTGCAAAGAATCAATATATGTTTTGCCAACAGCGGTCTCTTCCACGGCTTTCATTGTTAAATGTTTCGCTATTCTTGTGCACTTCAGTGGTGAAGGGCAAGAAATCAAGTCAACTGTGATTTCCACCAGTCTAACTGAAAAAGAACATGCTACTATAAATACATATAACAGTTAAACCACTTTACGAGAGACATGCACCAAGGAACATTTCTTTTCTGTTGTAGGAGGTGTCTCTTGTACGGCGTTCTTATTTTCTGATCATCCTCTCTTTTGATGCAGGCACACTGGTGTCTTTTATATCAATTTGTCCCATATTGTTTCACCCATTTGTCACCCATTTCGTCAGTCTCTTTCATAGAGGGTCTCAACTGTAAACAGTGCGATTATACATGAACCTAAATATGCATTTCAAAAGCTGCATACAGGAGCAGTGAGTATTGCTTAGCGCATAAGATTTGCTTCAGTATCTCTCTGAAGCTTGACATAAGCCCAGGAATTACAAAAGTGTGGTGTCCTGCTCACCTTTAAATTCTTGCTGCCTTAAAAAAAATAACAAAATTAAAACAAAAGGTATTATTAATGTGTGTTATCATTTTCTGGCATTCTCAGATTCCCGAGATGGAGCATGTGGTTGGAGGTCAAAAGAAAGATCGGAAGCGGTTCCACCTGAAGCGCATTAGAAGAGGCAAAAAGGACTCTGAGCCAGGTGTGGCAAGCAAAGGGGGCAGCAGCATTGGGAAGCAGCCGCTAAATGTTGAAATAACAGTGTCACAGGATGCAGCTGGTGCTAATGATATTTTTGCCAGTATGGACAACCTCACGGAGGCAAATCGCTCTGAAAAGTCGGTAAGTGGCACCGTGTACATTTTTTTCATAGCAACACTGAGTACCCATAATTTTAATGTTGTCATGCTTGTAAATGTCAACATTATTTAACCAGAAGAGGTAGAGCTGTAACAGACATTATATAGAAAGTGATGCACAGGACAATGCATGGATACTACAGTGGCTACAGTTATAATTTGCTTGTTAACTCTAGAAATTGCTGTATTCTTCAATTTCAATTCATTTTCCAGTATTTTTATTACTATTATTTTGTGGATATTTTCATTAGTGTTTTTCACCCAAGCTGGTAAGCTTGAAGCCTATATTCTCGTGCGACATGAGTTACAAATTTGTTTCGTATTTATCAAAAAAAACGCTTTATTTTGAACAGATGAGACCGCCTCATGGTGAAAAAGTTTGATGTACGACACTTGGTACGCGTGGAACAGCATGTGCAATATATTGCACACTGGCACTCATGACAACGAACTTCATATTCAGGGACTACAAAAAACAACAATGCCTATTAATACCATACGAAGGGTTTCAGCTCTTGCTAAAACTTCGTTAAGCAGTTTCATGCTATGTATGGTATAGTAGTAGTTTCGTAATGCAGGGGTATACAGAAAATTAGAAATGCTGCTTAGATAACAAATATTCTTGTAGAAGAAAATTTCCATCAATAACAACATTCACACACGCAGTAGTGCACACACAACAAAAAGAACAAAAAAAAAAGAACTTGCTTTGTAGCTATGTCAACAGCGAACCTGGTTGCAAGCGAGCACAACAAATGAGCGCGTTAGCACGTGCTCGTGCCTCCATACCGGCAACGCCAGCAGCACTCAGTCCTGGAGTGCTATACATTTCACACAATTCACTGAAGTCGTGGAGAAGCTATGTGCTTGCCTCCTGGGCAACTGTGCTCAAAATGAACTGCACACATTTCTGAATAATTCTGCTACAAAATCAAGAACATTTAGCAAAGTGCTAAATATAGGGCAACTTATTTCTTTGCATTGAATAGAAGTTGCTCGATGGAATGAACACTATCTTCGAACATTCTTGGTCAGATGGCAACACATGGCTTTGCAATAGATTGTACAAGAGGGCTTTGCAGATGCAGCTGTTGCTGCCCAGCACCGATGCTAAGAACTATGCAATACCATATTTACACTCGCAGAATTTCGGAATTTCTTTTCGCAATTTCGGCACTCCAAGAAAAGGGTGCGCAAATTACCTGGGATTTTCCAAAAGCATACGAAATAATGTGCAATAGTCCTAACATGTGCACTACATACATAAAAAAATTGAAGAAGATAAGTTGGAGTAGAAACAAAGCGTACTTGTTTATTTAACAGAGTTAGCTCGCACTTCAAAAATACAGATCCGGTTACACATAATCTAGTCTGAATCACTGATCAAGATGTCCGATTTGGGAATCATTGTCCCAGCCGCTGTCACCACCCTCCCTAAGCACATTGTCCTCGGTTCCGTCGAGCGCATTCAAATGCCCCATTTCCTGGAGATCTTCCCGGCAATGCTAGGAGAAACTAGGTCCCACGACACTGCGATACCAGAGGACCCAGGAGTTCGCACATTATTGAAAAGGCCTTCTTCAACGGCAGGAAACTTGTATTAGCAAGCGCGCCTCTTCTGCTTTCTGCCATGCTCATCACGTTGATCGTCATAGGTTGAAGAACACGCTGCAGTGCTTGGCGGGGGCACAGTTTTTGTTTTCTTCGGCAATCTTTATAACAGCGAGCTTGAATTTCGCCGTATATATTAGTATTGTAGCCTATCGCTAAGTAGTAAAACCGCAACGGACAGATGGCGAAACTGACAAAGTTCCAAAATCAACCAAGAGATGTTTCAGCACGGACGCAGAGAATGAGGGGAACAGTTGGCGCAACATGGGGGACAGGCGCTCGCATGCCTTCGATGCCTAAAGTTGTAGGTGCCCTGACGCGACCGTGCATTCTCATGATCGTAGAAAGTATACAGTGCCTAGCATACTTTAAGTGTGATTACCGCCAAACGGCGCATATGGGAACCCTTGAGGCCGCTTGGCGATGCATCCTCTATGTGGCACCCTTTCTTGCATACACATCAGGCCGCCACAAGAAATGCATGTTTGCATACTTGACTGCGCATGTCATTCTGGCTTTTCGCATTTTTTTTTTTCATTTATATTGTATCTTGCGGAGTGACGATGACCTAACGACAGAGTCACTGTTTTGTGCTTGGTTGCAAGAGCGGGTATAAATTATGCAAATAAAAAGAGAACAAACTTAATAAAGTGTCCCTGTTGGGGTCAAAGGTGGCGGGCCGGGAGATGGGCCCCTCTGTAACCCCTTTCCTCAAAAAAGCCGTTTTTGTTCGTTGTGCCCAAGGAAGTGGATGTGTTTCAACAGTGGCAGCGCAACATTCTAAGAGCAGACTAGACACCTGAACTTGCCTCCCAAATATTTAAGCAACGCATCGTGAAAGCGATCCCGTCACAGAACTGATGATTGAATTCAAACAAGAAACAAAATATGGTGAGTTGCCGCTTGAGTAACGGCACAGGATAGTGAAGTCCACGATCGAACTGTCTACAAATACCTAGGAATTTAGCATTCCACATCACCTTGTGTAAGCATTTGACCTGTTTCAAACCTTTCTTATTGATTTTCTCTGAGCTTATATTTTTAGTATTTTTCCGTACACAAACAGTCATGACCATTTTGCTAGTAAATATTTTTCGTTAAACTAAATATGTGGGTCTCCAACGAACCTCAGTACGCCTATTCGTGCCACAAGATTTATTATGGCAGCCTGTTATACAAAGGTGCCCCTAGTGCTGGTGCGTATATTTTTGGTTATCTAATCACTATGTTTTTATTATTCATCGGATCTCTTTTTTTTTATTCATTGCTCAGGCCAAAGCTTATTTCGTGTCCTTACACTAAATAATCTGCTCTTTTCATTGGGTAGTACTTATTGAAAGAGAATAAAACTTTTATTAGATTTTTGTGAGTGTAAGGCTCTCTTTTATTAAAATGTGTGACGGTGAAAAAATTAAGAAAAAAAAAACGATTGAGGTTCATATTGATCACATGGGCCTGAAAAGATGTGCCTTATAGTATGTAGTCCAGAAAACTTAGGTTCCTAGCATTCTTTATTAATTTTTGTTCGACACTTGTCTTCATGCCTTAAACAGGGTTCAGTACATTTCTGAAGAAAAAAAAAAAAGTTCTGACTGCAGCTTTGGAATTAATTCGATGTTTCATGGTCGATCATTTGTGTAATAAATGCTTTAATAGCAGATGCTTGATTTGGGATCACAGATGGGAAACAGCTAATTCAAATAAACATACAAACAAAACCTGCGATTGGAGTTAGAACTGAATTAGCCAGATGCTACGCAAGCCATGGTTTTTAAAAAGAGACGACATCACGAAGTGGTTGGTAGCAAATAAAAAGTAACTCCATAAAAAAACCTTCATGAAATTTTAGTTAACATTGCCAAGACACACATAGCTGGCAAATCGAGATACTGTATACGCGCACAAGTCGCAGAAAAAGTACAGTGAAATTTTAACGCACGTCACTACACTTGGCCGATTCGCATCACAGAGAGCAGACAACTAAAGGCGAGTGCCACATGTGTAAGCGGGTGTCAGCGCCCCCTGGATCTCTTTTTCGGTGCATTGCGGAGCGGCTTCAGAGCCGGCGGCGCGGTCTGCACACTTACTTATTCTACACACTCTAGAGATGAGGAGATAAATGGAGGCAAACACTTGAGCAGTTTGACTTGAGAGCAGTTCTAGTGGTCCTTAGATGAAGGGTCTTCGCACTCGCCTGACTGTGCTAACCTACTCGGCAAGGCGCGCGCCCAGCACGCCCGTCCAGAGCATCTAAAGGTTCAAAGTCTCTTCGTGCATGCGCTGGCAAGCTGGCCCGGGTTGGTTGGGGAGCGCAAAATATGCTAGTAAATGTTTTTAATAAAGCTGTCAAAATATTAGAGGTGCCCATATGATGCGAATAATACGGTATATTGCACGGTGGAACTCACGAGGATATATATAGCTCAAAAAACAGAATGGAAATTATCAAGCGATTGTAAAAATGAATGTGTAGGATCCTCTGTTCATAGTTCTAGATGTAAGTTTTAATTCTGCCATTTTTTTCCCTCCAATTCCAGGATGGGTCTGCCATGCTATCGATTCGGGACATGGGCTATCTTAGTTGTTCACACCCTTCATTGGCATCTGATGGGACACTAGTTGGCTCTGTGCCTGACAGCAATACGTACTGCTCGTACGACACTACAGGTGTCTTTAAGCATATGGAGCAGTTTCTTTCTCTTGCTAAGGAAGGTGCGTACTTGACCCCTTTCATGACAAAAAGTGAACCATACAATTTAACAGCTGTATTTCGTTTTTTCTTTGTGTGTGTGCACACGTAGTGCATTCGGGCCTGCGAACCATGCTGCGGAGTCTACAAACTGAAAGGGAGCGCTTCAAGCAACACTTGGAGTCTGAGAGTGCTGCGAGCTGTGGCAGCAACGCTGCATTGATTGCAAATCTCAAGAATGCACTGACGCAGGTGGGCCCTGTTCCTTTCTTTTCTCTGTGCATTACATTGACGTTGGTTATATATTGCTGAATATTTTGTTCCAGGCAGTTCAGCAGAACTATGACCTCCGAGCCTGCCTAAAGAAGATTCACGAAGAGACAGATCCGTCGACTTTCCCAGCAGCTGATGGGTCGGCAGCAGAAAGCTTTGATGAGCCAACGGTGAGCTTACATAAATCGCTTGCAATGGGACATGACATCATTACAGCCTTTATACAACTTCTGTCAGAAGCTTGGAGCTTGCTTGTTATGTCCCCCAAGTCACTACTTAGCTGACTGTGTGAAAATTTGAAAACAATAGCACAGAAAACGGGGCTTGTTGATTGTACTAAATGATTAATAAGCCGTGCAAAAAACCACAGGACATCCAGAAACGGAATGCACAGAGCGCTTTGTGCGTTTGCTTTTTGTCTGTCCTGAGGTTTATTGAGTTCTTTTTTTCTTAATCTTAAAAGTAATAACTTGTACCTGCCTGCTGAAGCTTCGGAGCCATGCGGGTGCTTAAGAAGGTATTTTACTGCTTATAGCAGGGATCTCAAACATGCGCCCTGTCGACCTTTCACTAGCGGCTTGCGATGTCACAAGAAATAAATTTTTGTGACTATGCTAAATGTTAATCACATTATTTCCTCGCTTATTCTTATTAATTATACTCCGTTCGGGAGCTTCAGGCACAGGACCGGTCTCAAGAATTTTTTTCCTTGGGCACCCCATGCGTTCACTGTGTTTTTAAATATCACCATAAAACAGAAACTATATTTTTTAATTAAGATAATATGCAGATATAATCAATTCCACATCTTTCTCGGGAGATATGTCAAATTCTCTACAGATATGACCAACTTGTTAGATATGAAAAGGCATTCTTTCACATGTCAACATTAGGTGACATCTTCTTACAGTACTCCTCTAATCCCTCCCTCCGCTCCGACTTTCTTCAATGTCCCGGCCCTTGTCGAACTTCAATTTCGGGAATGGCGCCCGCTAGCAGATATGAGTTTGAGACCCCTGGTTTATGAAGTGAGTGAGACGCTTACTTTTTTTAGATTCAGGGTATGTTTATATTGCTTGTCCACTTTTAGAGTAATGTTATTTCAACTGTGTGAGTGGTTCATGGTTCATACCGAAAGAAGCTGACAGTGGTATCTTGCTTTTAGTATACTCTTCACGCTGCCACTTGGAAGAAGAAACAAAACAAAATACTCGAAATGTCATAGTTTTGCTTGCTGTAGGAAGTTTGGCCGATTAAATAACTTGAGGGCCGAGGAATCCTGTGGAGTTAAGTATCATGATCAACCACATGCTTCGGTGTGAATGTTCTGCTAGTCCGTTGAGCAGAACCCTGGGCAGCAAAACTTGACATTAACTGACCTTGCCCATGTCTCACCTCAGCTTGTGCATCAACCTGTGCAGCAGTCCGTGTCACACGAGAGCTCGTCTGCACTGTCAACATCGGAGTTCTTTGATGCAGCTGAAAAGTTGTCACTGAGCAGTTCTTCCTCAGAAGAAGAGGAGGAAGGCAGCTTTTGCAGTGAGGTGTCTGATGATGGCACTGAATATGCACCCGGTGCTGAAGGCAACCTCACAGATCGTCCGCCACTGTCTCAAGGGCGCCGCTCAAAGCTGCCAGCTCCCAAACCTGATGCGGGGGACACAAGCTTGTGGAACTTACTGTGTAAAAACATTGGCAAGGACTTGTCCAAAGTGAGCATGCCAGTGACCATCAACGAGCCCCTGAACATGTTACAAGTAAGTCATAAAAAACAGTCATTATTAGCGAATTTACTTAGAAACAGTTAGTATATAGTGAAATGCAAACAGGTAAAAATAACTTAGTGGTGTGTATTCCTTGGCATTGATTTTTGCTCACTGAAAGAGCATGTGCAAGCACTGAAAAAAAAAAAGTGCAGACACAGTGCTGTGTCTATGTCATTCTTTTCTGGCCTTGTGCATAAATGTGCTAAAAAAATGAAGGAGAATAACTAGACTGGAGGATTCTTTATCATGCGGCATTTGTACTTGTAGCCCCATGTCCGAGAATGCTGAGTTATACCAGTACTACTTAGGAACTGACAGACAAGGAAGCCAAGGAAAGCATAGGGGATGTTGTTTGTACTAATTTATGATGCAAACGTAAGGAAAGGAAAGAGGTTGATAAGATAACCTGCTGCTGGCAGAAACCAAACCTGCGTGCTTCGAGTAACGATTTGATGATTTACCAGCAGAGCTACTGCAGTGGTCATTTACCCCTCCTTTTTATAGGATATATATGTGGATTTAAACCTGAGAGTGTTAGCACGATCGTCTGATTCTGCCCGACTGGCTGCCCTAGGTAGTATGCTAAGGAGTATGGGTAAGCTGCCAGCTTGTAAATAGATCATGTGCTTCGTGACGCCAGTAGGCACCAAAAGAGTGTTTCTCTGTCGTGGCTACTAGCGGCGCTAACACTCCCAGGTTGAAATGCACTTGGTATATGCCTTATAAAGTGGACGGGGGGAGGACCGTCACTGTAGCTCAGTTGGTCGAGCATTTAAGACGTTATTCAAAGCTCACAGGTTCGGCCTCTGCGAGCGGCAAGTTATCTTTTCGTCTACTTTTCTTGGCTTTCTTGTCTATTCTAATTAATGTTGCACCTAACAAAGCAAAATGGGCCCTTACAACTTTCTTGCTTCTGTAAATTATATCAGTGTTACATTTTCTGAGTGCATAGGCATTCTAGTCTACTGTCATATGTCTGCAGTCCAATTAATGGCACTAGTACATTTGTGTGGGGCAATTGGTAAGTTGTTAACATGCCAGTTTTAGAAGATGAGCCGGTTGGACTACTAGCAAATATTTCTCTAGCTCATAGAACATGATTCTTTTTGAGAGGTTTTTAGTAATGGCTGTAATGTGTCAGCGGAGTGCTCTGCCCCACCGTTAATAATCGTTCGTGCATTAATAGATGTGCCAATGTTCTTCCATGTTTCTTTTGGCTCTGCATCTTCCCCAAAATATGTAGCATTGTATGCATTGGTGCACATTTTGTATTTCTTAAAATTGTTACACTGCACAGGATTTGTAGTAAAACAGCTTTTAATTTGTGTGACATGTGGCTTTAACTTGTCAAAATAATTGTAAAAAATAATTGATTACCTCCTTTCAAGTTATTAGTTACTAACCATGTAAATAAATTGTTGTCGTTCTTACGAGCGCCTCATCTGATTTGTTGGACGATGGGTCCTAGGATGGGGGCCCGTTACCAGAATGAGACCCCCGGGGCCCGGAATCGCAACAACTGGAGAGTAGTGTTCCCCACTGTGGCATGTACGATTGTAGTTTAAAAAACAATTAGTGTTTTACATGTCTAGCTGTGTGGTGGTGTTCGGTGTGTCTCATCGAGACACACAAAAATGGCTCCTTTTGTATATTCGACATTGTTAACGACTTGTGACCATGTGCAGTTACATGTACTGTGTGAAATGTATATGCTGCGTGCATTGTGTGTTGCAGACACTTGGTAGGTCACCACTTTCAAAAAGGCATTAAAAAAAAAGAAAGGCCTTGTAGGTTTTAACATTCTCAAGCAGTCTGTCTATTCAAAAATATTTAATAGAAAGATTTATATATAGTTATCGTAAATCATTTGAAAGTAATGACCATTTTTTGGAAACTGAAAGTTTTGATGTGCAAAACACCTGCCATCTCATCGTAAATGTCTCTTCATATACATATTAGATAACACTACGTTGTCTATGCAGGTATATATTGAGGCGTGTGGGACCTGATTTTATACCACTTGTTTTAAAATTTTCACTACACGGCTGTGGCACTCTATTGTGTAGGTTGGGCGTGCTTTTGCTCACCTGTCAGAGTTTTTTTTTTCATAGGTCAGTTGAAGCTCTTAGGTTCGTTCTGGCTTTTGAAAAAGAAATTCATAGTACTCTATGAAATATGGCAAAATATAGAACAAAAAAGAAGTGCCAACCCAAGTTACGAAATCAATATATCAAGCATGGACCTGCTGTGCTGCACTCGAATGAGAGTCGGCTCGAGACGCAGAATAAGGTAGAAAAAAACAAAAAAACAAATCCTGCTCAGCTTGTTTAAAAGAAGACTGTGCAGCTTTAAAGGAAGTCTCAAGCTATGAACCTGATGAATTTCAGACATTCAATGTTTCGTTATTGCGTGGGCATTTTATTGAAATCATTAAAGACATTTTTCTCAAAACATTACCTTTTGCATTCTGCAGTTATGCAAACAGTGATAACTTTTCTTCTAACAAATATATTCGCTTAATATTTGGCGTGCTTTTTCTTTGTTGATGGAACTGCACATTGAAGCAGTACTATTCAAAACGAGCTGTAAGCTTTTGTATTATGGCCACTTGTCCAAAACAAACGTGGGGAACATCAGCTTTATCAATGTTTCTATTATAACACACCTTAGCTTAGAGGTGTAGCGATGGTGGAGGTTAGATGCACAGGATATTTTTCTTTCTACATACCTTCTAAGTCATTCTGGCGGGGTATCTACCAACCTGAAAAACTTGGAAAAGTCAGGGAACTGGTATTTTTTTGGAAAAGTCTGCTAATTCCTAAAAACCCTGGGCAAGTCATGGAAACTGACAACAGTCTGTGCGACCGTCACAAAAATAAGCATTGCCATTGATCAGAGCTTAGTTAAAAAGTTGCACCTTCGGCTGCAACTACAGTAAACTGCCAGAAGAGGCGTGAAAAAAAAAAAGGGGGGGGGGGCATTGCATAACTTTTGCTTTTTAGTGTAAATGCAAAGGATACACCGACCAAAAGAACACAAAGTTTACTGACATTTCGGCATCTAATACAGGAGCCTTGTTCACAATAAAAGCCATAAGAAAGGCTCAGATAAGTACGTCTAAGTACATGACTTAAGCAGTGAGAGTACGTTGTTGGAAGCATCCCATCACTCCTGCTCAGCATATATACAGTCGTCTGTATGTACAGGAATTTTAGGTGCAGGCATGATGCAAGCTTCTTTTCTTTGGCTAGAACACATGCGCTTGACCAGTCAATTCGGTGGCCAGTAGATTCCACGTGTTCAGCGAGGGCGATCAAGGCCACATGTCGTTTTGGGATTCGTGTTCCGTAGATGACTCTTTTCTTGAAATCACCAGTTTCACTGATGTACTGGTTGTCACAATCGTGGCAGCCCATGGCTTAAAGACGACCAGGAAAATTTCTGCTTGGTAACTTGTCGTTCACGTTGACTAAAGCATTCCTTAGCTTCCATGTTGGTGCATGCACTATTTTGATGTCTGTTGCTTCTACATATCACACAGCATATCTGACTTTTGAACCACTATATTACTCACATCTGTAAATTTGTGCATGTTTGTCTTGGCCACGGTTTTAGCTCTTCTTGAAGGCCTTCTGGGTAGGCTAGAACTGCCATCAGCAGAGGTTTGCCGGGCTATGTCGTGCTTTTTATTATAATTACTGATATTATTAATGCTGATGCAACTGTGAACTTTCTCGCTCGGCTACGCACTTATTGCTGGTTGCTCGTGTTCCAAGGGTAGCATCAGGTAACTTCAGCTAAATTTCCCATATCAGTTTCTTGAGATTGCTTTATTAAATCTGTGATTATTATTTAGCACCATGTTCATGAAAGAGAATGTAAATGAAGGTAACACGCTTGCATTCGTGATTCATCAATGAAACTGAGGAATCTGTTGCGACTTCACAGATTCCTTCTTTCCATCGCATACTATTCAACTGTCAGCACTTTGAATGCTATGCCCAGCTTTCATTGCAGGCATCTGAGAACTTTTGTTGCACTCCAAGTGTCAGAGCTCGGAAAACTGATACACCGTCATGCATATGCTCATCGGAAAAAAAAAAAAGAAAAGGCAAAAAAATTTACACTACGACTCCGTTCTTGAAACGTTTTCGTTAGTCATTGTTAAGACGAGGGCGAGGTACACAGAATATGTGACTAGTAGTTAGTATTCTTTTTTGCAAAGGGGCATGCAAATTGGGTGGGAATGCAGGTCAATAACAAATAATCCAGGTCGCATCAGATACAATCCAATCCACATTCTAATAGTGAAGTCAGTAAATGCAGCAGTCCAGGTCAATCTAATCTAATGCAATCCAATCCACGTGCTAGGGGGCGTAGGCTGCAGCCATTATAATCAACTACAATATACTCCAGTAGTGGAACCGGCTGGGCTCCCGCATCCTCCTTTTACGTGGATGCCTCAAGATGGCACCGCTTCTACATTTTTTTGCAGCTTTGGCTGCGTTGTTGCACAATTGCGGGCTCCTTCAAGCTTTCATCTGCAGTCAATTTTAACTTGTGTGCTTGCTTCCTGGTTCTTCCGAACACCAAACAGCCAACTTGCTCACTACCTGTCTTGGTTTTATTTTGACCAGATATACATGTTTTTTTTTTTCATATTTACTACACTTACTCCGAACGTTCTGAGCATGTGCGGTAAATATGTTTATTTATTATATGTGAACACCTGATATTTTTTTTTGCCACAGAATTTTCCAAGCAGACGTGATGGTCATAGAACTTGCTTTCAATCATTATGGACAACCTGGAAAAGTCAGGGAATTTGGAAAAATCAAATTGGTAGACACCTGGCGTTGGAATTGCGCTAACCATTTTCTAGTTCTGACTGTTGGTGGGACATGCATACTATTTTGGAGCATTTTTACATTTATAAATTTCATTTTTCTCATTTTTGACAATTTTATCATTTTAACGTTCCAGTTAACCTAAGCTTTACAAGCTAAAACCATAAATGAAACCCTTAGGCTACAACTATGTGTAAAATTTTTTCTTGAAGGTGGTGACGTAAGTTATTAAGGTGCCAAGGTGCAGGCTGTGCTGTCTACACCTTTTTTGTAATATTTATTATAACGGTTGTCGCGTAAAATGTGGGAAGACACATTCTGTGGACAAACGGTGGAGTTGTGAGTATCTCGGCCAAATTTTCCAGTCATGTGCATTTTGTAGTTACCTTATGTGTCAGATGAACCAGAAGTCGTTAACCTGTAATGTGTTGTGCAAATATAATTGCAGTACCAGTCTGTGCCAGACTGTAAGATCAGTACAATTGTTATGGCTCATTGTCGTACTGATCATTGCGTGCACCAGTGTTACATGTATAATCTGTCACGTCTATTGCTTGTGATTAAATTTGGTGCAGAAAATGTTATGTATTATTGTTTTTGTGTTTTTTCATTTTTTCTAGAGACTTTGTGAAGAACTGGAATACAGTGACCTGTTAGATAAAGCTGCCACAACTGAAGACCATTTTGAACGAATGGTGAGACTATTGCTTGACTGCATGAACGTCCTGGAACACATGGATAGTTTGTCCAATAGTAATACACTTGTTTTAATACTTCATCTGATAATGCTGCTTAATATAATGTAAGTTAATAATGCATGTGTTGCACATTTTTGCCATTCGAGAAAAAAAATTTTCAGCCCCGGAAAGTTATTATTCACGAGAGCAATTTGAGTTATATTGTCTTTGTTGACTTCTTAGCCTCATGCTCCCCATGAACATTTATTATAAGAATTGACATTGTCTCCAGAAACAAGAATTACCGTATGTAGAATATCCTTTATGGATATATATTTTTAGGCTGTGTGTTTTCTATAAAGATGCACCCCTCACCGCTGTCATGTTTTATCATGGCTGAGAAATGAAATGAAAGAAATGGTAGATACTAACTAGATTTAAGGCTGGATAAAGTAATAGTATTTGCAAGCAAGTGCTGTCATTTTCAGATCAAAGAGCTCAAAATACACTGTCCAAATTCATTTTTGGAGAGTAGTAAAAATTTACATTGCCTTGTTAAGTAACTGTGTGCTGCAGCATTTCTAGTGGTGAAGTGTATTTCATAGGTTTGAAAATTCAAAGAATGCTCAAGTTTGTTAGTCATTAATTTTGATCACAAGATTTCCAAGTGGTTTTCTTTTGCCACATCTTTTACTATATTCTAATGGGGATTGTTGTGGCAGAAGGAAATGGTTGCAAATCTGTTTGATGAATTGTGAGAAGTATAAAACGTTCTATGGGTCGTGTTTAAATTGAAATTATTTACTCATACTGTTGGCCTGTCTGCCGTTACAGGGTGGGTCAAAAGTAGCACTTTGCAAAACATACATAATAAATAACGAAAGGCACTTTAACAAAATAGAGGAAAAATACATCGGTAACAATAAAACAAGAACAGAAACCAATAAATGAAACAAACGTAGGCATACAGAAGAAAATAGTTCGTTGATAGATTGATAAAATTTTACTACACCATACATGCGATGTTCACCAGCAGTGGTGCAAACCATAACCGAGCACTATGTACAAGGATACACCACTGGACATAAGGAGAATATTTCGTACATAAATGACACAAAAATAAAGACAGAATGCTTAAGAATAATTTCAGAGTCATCCGGAGATAAAACATGATTACATTCACATATTTTCTTAATTTTGTGCAAGGTTATTCTGAAATTCATTTGCACTGGCACTTTCTTGCGTTAGTATCGGCGATTCATTCCATTCTGTTATGGTTCTTGCGAAGAAAGAAAACACGTAGCTGTTTATGTGCATCTGAGGCACTTCGAAAGTACCCTCCTTCGCTCTTCGCAGTACTCTACCTTCTCGTCCTTATGGTATGGTAGTTCCAATAAATGAAATGAAATAAATCGTTGGTAGGACGCATTATTCAAAGGTCGCAGGTTTGAATCCTCTTGGTGGCAAGTTATCTCATCGTCCACTTTTCTTTCTTCTTCACATTGCATTACAATTACTTCAAATAACAAGCCCCTATACTTTCCCTGGCATTATTGTCTGTTAGCTCTCACTTTTATTGAGTAATATTGAAGCAGCTGATCAGTTGGTGCTGCGCTTTCTTTTTTTCAACGTCTATGAGTAAATTCGTCTGAAAAGTAAAGAGGAAGAGAAAGAGAGAGAAGCTGCATTTATATTTCTCAGCTCTGCATTCGTGATGAAGCATTTGTAATGAAGTGCATTCGTATTGATACAAAACAGCCGCGAAACACGGCTGCATGAAAGAGGAGGACGAAGTCAGTTTTCGTTGGATGCTGGTCTGGCGCCATCTTACTCGTCGAGTTCTGTGCGCTGTAAATAGATCATTAAACAAGTTACTCGTAACATTATTGGTGGAGGTGGACGACCCCTGTACCTCGACCGAGACGCGCAGCGGTCGCACCATTAGCGAGCTTTCGTCTGCTTCGACTGCTAGTACTTCTTCTACGCCGCCCTCGTCAGTCCAAGCCACCACCTACGTCACACTTCCACACCTTCGGGATCCCGGCACTTTCTCCGGTGATGGTACGATCGATCTCGACACTTGGCTGAAGCGATACGAGCGCGTCAGTGCAACTCACCGCTGGGATCCCACGCTCATGCTCGCCAACGTGCTTTTCTACCTGGACGGCAATCCCCGAACATGGTTTGAAAGCCACGAAGCCGACATAACGAGCTGGTATCTCTTCAAAGAAAAGATACGTGACCTGTTTGGCGATTCATCTGGTCGTCAGCTCGCTGCGAAGAAGACTCTTGCCACACGGGCCCAGTCTTCTACCGAATCGTACGTCTCCTACATTCTTGACGTTTTGGCCTTTTGTTCCAAGGCCGACTAGTCCATGTCGGAAGACGAAAAGGTTAACCACGTCTTGAAAGGCATTGCCGACGATGCTTTCAACCTGCCGGTTTTTAACAACATCTCGAGCATCGACAACATCCTTAAAGAATGCCGACGTCTCGAACAAGCTAAAGCCCGCCGTGTAGCCCAAAACATCGTGCGCCTTCCGAACACAGCGGCCACCTCTTCGTGTGACGACGCCTTCCACCAGGCCCCTCCATGTGACAACCTCACACGCATCATTCGTCGAGAGGTCGAGGCAGCACAACCGGTAGCCACGCCACTACCGACGCCTGCGCCTTCTCCGACCACGATTTCTTTGATACAAGCCGTCGTTTGTCAAGAGCTATCGAATGTCGGCCTACACCCTGTGCCTGCCGTATACTCTGCTGCGCCTTCTTTTCGTCCCCCTTCTGCTCCTCGCATACAACGCAATCCGTCCGAATGGCGTACCCTTGATAACAGGCTCATATGTTTCAACTGTCGACGCGTTGGTCATATCGCACGTCACTGCCGCAGCCGCTGGGCTCCACCGTCCCATTATGGACCTCAGTATCACACCACTTCTGCTCGCGAATCGTCCCCATCACTTTCTCCATCAACGCCGACCAGATTTTCCGCTCCTACAGCACCTCTGAGCAGACCTCGCTACGACCGGTTACCGTCCCCTGCTCGTCGTCAGTCCCGGTCGCCCCCACAACGCCGTGCTGCCTCCCCGACCTATTCGCAGCATCTCCGACCGGAAAACTAGGCCATGCAGCTTCTGGAGGTGGAGCTGCGTTGACGACCTTCGTAAGAAATCCTCGATTAAGGTTAACAACGAACCGGAACCTTTTGGACGTTACTGTCGACAATGTTCGTGTCAGTGCGTTGATAGATACAGGCGCGCATGTGTCCATTATGAGTGCTAACCTTCGCTGACGACTTAGAAAAGTTGTCACTCCCGCCCTCAACCGAGCTGTACGAGTCGCCGATGGAGGAACTGCCGCAATTCTTGGCATGTGCTCTGCGCGAGTGTCTATTGGGGAGAGAAGCACTGTCGTTCTTTTCGCCGTTATCGAACATTGCTCTCATGAACTCATTCTCGGTATGGATTTTCTAGCCACGCACTCTGACCTCATAGACTGTTCAGCTGGCTCTCTCCATCTCGATTCACCCCTCTTTTCCGACCCGCCTAGCCCACCGCAGACCAGCCTCTGCTGCATTGATTTCACGCGCCTCCCTCCTAACTCCGTCACACATGTCGACTTATCCTCCACGCCGCCAGTACCTGATGGTGATTACATGGTGGCCCCGATTCCTGCAGTGATGCTTACGCATGGGGTTGCTGTGCCGCATATGATTCTGACGATTAAGAGAAACTGCACCTTCCTTCCACTGGTCAACTTTTCACTCACCACCCAAGTTCTGCCACAGGGTATCTCCCTGGCCAAAATTACTGCTCTCCAAGATGACCATGTCGAGCCCTTCAGAGTTGACAATTGCTGCAGCTCAGTCGGTGGTTCCACTCCATCACGCTCTTGGGGTGCCGACATTGAGCGAATGGTGTCATCGGACCTCATGTCTTAGCAAGCTTCAGCGCTTTGCTACGTTCTTGAGGGCTATCGTAGCATTTTCGACTTTGCCAGCAACTCTTTAGGCCAAACGACCATTGTCACCCATTGCATAAATACTGGCCATGCAACCCCCATTCACCGACGCCCCTACCGTGTGTCTGCGTCGGAGCGTGCAATATTACAACATGAAGTCGGCAAAATGCTTGCGAAAAACATTATTGAGCCTTCATGCAGCCCCTGGGCTTCTCCAGTCGTCCTCGTTGAAAAGAACGATGGAACATGGCGCTTTTGTGTCGATTACCGTCACCTCAACAAAATTACAAAAAAGACGTTTATTCTTTGCCTCGCATTGATGACGCCCTCGACTGCCTGTACAGCGCTAGTTATTTTTCAACTATTGACCTTAGGTCCTGCTACTGGCAGATAGCCGTCGACGAGATGGACATCGAGAAGACCGCATTCATCACTCCTGATATTCTTTATCAGTTTAAGGGTATACCCTTCCGTCTCTGCAATGTGCCAGCCACATTTGAAAGAATGATGGACTCATTGCTCCAAGGGTTGAAATGGTCCACCTGCCTGTGTTACCTTGACGATGTTATTGTCTTTTCGCCCACATTCGACTCGCATTTCGATCGTTTATCAGCTATTTTGGACGTTTTCCGTCGAGCCGGACTCCAGCCTAACGCCTCCAAGTGCCACTTCGCTCGTCGTCAAATTTCCGTGCTTGGTCACCTTGTCGATGCCCAAGGCGTGCGCCAGACCCAGAGAAAATTCGTGCAGTCACGAACTACAGGCTACTCGTAACAATATGTTCCAGTGCATAACTTGCTGTTGAATAGTAGACACCATGGCTCTCACTGGTTTATAATAAATCGTTGTCTTTGCCACCATTATCTGCAACTACCATCTCACTGCCGGGCTGCACAGTGATATCCTGCACGGTGTGAAATTCGCAGATCGCCAGGCCATCATCTGCACATGTGAAGTCTTGTGACGAAACGTCCAGTTTTGACTAGTCCCATTCTAAAATTTCAAGCGCAGCCTAACCTTCTTGGTCGCCCAGTTAGTCTCGAGCACCAAAAGGCCACATTTCCTTAAAACGTATGCGGTAGTCTCTGGTTTTGCCTAATCCTAAGACATAGCAAAAAAAAAAAAAATGAGGCATCAAGATTGTTTGTCAAGTTTTGTGCCTTTTTGCACTGACTTGCCAAAAGCCAATGGACCAGCAAGCTGCAGAAGTGAAACTTCTTATGTTAATTATTTTGGTGTCCTGTGGCTGCAGCTGAAGGTATGCAATGCCGAGAGCATTTCACACCTTCTTGATTGTAATTACGTTTCGCTAGATGGCATGACGCATCGCCTGACACATCATCATCATCATTGGATGTAGCGGCTGCACCTGGCAGTGATCTCTTTTCTGCAAAGCCGATGCTGCCACAGCCTTAGCGGCTCTGCAACATGCATATCGTGATTTGTTGCATCACAGTTGAAGCAAGTGTGCCAAAGAATAAATGTAGGATTTCTAGATTTTTAAGATATATCGGCCAAGATTCACTTTTGCAGTTGTATCATCCAATTTTGGTCAAAAATAGGATCATATTAAATGCATCATAATGCATTATTTTGTAGGGACATCGGAAAGGAATAAAAAATAAAAATTATTATCCCCAAAAGGTGTATTATGTATACAGAATTGTATCAAAGAAATTCTCTGTATATTGTGAAAGTGTTTTTGTGTATTTCATCTTGGAATTTGTTTTTGTTTACTCAATAAATTAATTGCTCTGACTTTGTCTCTCGTCATAGAATTTGTTTTGTGTACAATATTAAGTGCATTCTTCTGGCTTATACCTGTTAACGCAGTTTATCTTGAACATGAGAACAGTGCATTTTTTTTGTCATTGGTTAAACCATTATGTACATTCTTTCATATCTGGTATTAGGATGGCTGATGGATTATTTAGGTCAAGGTTACTATTTTGGTCTTCACATAGCGCTAGAATGGAAGGGATGGTGTATTTTTCTTACTAAGGGATTGGATGTAGGTTCAAATTTTTCAGTGTACTGTGATTTTTCTATTCACTTTTTTTAGGTTCAACCAATCAAAAGTGGGCACTCATTCAACTGGCATCATGTTAAAAATTGGATGCAAATACTGACTGATGAATTTGTTTTGTGTTTTGGTATTTTTTCTGCTTCTTGTGTAATTTGGCATCCTGGACAGCTTGACCAGTTTAGGGGTTGAATTAATGGAAGTTAGCTACAGCTGACTTTCATTAAGGAAATTTTAGGCAATTAGCAATAATTTTAATTATTAGCTCTACATTTTTTAGTGTATTGCAGACTTTTTTTGTGCACTTTCAAGAAGAATGGTTTTGTTGACTTCTGTTTTAGGTGTGCATAGCTGCCTTTGCTGTCTCTGGCTACAGCTCATCATATCATCGAGCTGGGCACAAACCTTTCAACCCATTGCTTGGAGAAACTTATGAATGCATTCGAGAGGACAAGGGTTTCCGGTTCATTGCAGAGCAGGTGACAAATATATGCTGTATGGCCTTGCGCACACTGGATTTTCTTTAAAGGGGCTCTGCAACACTTTTTCAACATGGTCAGAAAACACTGCCGATCGGTAGTAGAGGGTAGTAGAGGCTCCCGACAAAACGCTAGCCAAATATTATAGCGCAGCACGCGGCCAGGAATTCACAATAAATTATCAAAGTCAGCTAACAATTGCTTTCCCTTCTCTTGAAAAATCACAAAAGATGCTCAAAAATCATTTGTAATAAACCCATCTATCAGCCATTGGCTGATTTGAACATGGCGCGTTCGGTCGTTACATAGATCGCCACGGGAGGCCGCAATTTGTCCACGCGTGTGCGCGCGATCACACTGAAAAAGCCGCGGATTTGAAGAAGAAGGAAAAAAGTGCTCAAGATCGCAATCACGCATGATGTTTTTCTTTGCCCCTGCCATCCCTTCCTGCTTAGCTTCTAGTGCTTTCGTCAAGACAAGAGAAGAGAGAATGCAATTGCAGCATGCGACAAATCTTTGTAACGCCACTCGCACTGGACACATTCTTAAAATTTTTGCGGTGTTGAATTCGTGAGGCAATGAGCTCGTCCAGTGAATTTATTCCATGGTTACTTGAAGAAGTCTTTCAGGGACCCTTTAATATGCACTTTGTATGTCTGTTTATCATAATTTGAGAACAAAAGGCCATGCATCATGACATGTTTCTTCTCATTTCTTGTTTTGGTTAATGCTGTTTGTTTTAACCTATATTTTCTAACTAACCCACATAGTCATGGTAATATCTTGTAATGAGTCAGGAATGTTGTGTCACGTCTTCTTGGCATCTTAATAGGAAATCTGAATAAGCCTCCTGACATGAAGTTATCAAGGATTTTGACTTCACAGTTTCTGATGAGAAATTGTTATTACTTTAAAGAAAAGATAAGGAGACAAATAGAATGCTAATATGCTGTTAATGATTTGCTTCAGGTGAATCACCATCCGCCTGTTTCTGCCTGCTATGCGGAGTCTAAGAACTACAAGTTCTGGCAAGGTAGTGTTCCAGCCAGCCTGAATATTTTTTTCTTTCGCTTTCAGGGTATCATTTTTCTCAATAGTTAAGCCTCTGTTCATTTGATATAAATTTTATTTTTTTGTATTTTCTCACAGATGTTAGGATCAAAACTAAATTTTGGGGAAAGTCTATGGAGATCCTCCCAGTGGGCTCTGTTCACCTCGAGTTGTTGAGGTACAGTGTTGCTCACACTTATTAGCATCTTTTGCCCTCATTTTAAATTGATGCTTTCTTTGAAAACTTATGTGAAATTTGATTTGTCAGCCCTGTCACGGTTGTCATTGGCTGTTGTTTCTCTAGCCCCAAGAATGCAAGAATGCCTCCTTATGTGTTGCGATGCCACGTGCACATGCACATAAAAAAAATTAGGGTTCAATCACGTAGTGTCAAGTTTGGTTCCCCACAACACTATCAGAAAATGTTATTCTCCTTGCATCACATACAGTCGGCTCCGCTGATAGCACTTGCAGTCTCATGGAAGTTTTGCCATGCTGCAGACAGTCTTAGCCATTACATTCATTGGGATGCCCGTATGTTAGTTGCAGTGCTAGCATTTGCTGCTACATTGCAGTTTTGCTCGCAACAAGCATGCCATGTGGATCTAGCTTACAGCACTTATTTTTGATGCTCTAAGATCTCTCTTTTTGCACAGTGCCTAGAACGCTTGTGGCCATTTGCTTCAACTTACGGTATTTGGCACAGACGCGAAATCTTGCAGAGGCGATGGTATCATTGGAAGTGATATTGCTAACGAATTGTTTTCCTTGATTGAAGCATAGCTTTAATATGCATGGTGTACCATCGCATCTGTCATGGGCAAGTTAGAGCACACATTTGTTGCCGAAAATCTCACGCATTTTTTATTGTGTATTTACTATAGTTGTCTTATCCAAGTTTCACTTACACCTATTCTCCACTGAAGTGCATGGGATTTGTAACATCTTTTTTCATCTGTTATTTAGCTCTGGAAGTCGCTACCAATGGAACAAAGTGACCACATGTGTGCACAACATCTTTAGTGGCCAGCGGTGGGTGGATCAGTATGGTGAAATGACTATTCGAGACCTGTCCCATGATGTGACCTGCAAGTTGACTTTTGTGAAGGTGTGGTTTCTTGCTACATTTCTTGTTTTACCTTACATGATCCATTTCTACTAATATAAAATATTTCCCATAGCATATAATGCATTGTATGCCAAAATACTGTGCATAAAATATATGCCATAACATACTCAGTAGGGTTTTATATGCCAAAATTATGTTCATAATCATGTGAATGGTTTTGCCTTATAAAACTCACCAATTTAATTTTAACTCAAGTTCTGCGTTAGCTTGCTTTGTTTTTTCGTGATGTAAGTGTGCCTCTTTAGCTTTTTCGTAGTGGTTCCAATACTAATTGAAAATATATGCTTGATTGATTGATTGATATATGGGGTTTAACGTCCCAAAACCACCATATGATTATGAGAGACGCCGTAGTGGAGGGCTCCGGAAATTTCGACCACCTGGGGTTCTTCAACGTGCACCAGAGTCTGAGCACACGGGCCTACAACATTTCTGCCTCCATCAGAAATGTAGCCGCCGCAGCTGGGATTCGATCCCGCAACCTGCGGATCAGCAGCCGAGTACTTTAGCCACTGGACCACCGCGGTGGGGCGAAAATATATGCCTCTGTAGCGAATAATGTTGGTGGGCTTAATGGCTTTAGTGATGCAAGCAGCTATAGATTGATTTAGCTAATCCCACTTTGTTTGAGTTTTCATAGTTTTAGAGAGCTGCTTTTTTTCTCCCTCCTCAGGTAATGTCTTGCACACATCCATGCACGTGAGAGTCGGAGTAATTTTTAGTTAAAGGGGTACTGACGCAAAAATTTTGGCCCCGCCTTTTTTGCTTGCAATGTGTTGCGGGAGGCCTGTTAGGCATAATGTGACACATTGTTTGCTACTTCATGCTACAGATAATTAGTTCCAGGCTCCTCATTACCGACCATTCTCTGTTTCAGTTTGAGAGCTCCAAAAATGACAAACTGCCGAGTGCAATTATCAGCACCAAGTGTGTGCAACTTTCAACTGCGTCAGCGCGCAGAACTGTGACACACTTTCATATGATCCGCATATCCAGTCCTTTCGAGCAGGAAACGAAACAGCAGTGTCGCCAAGCACAATACTTTAAACACGCAGGCCAAGGTCATTGAATAATAGTCTGCTGGTGCAAACGCGGCAAAAAAAAAAAAAAAAAAACTGGTGCCTATGATTTCATCATAACTTGTTGCAGCGTGGTCACGTGAAGGAAGTAAGGGTGTCATCAAGGGTCATCTTTTAAGGTGTCAGTAGCTTGAGGGAGTCGATCGCTCACTAAAACTTCAAAATAATTTAGTATACCTTCCAAGCTATATTCACTGTTGTTATTTTGTAGTTGATACTATAGGCATGTTCACAGGAATGAATCCCGCAGACTATCTTGGCCACAAAATTTTGTGTCCGTACTCCTTTAACCTTTTTGCCAAAATATGATGCTTACCCAATTATTTGAGTGAAGCAACAACTGAAGTCTTCTTGGTGTGCACAAAATACTCTAGGTATTACAGTTAAATACAGTCATTACATATGCTAATACCGGAATGATTTTGGAACTCATTTCTTTCTTGCTTGTCCTTGAAACTGATATATAAAAATGTTGACAAATTGTCTCGATGGCCAGTGCATCAGACATCTGATATATTGCATTATTTTGATTTTTTATAGGCCAGCTATTGGTCTGACAAACGCCATGAAGTTTTTGGAACTGTGGTCAACAAGCAGGGAGATGTCATTTGCAACCTCTCAGGGCAATGGACTGAAGCAATTTACTGCGGTGTTGCCCCTGCAGCGAAGTGCATCTGGCGGCCTGGTAACGAGGCTATATTATTGAGAAATAGATACCCCTATATCTTTTTTCATTAAATGAAACTCCTGCTAAATGTAACATTTTCTTCTTGTCCTTCAGGTTCTGTTTAATGAGATTCTGCTGTAATTTTGGGGGAATTTTATTTTGCATTTGTGTCAATTTAAAAGGAGGATTTGTTTTAATGGAGCACTACAAAGGATTTGCTGGGCATGAGTCCTAGGTGGCTATTGTACTACTACAAGCAGTGTCTTTGTGAATGGCCGTACTCATGGTTAAATTACAAAGGCATGTTTGTTGTGATGAGAAATGTCGTGACTTTTTATGACATTAATGCTTGCCACAGAAAAAGTCAAGCCAAACAAGGCTGGCTTGCAGATGAATGCCATGTTGCCTCCACAAGTGGCACAGACAAACCAGCGCTACCACAATTTTCACGGTGTGTTTTACAAACAAAGCACACCACAGTTCAAATAGCATGTTTGAACAATGGGCAAATCTATTGTTCAGCATTACTAACTTATTCACAAGTGATGTCAAGTCCCTGTGCGCAAGAAGTATAGGCAAGGTGATGGAACAATGTACAGTAGACTTGTAATAATTAAAACTGTGATAATTCAAGCTCTTGGTTAATTCAAACAAAATTCAATTTTTGGTTGGTCCTTTATTCTTTCAATGTATTCAACATCCTCATAATTCAAACTCTATCATTTCGTTAATTCATACTTTTCGTGGTTCTATACGGAAAATATCTGCTGCCTTCCTACTATTTAAAAATATGTGTGCTTGTATAATCCTAACAGTCTAAAAAGATGAAAAATAAGCATGTCAGGCCTTCAAGAAACAAAGGCTTTGCTGGTAAACATATGTTATAAATGATCTACTCACAAGGTAAACCGTGATGCTTCTCAACTGGTATAGGGAGCTTTGTGCTGAAGGCACATATAGCAAAGAAGCAGTTGGCAATTCACAATTTCTTTAAAAGGTTTGATCAGTAATAAAAGGCCAATAAACTTGGGGACCTTACACTTATGCTTTCTGTTCATTGGATGCTGTTAGGGTTTAATAACGCGTAAAAAATTTTAAATGTGATAAAATCAATGTGTCACCTTCCCCAGAGCCATATATCTGAGAATTCCTGATTATTCAAACTTCTTCATGATTTAGATAAAATTAAGGGGTCCCTTCAATATTGAATTAATGCGAATCGACTGTATTAGTATGTACTACATAGTCAGTGCAAGCTACAAGCTCACTTTTTCTGTTTCTCTGTCGATCCTCCAGGATAAGTTGTTGACATTGGCCATAATTATTCATTGTTGGGCTCGCTTAGATGGCTGGACAAATTCTATATTTCAGCTCTGTAGACTTTCACCAAACCTGTGTTACAACTTAAGTATTTCCTGGTCATGTAGGAAATGTTACTTATGAAAGCTTCTTTTAAGTAATTAGAGACAATGCATGTTGATACTATATTAACCAAGCATCAGCAGATGTTTGAAGCTGTAATACTTTGCTTTGAAGGCTGAACTGTTGTCTTTTCATTTACTGCCATCCTAGTGTACACAAGGCACCTGGTGTGATGAAAGCCTGTGTGAGAGTCCTCTTTTAGCATACAGCCAACTTGCATAAGAAATTTCCACAGAGCTGCTTTTGGCCGAATTGCCATTCCACGCACATTGTCACTGCGCTCTTAGTAATGTCGATAGAAGTGAACAAGGATTTTAATCATGCCATAAAAAACAAGTTTTGTTCGAGCTCTTTATTCTGCGTGCAATACTGTACACAGATATTGATTCTTACTATAAGGTGTCGTTCATTACACCAGATCCTTGCATTTATGAAAAGATGCCATTAGACCAGATACTTGCTCACTTAATGTTCAAACACATTGTGTTGCAAATTCATAGCGTTGGTTGACGTTTACAAATGTCTTTTTTTTTTTTTGGCCAACGAAGGAACAATGCCTGAAGACTATGAACTCTACTACGGTTTTACACGGTTTGCCATTGAACTGAATGAACTTGACCCACAAATGGCTAAACTTTTGCCTCCAACTGATTCAAGGTTCCGGCCAGACCAAAGGTACTGCTTCTACTTCTAAGCTCTGTCTCCTGTTTCTGTATGGCAGTTTTTTTAAAGGGACTGTCTACCATCCTTCACTGCTTTTCTGTTCTGTGTCACAATGAAAAACATACTATCTGAGGTATCTAACCTTGCAGTAGTTTCTGTGGAAACTTTGTAGAAATTTTGAAAACAATTTTTCGATCTGCGTTTGGTCTCCTTCCATTGGTGGGGTGAATGCCCACAACACTGGTCAGTGGAGGTGATGACAATTGTACTGCTGTTGAAAGTCGAAAACTGAAGCTGCGTGCAGTTTTCGCAGGCTTCATCAAGTTTTGTTTATTAATAAGACATACCATAGTGGTCGTTTAAGGCAAGCACACACTTTTTTGTTGTTCTTATCAGCGGCAGCGGACACCATGCTCGTGTTTCTCCGCCATTTGCAGGCCTGCAGGCAAGTGAACACACCAACACACTGCCACAGTGCCACCGGGCGTCTCATTGAATGTGTGATAAAAAAAAAAGCAAAATTAGTCTCTAGCACAACCTAAAACTGCCACAAGTGCGCAACATACAATTTCAAGTTATACATGTTTGTCTTTAAGCAAATAAGTCTTCCTGTGAAGATTTCTTGTACTACCAGTAGACTGACCTTATCGATGTTCGGACGCGTTCGAACGCGTTATTCGAAGGTTGTAGGTTCGATTCCTGCTCACGGCTGGTTATTTTTTCACCCACTTTTCTTTCTTCTTATTTACATTCCATTTGTTCTAATAACTTCCCCTATACATTTCTTGGCATTATTGTCTGTTAGATCTCATTAATATATATATATATATGTGTGTGTATATATATATATATATATATATATATATATATATATATATATTATATATATATATATATATATATATATATATATATATATATATATATAGATTAAATAGATGATCAGAGTTTCTTCCGGCTACCGTAATAAAAGTTATAAACTTCGAGAATAGTGCAGTATAGGAAACAAAACAATAAAATATTTATTTATTCCTAACAGTTTCGGCTGGTGGACCAGCCTTCTTCGGAGGATGTAAGTGAAATCACTTACATCCTTCGAAGAAGGCTGGTCTACCAGCCGAAACTGTTAGGAATAAATAAATATTTTATTGTTTTGTTTCCTATACTGCACTATTCTCGAAGTTTATAACTATATATATATATATATATATATATATATATATATATATATATATATATATATATGCACACACACACACACTATTCGCACAAGCTTAGTTCCACTCAAAGTTGCCGTTGTTGACTACTTTGCTCCTGACCCTGTCTGGCTACATTTCAGGTTGGCACCATGGGTTCTTACTGGTTACTATGAATTTCTATTTTAACACATTTTCTGGCCATGTCTCTGTATTACTTCAAGATAAAACAGCTAGCAAGTCTAAAGAATAACCGTTACAGTAGACTCTCAGTAAACAGAAATCTGTTAAATGGAACTACTGCTTAAACCGAACTATTGCCTCTGCAATGCTTGGTTTCGAGCTTGTATTCTGCTGCCTGATTCACCTCTCAGTAAACGGAACTCCTGTTAAATGGAACATATTTTCCCAGTCCCTTCACGTTCTGTTTACTGAGAGTCTACTGTATTTGCAAGATTTACCGTTGTGTTCGCCTGTGCGTGCACATTTCCTTGCCCTGCCAGTGGGCTAGTATGCACTGAGGAGCCCCAATGAGCATCTCTCCATCTGAAACGATGGAGGGATACGTGCAAGTAAGGTAATGCGTGGCTATATAGCACAGTATCTATACCAGATTCTAATGCTAAGACACAATGCGTCAGACAGATATCTGCAGCGAAAATGAAGCTGTATTGTTCATCTTAGATTAGGCTTGAATCGGGACTAGTATTATTGGAACTTTGTACAAATCTCTGCCTACAACTTCTAGAAAATAACTGCTTTAATGTTTAATGTTTTTGCTGAGTTGCTGGTCCAAAATTACATTTGCAATAATTTTATCTATGGTAAACAAATTGTTTTCAAAGATAATGGAAATATACTAATTTATTATTTTATTTGCAACTTAACGGCACTTTGGAGACCATGCAAAAGGGAAAAAGATTGTGCTCGTTATACTGTGCTTTTGCTTTTTTAAAATCATATTTATTTACTGTTGAATACAAACATTTCTGTACATGATATCATCTCTTTTGAATTTGGCTACAAGCTTGGGGCTAAAATTAAATTGCGTGGCTACTTTGGCAACTTATATAACAATAGCAACTTTACTTGCATAGTAAGGTTGCTTACTTATATCTTTGGCTGTTATACCTTTGGCTGTTTTTCAAATCTACCCAACGGCAACCTTACTTTCACTTATTGGGACATAATTGTGTATATTTACAGGCTGTTGGAGGAGGGCAACATTGCTGCTGCTGAAGCAGTAAAGTCTCAATTGGAGCAGAATCAGAGGGAACGGCGGAAGCAGAGGGAAGAACATGGCATTGAATATCAACCAATGTGGTTCAGGTAGGTTATTTTTATCAAGCAGAAAGCTTTCTTAAAGCTCTCTATTTAGCCTTCAGGAAGTTAACTTTCTTTTAGTTAACTCACTGAGCACAGTAGCATATGGCTACATTGTATTGAAGAACTAGACAATACCATTAAGAGAAGTCAGAAATTGAACTTGTTTTTGCATGTATAAATGTTGTTGCTGATTCCATGCTGAAAGTCTTATCAAATCAGATTATGCTAACAGATGTCTAAAATGTTAAACATGCATGAGGGATAACACTGAAACTAAGTAGTTTGCAGTGTTGACATGCCAGATATTGATGATCGGCAACATTTCTAACCACTGTTATTGGGCTTTATAGTGTTTTATTTTTTGGCACAAGTTTGCTGCAAAAAGAGACTTGCTACTCACCTTTCTCCTGACATTTTGTATATTTGCATGCCAATTTTACACTGTGTAGTAACTTTTCAGCACTGCTTAGGTGGTGAAAAATAGATTGGCAAATCGAGTTGATATATGGAAATATTGTCTCATAATTGCGTCAATATGCCCTTGCTGGGGTGTTCTCATTTGTAAGGAGAGTAAAAAAGACTTTCAGTTGTGCTAGTCTTAAAATTTTTGTGAAGCAAACATGACTTCGCTTCTTAGATTTAATTTCAGGGTACCACGACATGCTTTGAAAAATAGCTTACGTGTGGCAATGAACGACTAATAACTTTCTCAAAATCACATTTACGGTTCTTGTGATTCATTTTCTTTGATTGCAAAATATTGTCACTGAAAGCTATGTATAAGTGCCCTAAATACTTTGTTGGGTCCACTATAAGTTGGCAAAAATTGTTGCAGAAGTAACAAAAAAACTGAATTAAAAAATATATCTCCATGACTATGCAATCAGGTGATAAGTATTATCTTAAAGTGGATGGTGTAACCTATGTATTTCTCCACAAGCTATGATAGCGGCAAAATTCTAATCACAAAAGCTTAGGAATTTAAGGAGAAGGTCAACAAGGTTCACGGAACACTTTATGCACCGGTTCTGAAAGAACTAAAGGCACGAATGCGCTGGTGGCGCTGGTGTTGGCTTTTCTGAGCCACTCCTGTAGCATGTCGCTTGTTTGCACTAATAATAGTGACACCCCCACACCAGCGATTGCAGGGTCTCAATGACGGCAGTTAAATCTTGGAGGCTCTTGCTACTTCCAGGCCATGAAAAATTGTCACAGCTTTATTGCTTTGCCGAATAGTGAATTTAAAAAAAAATTAAGAACCCTTACGATTTTCCCTCACTCCACAGATGGTGCTGCCAACCTTCTGAGAAATGGAGGGTGTGGTTTATATACAGATAATTTTTATATAAAATAGAAAGAGAAATACTGCCAAGGCAGGCATTGCAGATAATGCAGTGGCTTTGTTGTTTTCCCCAGCACTGAATTGTCTCTAACTGAAATACGCCTACAGGAAATATTGACGAAGTTTGTGTAGTAAAAAAGAAAGAATGTAAAATAAGTGATGGCAGTAATCTTTATTTAATTGCCATTTCAGAAAAGAGACAACGAAAGATGGCAAAGAGCACTGGACTTACACTCACAAATACTGGGAGACCCGCACAAACCCTGGCTTCAGCAGCATCTCATTTCCAGAAAAGCTTTGGGATTGTCTTTAACACAGCAGGGCTCACTCACACACAGTGAAAGAGTGGTGGTAGAAGTATTTGTAGATGCCTTTTTTGTTCTTTATTTGTTGCTGTGCAAGTACACAATCCAAATTTTGCATTTTTTTTATCATTAACTTGAACGGCTTGTTCTTTTTGTACTCAAGAGTGTGCGCCTGAATTCTTTGTGTCACTAACTGTATAAGCAGCATTTTGTAGTTTCGCTAGGTGACTACCTCCAGTACAGTGCACACATCGAAGTGTTGTATACTCAAGTCCTCGTTGTTTATTGATTGATTGATCTTTATCTGTTTGGTGCACATATCATGTGTGTTTGGTGTATTTTAATTAGTGTTAACACTGCTCCTACCCATGGACTTTCATGCTAGCAGAAAGACTCCTGCTGGCAGGTGATAATTGCTGGGTCATTCTAGTTGTGTGACGCTTGTGAGTTTGCATACTTTGAATTTTGAAAGAATATGCCACTTCAAATAGTCCTACTTGGTGACATTAACCTTGTACTATCACCAGGGGTGTGGAAATATCAAATTAATGTTTTTTTTCTGTTGTCTTGTCATGCTAGTTTCTAGCAAGGAACCTGCTTGCTTGAAAAAACTTGAAAGAATATGATTCACACATTACACTATTTAGTTTGACCTGTGTACCGGTGGGCATGTTTATTAATTTAAAGTACAGGATTTTAAACTGATGATAAAATCTTTGGTATAGCAGCAACTTTTTTGAAACTTCAAAGTACCTGTATGTTGAACAGGATTTCGAACTAGCCATAAAAGCACACAGAAACAACTTTGAGACATGGTGTCAAATGGAAAATCTTACAGTTGCAAATTTTCAATCTGATTGATTTGCATTATGGCACCAACACCAAGAAACTAGCTATCTTAAAGTACCTAAGTAGGGGCAAGTCACTTTGTCAATTTGTTTCATGCATATCTGTTGGACCTCTTAACACCTTAAGGCAACAGCTGAGAGTAATATTAGTATTTGTTTATTGCGTGTAGTAGCTATGGCTGGCGTAACTAAAGAGGATGTGCTGGTTGTATGCTTATGCTGTATAATAAATAGATCTACTGGAGGTTATGGGGCCATGAACGTTCTGAATGAATGGATATTCAGTCATTGATCCTGTAGTGTATATTCACTGTGTGCGTATATACTGCTGTACAGTTCCTGAATTTCATAGCATGGCCATGGTGACTACATTGTGGGGAATAGGTAGAATGTCCATGTACTTAGGTTTTCTGTACACATTGCCACGAAACGGTCAAAATGAATCCAAAGAACTTCACTACAGGATTTCTCTCGGACAAGGCAGTGCTTTTGTGGATAAACCCCAGCAGTCAGTCATCAAAAAAAAAAAAAATGTAAAGTTAGCTTTTTCTTTTTATGGCTTGAACAAATAGATTATTTTTAATCCTGTGTTGGATGACAGGTTACTCTTGGCAGTGTTTGACAAAAGCGTTGTTTGATGTTTTCACACCCCTGTGTATAAATACTGAAGTGGCTGATGTGTACAACACATTGAAACAGTGTGTTCATATTATTTGCTGGGAGGATTTAATCATTTACTTGCTGCCATGTTGTGAGATGCCAAGGACTACATTCTGCAGTGCTGGTGCGTGAAAACTGCTTTAACAGGTTTTGGTTGCTGTTGAAACCTTCGAGTTTGCCTTAACATGTGGGACAGTCTTGACCAGGTGCCATGACTGGCCCACATTCTCACCTAGCCATATACCATCCTGATACACGTGATGCTTCCATATATAAGTAGGCAGGCACTGTTCAGTGTCTATACTGCAGTAGTCTTTCGCTCTGTATAAAAACGAGAGGCAGCCACTCTTACACATAAGAAAAAATAACCTAGCTAGAATGATGTTCATCTTTCTTTTTTTTTTCTCCTGTTGTCACTGTAGGAGCCCTGGAATACCTTTCCTTGCCTTTTTCCAGATGTCAGTCTATTTTCTAAACTTTCATCAATGTTGTGTTGCAGTGCATTTGATAAAAGTGCCAACGTTTGGCTTTCTCGCTTGCATTTCCTATGCTGATTGTGTTTCAAAGCACATTGATAAACAGCAGGAGCATAGCCATTCATTTTTTTTTTTTCAGTAGAGTGGGGGGTGGTTTAACCATACAGGTAAGTATGTTTGTGTGTGCATTTCTGTATACATGTATGTATACACATGCAAAACTGAAAAATTTTGGGTAGGAGGGGGATAATTTCAGTCCCCTCACCTCCGTTGGCTATGCCTGTAATATAAGGTAAAAAATTAATGAGTTCATCACATTCTGTTGCTGGAACATGTGTCTACCTTTGGGAGCTGCACGCTACTTTCAGATGAAGGTGACTTTCTCTTGAATGACTCTTCTTCCATCTTGACAATTTCCACAAAACTGATGTATTTATTCAGTTTTCCTGTGCGCAAAACTGAACCTGTCAAACTAATTACCCCATTGCCCTGCCATCTGCTGGCCTCCCATTTTAAGTTGGTTGAAAAAGTGGCTACCCACTGATAGGCTGTGGTGCTGGTTACCTGAAGCAGAATACTCTTTAGCCCTGATTATCCCATGTGGGTTTCTTAGATGGCCTTACAATACATTCAAGGTGGCATCAATTTTCTCTTGCACATTTATACATGATCACTTAACATCAGATGTGGCTCTGTCCCACTTGTATTTCGTGTGCCTATGATTAGAGGAGGTGAAAAACCTCATTGACAAAGAAACCACAGAATCAATAAAAGGTGTTTCAGGGCCCCTTTAAAGGCTGTGTCTGCAACAGTTTTAGTGACGGTTTTAATACGGCTGGGCTTCATTGTCCTTTCTTTTTTTCTTTGCCAGTTGACTTAATTGTGTTGTACTTATAACCTTCAGCTGAATCCTGCTGGCAGGTGTGTCAGTTGAGGTTATACATTAATTTGAAGTGAATTGTATTTATGGTTAAAAGGCCATGCCTTGTGGCTGTGTAGCACTTCTTAGTCCAAGGAATGTGGGTGTGCCGTCAACGCTATGAGACAAACATTGCAAACACTGTGATTCGTTGGAAGTGTTAAAAAGGCAACTGTGAGTGTTGTGTCTAAAGAATAAAGCCACACATAAGCTGAAACGTTTAAAAAAATGGAAGTGAGTGGCAACAGAGATAGTGCCTCATGGTGAGTGAGAGCCAAACAAACAAAATCTTATTCACACAGTCCTCTTGTGGAAAGTGTGCTACAAGCTTATATGTATGTGGAGCACTTGTGATTCTTGAGTGCATTTGTGCATTTGAGTCAGTAGCAATTACAGTAATAAGAGAAAATCAGTAATAATATATAGTGTTAACTTGTGTGCTATAAAATATTTCAAGCTGGAATATAATGTATCACCATACGTTGTTTGTTTAAAAATGGGAAATTACTGTTAAGGTTGGAGATACAAAGGGTATTTTTGTGTAAGTGCATCTAATCATGTTTCTGTGCATGGCTGTCTATCTATTGGGCAGTTCTCATGTTACATTCAGGTCTGCTGAAGCACCTCTTTTTCTTTCTTTTTTTTAAAGAATTATTTGTAAGTGCTACTTCACAAAAAACAACCAAACTAACAGCAGGAAAATGTACTTATTGTTTTTTAGACTGTGTTACTTATGGTGTGTACTTTTTATAAACATCAGATTTCATATAAACAGTACTTTTATCAACATTTGGTAGTGATGCGGATAATTTTGTTATTATAGGTGTTCCTTAGTTATTTATTGTTATGAGATATGCAGTGGGCTAAGATTTGGAGCTGCTATCATGGTAACTAACTTGGCAAACAAGAGTTGTACTTGCAGTTTGGTCATACCCAGAATTGCTGGAGTTACTTTTGTTGCTTGCTTAGTAGTCCTGTGAGGTGCTGCCTTTAGTAGTCCTGTATTGAGTAAAAAAAAAAAAAGTGAATATGATATCATTGTTACACTGTTTTTGTGTTGTGTTTTGTTTGTACATTTGTGACAATCAGAAATAGTGATGTACTTTGACGACTATCAGGACATGCTATAGACAATTTTGGCATGTGTTGACCAAAGCTATTGTCGAGCGTTGAGTAAATCCTTGCTTGAGCTATAGTAGAGCTTTACTGATCCATAATCATGTTTTGCTTGCTTTTTTATTTTTTATTTCTTTTTCTCTTCGGGGTGCATTTGATTCTAGCGGACCTTCGCATAGTATTTACTTGTTGAGTGGCAACTGTCAGGCTTAAACGCTGAGAAGGAGAAAATGTGTGAAAGAAATTGCGTCCATGGTCCCTGTGAAAGGTGACATCTCTGCTTGTCGAGTGATATACCTGAACTTGTCAAACAGGCATGTGTAGGGGCTTTTGTACTGGTTTAAGAGAGAAAGCAACAGTGAAGACCTGTGGTTTTTATTTGCAAGAGCTGCATGCTTGCAATGAACAGAGGATAGCTCTGTATAAACTAAAAGAGTTTACATCTTCCACAATTTTTGCTGTACTATGGTGCCACTGTGATGATGGGAGTTGTTGCACTGCATATCCCTCTGAATCAAAGTCTAGCCTTCTGTGCTCTTTTTCGACATCCATATTTTGGTAGCTGCACTCATTGCATTTTCTGAATGACCTCAATGTGAATCAAAGGCTGGTCCTTGTGGCTTCTTGTTTAGAAGTTGAGTGTTTCATTCTTTTAGTAATATATCTATCTATATAAAATAATTGGCTTTCATTAGCTGTCCTAGTAAAACCATTGTAATGGGCACGAGTGCAGCTAGCAAGTATGGAGATTAGCAGGACAGGGATGATGTAAGCTTTCACAATTTGGGTGCCTTTTGGGCTGTGTTTCACATTTCATTTTTTAGTTTTTACATTTGCTGGTACACTAGCCCTTTTAGGTGGCACTTTGTAAATTTGCTTAAAGGGACCGACAACCAATTCTTATTGTACTCTTTTTTTCTGATGCAATAAAAAGATTGTTGGTCACCGTGCCAATTCTACAGTGAAGTCACAAGACGATGGGGGCCCTGCAGTGATGGTCTAGTGGCTAAGGTACTCGGCTGCTGACCCGCAGGTCGCAGGATCGAATCTCGGTTGCGGTGGCTGCATTTCCGATGGAGGCAAAAATGGTGTAGACCTATGTGCTCAGATTTGGGTGCACGTTAAAGAACCCAGGTGGTCGAAATTCCTGGAGCCCTCCACTACGGCATCTCTCATAAACATATGGTGATTTCGGACGTTAAACCCCACATATCAATCAAAATCAGTCAAGACGATGGGAAATGCTTTTTTTTAATTTTTTTTGCAAGAACTTCCAATTTTGTTGTCAGAGTCTTGTTCATAAAGTCGTACACTCGAAACATCCCGGAAAGAGTGATGAGTGATTATCATGTTGATCGTGTACCGACCTTTGCGGGAAGAGGAAAACAAATAATCTATAAAGTAACTTTTTTTATGAAGTTCACATTCATACGATTTATGCTTTTGAAATGTTAAATTAATTCTGCTAACACAGCTGCAGGTTCTCTTACGTGGTATTCTGTCCAATTGCATCAGCCATGTGCAAGTCCAGACTGCATCATTTTAATATTATAAATTCTTCTTGAATTGTGAGTAGCACATTTGATTCTTTCACTATAAATTGTGGCGTTTTGATTTCCAGCAAGATCTTGTGGCATGATCTTGGCGGTTGTCGGTCCCTTTAAGGCATAAATTCACTGATGCGGTCTAGTTTCATTATACGCTGGAAGTTATTGCGTTGTGGTGCTTTAGGATTTACAGTGAACAAGAGTCCCAGTCTAATAGTCGTGAATGCGGAAGTATTTTTGGATGTGGTCTTGCAATTTGGGGTGCACCTTGCTTGCATGCTTTACTGCTCAGTGCAGCAGTGATTCAGAATTACCAATCATTGAATAGCTATAGATTAGTGAGTATTTAAACTCTGAAAAAGAAAGGGATTGTGAATGAAGGGAGAAGAAAGTATAGACTGTAACTACTTTTGGTATATGAATATCATCGGTAAGCAGTAAAAACTTTGGTGGGGTTCATTGCTGGCTGTGAATATTGAGCATGACACGTTTTTGTGTAACAAGATTTTGGCTTGGGAAGGGTCACATTGCTTAGTGAATATTGTACGGGATTCCAGCTTGCTGGTTTTGTGTGTACATTTATAGGCTGGAGCAGGCCTAAAGGGATTTTTCTGGAGACGACCATTTTTCAAACCGAGCTGATTGCCAACTGATTGTTAAGGTTAACACTACCATTTTGCAATGCTGATTTAGGTCAGCATACTGTTTTTTTTTCCTGTTATGAGAAAGTAATTCACTGTTAAGTGTTATAATAATGTTATCCAGGTGAATAATCATACTGGTAAATTGGCATACATTTATGAGAACACCTGCTAAAATGCAGATATCTTAATGTAGCAAAATTGTTCATGGCCTACATAGATGATGTATTTGTCCATTTGAGGCATGTGAAACAATTTGAGTGGGTCATTTCACTTTGGATATTAATGTTAGATTTGATTGCTTGACCTTTTGGGCCAAAGTATAGCTAGGCAGTGATGGGCATCAACTACTTGTATGTAGTTACCCTTCTCTGCTGCCCTGACTAGTAGTTTTGACAACTAGTTTATTACTTTTCAAGTAGGAGACTTGTTAATGACCACTTGCTGTGTGATTAAATAACCTTGTTAAATAGCTGCTCTGTGCACTACCTTACTAAATTGATTCAAAATGTCACATGCTGTCAAAAACTTTATATACCTGTTCTATAGTTTATAGATCAATGATACAATTTATTATTTACCCTGAAATATCATTGAAAATGTTGCATGCATTCACTAGAGGTATCTGTCAAGTAGCCCTAATTTGTGGCAGCAGTTGTGAAATACCCAAGGATCATTAAGCCTCTTGAAGTTTTAGATATTCACAAAAGTTTGTTGCCAAGAAAGCTTAAATTGTGCATTAGTGACCTGAATCACTATTGAACTTTATTGTGACATCTGGTTATGGGGTGAGATCGTGAGCATTGAAGTCAATGCACATTGAAGTCAAAGCAAGCATGACCTTTGAGGACGCACCAACTCTGGGATTATGATAAAGTATGAATGGCCAGCACTTTTGAGTGTTGGGAGAGTATTTGGGCTAAAACTTCAAGCAAAGCTGGTGATCATATGAGTGTTGGGTAAGAATTTAGGCTAAAACTTCAAGCAAAGCTGGTGATCGTACATATTGTTCAACCTAGAGTCCTGCTTAGTCTCTATAGTTTGTTATAAGGGTATCGCGAATGCATCTGAATTTATTCCCATTTAGATGAGAATGAAGAAAAGGTGAAGGGAAATTTATCTTGCACGTGGTATTTACCTTGTATGTTATGGTTATGCTAGTGAAGTGCTGCATAGGCATCTCTATGATAGTATTGTATTTTTTTACTTTAAAAAACAGCAATCGTTAAGCAGTGCTGCTGCTTTTAGAGATGTCATAGCAACTTTTTTGCAGAGGGCATAGGCCACAAGTTATCTTCACTTGCATGCATATAAAACAAGCATTGCCTTCTGCCACTACTTGCTGTCATCTCGTCTTCATAAAATTATTGCGTAAACTTGTAGCATCACTCGCCAATCAGTTTCCCAAAAAATGGAGGTGCCTGATTCAGTGCAGTTCAGCACTTTTTTTTTATTTTTTAATGCATATACATAGTCACTAGGTTATGAACATTGTGAAGGATATATCAGTAGATTTAGATGAAAGCATTGTGTTCAATACAAAGTAATTATAGCATTGTTAAGCACCTCTTTCATTTTTATTCTATATGGTAACAACAATTTCTTTAAATTTTCTGCATATTTGCTGCCACATGGCTGCATCACTTTTTTATATTTATGTTCTGCTTTTCATGTATTTTCTGCTTTTCATATAAATGACAAAATAGGTATTTTTCTATTTTAATTGTGTTTTTGGGTGTCTTCTGAAATTGATTCTTGTGATTCACCTTTATATTTGCCTTTTAAATACACGCATGCATCTTTTTATTCTGTGCACAAGGTGCATATACTAAAGCGACACATACGTGCAGTAAAAAAGTGTGACATCTTGAAAATGCTTAGATATCAGCATATTTTATCATTGTTGAGAGGATGTCATGCTGCCAAAAGTATCATTTAAAGTGCTCATTAAATTTGCTCTTTTGTTTCATAGTTATGGACACATGCAGCTACTTGAAAAGTAGTCAAAACTAGTTGTGTAACTAATATGTTAGCTGTTGCCCATCACTGTAGCTAGGATATAGATGTCTTACTGCAGATACAGGCAAACAATGTTTAGGGGAGATTTGTTCCATATCATATTCACCAGTAGTATACTTGATAGGAGTTTAAGAAATACTGTTTAGCCACCTGGATATTAGCCATAGCAGCTGTAGTTATAAGTTGTTGACCAACAGCTTGCTTAAGAGAAGAGTTTGTCAGCTCTAGTTGGCATATAGGCTTGGCTTTTGTTTTTACGGTACTTGTTCTTTTTTATCTTTTGACACCCTGAAGTGCGCCTCTTTTGTCAACTTCATTTCTTCAATCTCTGAAAACTCTTGCTTGCAGATGTTCCTAAACAGGTGTTAGGCCATTCAAGCAATAATAGCAGGAGAGTGAACCCACTTGCACCTCTTCTTTAAAAAAAAAGTTGTTGCATGTTTGTGCAAGCTCAATGCTTTTCGACACTGCATTTTTATTGTTGTGAAAAATAAAAAGTGGCTGAGAGGCTAATACAGCCATGTGCTTCTGGCATAGACGAATTTGGTATACTTTCTGTTCATGTTTGTTTTGTCGACTGTGGAGGGCAGGGCATACATTTTTAACATCAGTGTGAGCTTGTAGCATACTACTACTGTGATGATAATGCTGACCCATTGATAATCTGCATGTGACATTCGGAGGTGTAATTGGACTGGCAGTCATAGCACACCTTTTATCTATTATGGATACAGCCTAGAAGACGTGGACATGTGAAGGAAACACAAATATGGCACAACATACTTTATTGCTTGATAACATACAGGTCACTTATATGAGGTCTCAAAAGTTCACGAAAGCAAAAGTGGCTGAGGAATAGTGGCAGCACCGCTTTCTTTTGCTCTCTACTTTTGTTGACAGAGAAAGAGCTGGATTGCATTTTGCAAGGCAAAAATTTCGTATCTGTGCATTCTTCGCAGCTCATATTGACCTTTGTCAAAATATAGGTCGACAAACAGTCAATGAAGAATCACTATCAAATTTCTTGCCAACTTGGGCTAGAACAATGCATAAATCAGTAAATTTTACAAACAGTATATGTAAAAGATGCCCAATTAAAAACTGTTCAGGCATTCACTCTGCTTTGGTCGTCGAGACTTCAGAAGTACCAAAAATTGCTCTCCTCATGCAGAGATGTATAAAGATTGATTGTTTGCCGTCTTGTGCTCAGTGACTGTTGAATGACTGAATATCAGAAGCACTTGGTTTAGGAAGGCCATCTATCCACTGGATTTCAACGGAAAATAACATTTGCACCAAAGTGGTGTGGCTACTGCACACACTGAAGCAAGAGTTGCACAGAAGATAATATTGTATGTTGATTGATAACAAATGTAGTGTGTGCAAAAATTGATTAGCCATGGCCTCAAGAAAAGTGTAAAAGCAAAACAAACCTGAAGGACACGAGCTTTGCTGTCAAGAGAAGAATGCGACAGCAAAATGCAGCCCCGTTCTCGTCATCTTCTCATTCACTGTTCTCAGTGGCCACCTGAACCGTACCAGCAGGAAAGTTTAAAATGTCCAATGCTACATGCCTGTGCATGTAGCATTGGACATTTTAAACTGCCTAAGAATGGATGCCTACCGCAACTATTGTGAAGTGCCCACTGTGCCACAATTCATTTTTGTGAATTGGCTATGTACTTCTACGCGTCCATAGGACAATATGCGGACCTTCGCAGCTGCACATTTTCCTGTCTGATCACATTGTAAATGGTTGGCCTTTAACCGTCGACTTATGCAGCTCGCATAGTGTGATGCATGGCGCTTTTAGACGTTTCGTCCACGCATTATTTTATGTTTGATGTGGCCCGCCAAACTACTTCACGCCTGTGTAGGTGTTTTTTTTTTTTCTAAACTGTTTTGAGATTGGAATTGCGCTGCGGTAAAAAGAACAGTTGCTGCCCCGCAGAATTCCTGGGTCAGATTTCGGCTCGGATTAGGGTTATTGCAGTGAAAACTCTACTCCATGTGGGGTCATTCATCGCGTCCAAATCACATTGAGCCGCCGGTACGCAAAGCAAGACGTGTCCGGCTGGCCTTGTCAAGAGAATAGTCTCATGGTTAGAGGCGCGATCCTCTCGCCCAGCTCGCACGCTACTGCCACAGCTGCTGCCTTTTCGTCTCTACGTCTCTCCGACTCTTAATCACGCCGCTTGGTTCGCTGTTGTGAGGAGTCTCAACTGTGCTCGATGGGAGCCCCGCCGCTGCGGCAACATGTTTAGGTCTTCTGTGGCCCAGTCTCGACATGGATGGCGCGGAAGGCCGGGCCGTCTGCGTGCGCTTCAGCTCAAGCGACGTTCTGAATCTAAGCTCGCTGACTTCTTTTTTTTTTTTTTTGCAATGAAGCGAACTCTACAGATCCAGAGCGCATGAATCCCACAGTCATCAAATGTGGTGACTCAAAATGCTGCGTGAGATACTACTACTATACTCCTTTGTTTTCTACATGTAGCTGATTGGACACACTAGGGAGTTTTTTTTTTTTATTTGCTTCACTTTATACGTTGATACTTGGCAATTTCGCTCGCGGGAAAAAGCGTTTGCGGCTTCAATGACCAAAGAGACAATGTCCAATAGTGGGCATTCAGGCTTGTTGGACATTGTCTCGCCGATCACGTGAACCATTGGACATTTCGCCTCGATAGAATGACTCAATCGGAAAACGAGTATCCTCAGTCGCAGGAACCAAAATGTTCTAGCGCGTTCTGGCGTGTAAGGTTGACGCGTAAAACCCATGAATTTAGTTTCAGACGCGAAGTAGCTTATGGCGAAGTTCGATCCGATGGTGTGCTGCAGTGACCACTCTTTCAGCGCATGCACAACAGCTGGCCCAAGCACCGCCAGAACGCGCTAGCGCGTCCCGGCCTGTGTAAGGTAAAACGTTGTGGCCCATGGAAGGGAGAGAGAAGTTAACGTTTATTTTGAAACAGTGCCCCGAGCAATGCCCGGTGTCACCCTGAGGTGGGAGGGCTCCTTAGCCCAGGAACCCTCTGGCTTCTACTGCCCTCTTGGCCCTGGCGACGAGTTGTTGTTGGTCTTCCCATGGAAGAAAAAAAAGGAAATAAAAGGAGGAAGCGTCACGCCACACGAGCGAAGCCCACCTTGTCGGCCCAACACGTGATCAAAACGTCAGAGCTTGCGGTAGGTTTTAGTATGCCACCATAGTACTCTCGGTGCTGTTCCGTCTTGAACCGTCTGCGTGAGCGGGCGGGTTTGCGCCGAACCGGGCGCCGTACTCCGAAGTATCGGCAAGTCTCATTGCTGGCGTGATTTTGCGACAAAGGTCACTAGTTAGGCCGACAATGCTGGCTTCAAAACGGCACGGCTTGCCAAGGCTGCCCGCTTTACGTCACGCTCCCCCCTTTCATTTTCTTCCTCCATGATGTGGCCTCTCTGCCTTACACTCACTCCGCAATCATGTGATGGCGTCGGGGAACGAGATTCGGCAGATGAACCCACGTGCTCTCGCGTTAGCGTAACGATGAACCCGCGTGACGTGCTCCAGCAAGAGTTCGGGAAGAGTAGCAGCAATAGAGACTACAGTGAATCCATGGTGTGCTCCATTTGCAAGGACGCGTTAACATCGGGCAAGGTGCCCGTGATAAACGGATCTTTAAGTCGACTCATACGCTACTTCGCATGCGGCTCGTGGTTCCCTTTAGTGGGAGGTGGTGTAATTTCAAAAGTACGTTTCTTACCTGCACACTAAAAAAAGAGCGAGTAAAAAAGGGTGTCTTTTTGTCCCACAACAATAATCGTCATCTATTTTGCGTTCCATCCTTGCGCTATCGCCCCGCGCCCGGTACATTCCGGTCACGATCGACATGCCCATTATCAGGGTTACATTGCATTCTCGGTAGGAAAGTGGCCAGCGCCGAGTTTTCAAGAAAGGAAGCGCACGCAAGCCTGATGACGATTATTGTTGTGGGACAAAAAGACACCCTTTTTACTCGATATTTTTTTAGAGTGTAGCTTTTTCGACCCATATTCTTTAAAAGGAGAGAAAAATCGTTCGAGAGGTTCGTTTCTCATGTATTTACGCGATTTCACATCGACACCGAGTTTCTCAAGTTAACCGTTCTACTCATAAACACTCCCCGAACAATATTCTTAAGTACGGTCCTGCCTATGAATGGGATGGGCAGCACCATCGGTCAGTAAAGGCATTAAAACTCTCTCAGACTCACTCAAGGAATGTCTAACCTTTAGAAGCTCACTCAGAATCATGTATATTACCAAAATTTCCCTAAATCGAATTCACGCGGACTCGGACTGGCCAACATATTAATTCTCAACCTGCCTCACTTGGACAGGCTGACGTTGACCTAATTCAGAGGGAACCGACTCATAAGTCGGCTAGAGTAAAATTAGACTGATTGATATGGGGGTTTAACGTCCCAAAACCAACATATGATATGAGAGACGCCGTAGCTAAGGGCTCCAGAAATTTCGACCACCTGGGGTTCTTTAACGTGCACCCAAATCTGAGCACACGGACCTAAGCACTTCCGCCTCCATCGGAAATTCAGCAGCCGCAGCCGGGATTCGATGCCGCGACCTGCGGGTTCACAGCCGAGTACCTTAGACCTCCGCGGCTGGGCTAGCGTAAAATTAGCTTTTCCAATCATGGTGTGAAGGCTATGTAACGCCGGTGTCTGCATTAAGCGGTGTTATACGATACGCCTTCTGATCTTGACCTTCAAATACGAGCTATCATTTGTTACAATCTAGTAAGGACGCTTTTATGAGATATGCGACTCACACCAGATATTTCAATCAAGAACATCCCGTGAAAGAGCTTGCGGGGAGAAGTCATGACCCCCCCCCCCTTCCCCCATTGCCTCACGCTTGTTATCAATAAACGTTGAGCTGGCGCATGAAACGCAAGTATACGTTGAGGCATGCGTGAATAGATTTGAATGTAAACGTTAGCTAATATAAGGCTGAGAGTAATGGTGATAGGGGAGTAGATAGGAGCATAGGTTGGCAATAAAAAGTGAAGGTCACTCAGACTCGCTCAAGAAATAAATTTGCGCTTATGGATCACTTGGCTTCATACTCGCCAAAATACTCACCCGGGCTCGATCCGACTCGCGGCTCGATCTGAGTGTGAGCGAGTCCGACTAAGTCGATTCATGAGCCAGTTTGCCGACCTATGGGCCGCGCAACTCGTATGCCCGTAATTGTAAGTTTGCGGGTCCGGATCCCACTGACGCAAAGGGCGTTTATTTGTCTACATGAATTCATTTCGAAATCGGTTAAAATGATTACAGTACAATGAAAAAAAAAATTACGGACAATGAATACTCAACAGGCGCATTCCTCTCTTCTTAATTGGAAATTTCGTCTCGTTGGACATTCAGGCTCCGAATTGAGAGAAAGTCCCGCCTCTTGCGTGTACCTGAAACACTAAGCGGCATCTGTATTGGTATGCAATTCTGATTGCACGAAGCCATCGCTTTTCACAGCCGTGCGAGACGCGCGTGCCAATCCGGTCTACTTCGCGTATATGAGTAAGTACTGTCAGAGTCCTTCAATGGTTTAACGGTATTAAAGGACTCTGGTACTATCAGCAGCAAAAGTTTGCGGGACGTCAAATCCACAACAAATGTGAATTTCTGCTAAATCAGTGCCTAATGCTTCCAATTGAGCTGGCGACTGTATAGGTCGAAATGCCAAGTGCAGTATAGAACATATATTTCGAAATTATTATCTCCGAGAAAGCGGGGATTTGGCTTTATCGAACATTTTGTGTCTCGCAAACTTTTGCTGTTGATGGTACATATGCTGAAGCTCCGCCTTTGTAGCTTTTCTTTCCCTACCAAGAAAAGTTGTCCGTGAGTGCTATGATCTAATATTGCGATCATCCACCCAGCAAGGCGGCCTGCTGAAACACTGGAGGAAAGGGAGGTAAGTAAGTCTATCAAGCGCAGAAACTTGCCTAAAATGGTCATACTGCAGCCACCGCCTGTGTGCATAGTCTTTGCACAACGAAGCCGTACATATATTTCGCTTGTGTTAACAAGGTTCGCAAGAGAAATAAAGTATAATGTAAATGCAAGGTAAACAGCGGTAGCGGCGTCGGTATCGAAGCAGCAAGAGCAGGCCGAGTATACGAGCAGCGTCGCAGCAGCAATCAGGCAGTCCTAGCTCGTGTCTCGCGCCCACGTGTCGATGTCGCTGCAGTAGTGGGCATTCCTCTTCACTACAAAAGAAATACTTATTTCTTCTATAACGTTACAGAAAGGGGGCAAGAGCAAAAGCCACTGACAGAGGCTCCTGCTCCGTTCACAGATTGGGCTGCAGCGAACCGATTATGTGCACGAAAAGTTAAACGTAATTAAGGGATTTGTTTTTTGTTTTGTTTTTTGCATCCATATCGATTTTGCGCTTACAACCAACGACAGCGAGGGGTGTAGGGAGGCCAGAGCCCCCCCCCCCCCCGTCAAATGCTAATGTTTTGGAAGTTTACGCAAGGTTCATTGCAGCTATGTATTACATGTAGCCCTAATTAAAGCTTTTATTTTGTTCAATATAACAAAACTAAGTCGCTAATTATTGCATCCAAGGCATGCTGTCTGGGTTTGGGGGCGAGCAGGGCCTTGCTATGGGAAGATATCTTGCTAAATGCTGTCTGCCCTGTGGAAAATAGTGCATTGTCACCGAGACGACGCGATAATGGGAGAACACTTTGAAACATTACGAAACCGAGTCAAAAACAAATGTGACAAACTTCCCTTTGATATAGGCCTTTTACTGAAGGCTCCCCGGGCGGCGCCATCTATTGTCCTCTCTGGGCTGTGCGCGTCAGCCCGAAAATGTTCAGGAACATATAAACCCGTCACGCTGCTTCTGTGAATCTCTGTAGTTCATAACCAAAGCAGAATTACTATTTCATGCTGCTGCGGGGGCCCTCTGCCGTTGATGTTCTGACGTTGCAGCACCACTCTTGTGCGCTTAGGAAAAAAAAAAAAAACATGTGCTTCGCCATTACAGCGAAAACCGTGAACGTGGTAGCCATCTGGAATGTACAAAGTAATGCTAGGAGCTAACTCTTCGAGGATTCGATTCGGCGCAGCTGTATAAAACGCTGGAATAAGAGCATGCGGCCGCTTTTATTCATTTATTTATTTTTTCATACTGCCAGTCCCAATGTGGACTATTGCAGGAGGGCAAACAAAATACGCAAGAAATACACTTATACAACCAAATACACAATAGATACACTTTTTATTTTTTCACACTGCCAGTCCCAATGTGGACTATTGCAGGAGGGCAAACAAAATGCGCAAGAAATACACAATAGATACACTTGCACTTACATGCGAAAATGCGCGACTACGAAATCCTATAGTATTACATGAAAAGTATAAAAGGACAACGTCTGGCTGATACATACGAAAATAATATACAACGTAATCCACTAACACTGACATATTCAAGAAGCAACCAAGAACTGTACAAGCGAGAAAAAAGCATAGAAGAAAAAAACATCATTTCAGCTATGAGTGGCACGAATGCGGTTTTTAAGTAAAGTTAAAAAAGTATTCAAATCCTTACTATTATTCAGACAAGCGGGTAATGTATTCCATTATCTAATTGACAGTGGGAAGAAGGAATACTTGAAACAGTTGGTGCTGAAACGGTATTTCTGTAATGTTAATGGATGTTTATGGCGTGACTGTCTGGTTTCTGAAGCAGGTGTGAATCTAGAGCTGTCGATGTTTAACTGCCTATGAATAAGTTGGAAGAGCATTTTTAGGCGTACGAGTTAAGCGCGATTTCGCTATGGTATAGCCCGGCTCTTGCGATCAGTTCAGTGGGTGAATCGAGCAAACTGTATTTAGTATAGGTAAATGTAACTGCTTTCCTTTGTACCACTTCTAGCTTTTTAATTAGGTTATTTGTTGCCGGGAAGCAGACTAAGTTAACGTATTTTAATAATGGGTTGATTAAGGTTTCATAAGGTAAGGGTTTTGTTTGAGGTGGTGCGGGACGTAGTCGTCTTTTTAGAAAAATAGTTTTTAAAGGCTGAAGATGTAACGTAGTTAGCATGCGCCTCCCATCTAAGATCATTAGAAATCATTAGTCCTAGGTACTTATGCTGTTTTACGGAAATAAGCGGTGTGTCGAGAATAGTGTAGTCAAAATATGATAGCGTTTGTTTACGCGATATTCCTAACAAAGCTGATATTTTTACGTTTAGGGTCATTTGCCATTTCGTGCACCAATGAGATACTGATAATAGGGCGTTGCTAAGGGCAATATGATTCGAAGGAGAGTTCATTTCTTTATAAATGATGCAATCGTCGGTGAAAAGCTTGATGCTCATTTCGATGGACTGGGGCAAATCGTTAATAAAAATAATTGATTGATTTGTGGGGTTTAACGTCCCAAAACCACCATTTGATTATGAGAGACGCCGTAGTGGAGGGCTCCGGAAATTTCGACCACCTGGGGTTCTTTAACGTGCACCCAAATCTGAGCACACGGGCCTACAACATTTCCGCCTCCATCGCAAATGCAGCCGCCGCAGCCGGGATTTCAACCCGTGACCTGCGGGTCAGTAGCCGAGTACCTTAGCCACATAGACCACCGCGGCGGGGCCGTTAATAAAAATAAGGAATAGAATAAGGGCAAAGACGCTGCCCTGCGGTACACCTGATGTAACTTTTGATAGTTCTGATGTTTGCTGGTTTATTTTTATAAACTGCGTTCGCTCGGTCAGATATGCGCTAATCCATTTTGGGATAGGTCCTTTACTTATTGTCGCCTGCCGTTTAGTTATTACCTTTTGATGCGAAACGTGGTCGAATGCTTTCGAAAAGTCGAGTGAAATAAGGTCGATCTGCTTTTGATGGTCAATGGCCGATTGGATTGGATAAACTTTTATTTGGTCCTCCAAAACACAGATCACTGTGTTGCGGGCAGCTCCCACGTGGGAATTGAGATGCCAAGCTCCTCAGCCGCCTCGCGGGCTTGGTGGACAGCCCAGAGCTGATCTGCCAAGGATGAGCTGCGGATTGCCGCCTCCCATCTGGCAGAGGTGATGTTCGATATATGAGCGAATTTGGTGCACTGCCAGAGCATGTGTTCTAATGAAGCTATTTCCCCACAATGTGGACAAAGATTGCTTGGGTATAGGTCAGGGTACATGATGTGTAACATTTTCAAAGTAGGGTACATCCGCGTTTGCAAAAGCCTTAATGTAAGTGCTTGGGGCCGGGTCAGATTTTTGTGAGGTGGAGGGAAAATCCTTCTAGACGATGACGGTTCAGGTATTATTTCGGTGAGTTGCATAACGAAATAGATAGGCCTTTGCGAAACCCGTGCTGAAATGGTGACAAGATGTGCTCGTTTTCAAGGTAAGTAGTGATATGCTTGAGAATAATGTGTCCTAGTATTTTACAAATAGTATACTTGTCAGGATATCGGGTGGCAACTTAGAGACGTCAACCTCACTACTTGTGAATGGAGTGGTTTTCGCGCTGTCTGTCACTTCACCGCGAAGTAAGCGCTGACAGCACAGCGCATACAAGGGTATAAGACGTCGGTAATATCACTCGAGATAGCACGCGCCCGACCGCGCCCTTTCGAGCAAAGTTCGCAGTTGCTGCTCTAGTGACGCGGCCCGGTAGGTGTTCTGTGCGCGGCATTTCATCGGCACCCCTCCATGTTCTTCGTCAGGTGGAGCCGGCTGGCTTGTTTCATCTCTGCTTGAACCACGCCCGTTTGCAGCCTTCGGAAGCTGAATTCGCCCGCAAGGTACTGCGTATGACCCGCGGGACGATGTTATCGATTTTCACACTGGATCTTCGCATGCCTGCGACATTAGCGCACCTTGCAAGAGTTAGGGTTTCAGGAAGAGAAAGTTGCTTATTTCTGCAACCAACACGGCATGAACGTCCTTGAGGGGAGCTAAAAAAGAGCGAAAATGCATCAAATGAAGCTCAGTTGGTAGTTCAGAACTGGTCTTGCTGTACTGTGTCTTTTTTCCCGTATTTCATGCTGATTTCTTTCGCAAAAGTCGCACCTATTTGCCCAGACAAAAGCGCTGCTAAACGAAAAAGATATAGAAAAATAATGACATCTGGGGTATTGTGTCCCAATATCGCGATATACTAATGAGAGAATTCTCGCTCTTGCACAGAAAGTTGGCTAGACCTGAATCTTCTACCCTTAGAATGTTACAAACGGGATCTTTTCCGTCGAGAGGAAGGGCAAGTTAGTCGCTTTGCTCCGGACATCGATCTACACTGCCCTGAGTGCCATGAAGAAGATTGCTCGTTAGCTCACACTCTCCGGAAATGTTCGGCATTACAAAATGCCTCTTTTAGTAAACAAGAAGACTAGGAGGAAGCCCTCAAAAGCGGCGATCTCCATGAACAACTAAGGGCTGTCTGAAGGACCCGCGAACGGGTAAAGGACCATGGTCTTGCGGCCCCAACGCGGGCGCGGCCCGCAACTATGGCTCGGTAGTTCCTTAGGACTCAAAGTTTGTTTACCGACCGACCGACCGACCGACCGACCGACCAACTGACTGACTGACTGAGAAACGTCGTGTGAAGGTTCCGGCAATTTCGACCATCTGGTCTTCTTTAACGTGCACTGACATATACACGGGCTTCGCCTCCACCGAAGTGCGTCCGCCGCGGCCGAGATGCTACCTTTGGGTCAGCAGCCTAGAACCGTAGCCAGAGTTCCACTGAGGAGGACATGTAGGCAAAAGAGAGAGAAAGAAACACAGAGAGAGCTCTTAAATACTGATGGTTGCTCAGGCTGCGCTCTTACTCAGGCTTGACACTACTAGGGCGAAGCTGCGATAATTATTCTTTCTTTCTTTCTTTCTTTCTTTCTTTCTTTCTTCTTTCTTTCTTTCTTTCTTTCTTCTTTCTTTCTTTCTTTCTTTCTTTCTTTCTTTCTTTCTTCCTTTCTTTCTTTCTGTCAGCCGTTGCATTTATCTCAAATACGTTCTTTCCTTCTTTCTAATTTTCCTTCTCACTGTGCAATGCTCGCTCCAAACTTTTTCTTTCCTCCATGCCGGGAATTTCGCCTCCACCCGCGTGCTTGGCAGCGCAAGGACTTACGTCGCTACAGTAAACAGCGGTGGTCATGGGCGAAATAATGAAATGCGACAAGGAAAAGTGGAACGGGAGATGTCAAGCACCGGCGACAAACGATCAGATTGGCATATCAGAAACGGCTGATCGCTGACAAGCCCACGATTGAAAGAGCATCAGTTATTAGAAAACGATGCATACAAACGCGCATGTGATCAGCGCACCATCAAGATCCTGCTCACCTGTATACACCCTCAATTCTGTAGGCTCGCCGGCACCGGGTTTTTCGCGAAGTAAGCCGCCACCACCGAAATCTGCAACTAATAAAAGTCTCGCTTGGTTACACCGAATTTTCGCAATAGTTGTCTAAGTGGCGTATGTACTGGCACGCTATCCGTTGATCGTGAGCGCGTATCATCATCATCATCATCATCATCATCATCATCATCGTCGTCGTCGTCGTCGTCGTCGTCATCATCATCATCATCAGCCTGACTACGTCCACTGCAGGATAAAGGCCTCTCCCATGTTCCGCCAGTTAACCCGGTCCTGTGCTTGCTGCTGCCAACTTATACTCGCAAACTTCTTAATCCCATCTGCCCACCCAACCTTCTGTCTCCCCCTAACCCGCTTTCCTTCTCTGGAAATCCAGTTAGTTACCCTTAACGACCAGCGGTTATCCTGTCTACGCGCTACATGCCCGGCCCATGTCCATTTCTTCTTCTTGATTTCAGCTATGATATCCTTAACCCCCGTTTGTTCCCTAATCCACTCTTCTCTCTTTTTGTCTCTTAAAGTTACACCTACCATTTTTTTCCATTGCTCGCTGCGTCGTCCTCAATTTGAGCTGAACCCTCTTTGTAAGTCTCCAGGTTTCTGCTCCGTAGCTAAGTACCGGCAAAATACAGCTGTTATAGTGGCAATCTACCTGTCATAATTTGAGAGTGCTTGCCAAATGTGCTCCAGCCCATTCTTATTCTTCTAGTTACTTCAATCTCGCGGTTCGGCTCCGCAGTTATTACCTGCCCTAAGTAGACATAGTATTTTACAACTTGAAGTGCACTATTACCTATCTCGAAGCGCTGCTCTTTTTTGAGGTTGTTGTACTGTCGCGCGTATAGGCGACAGTATACATGGCGGATATGTCTGGCACAACCGAACGTGTACGCAGCGCCGACAGGTGGCGTGGCCTGTGATTATCGTGTGTGGTGTGGTATCGCTCTTATGACTGTGGTGTTTAAATCCCGGATGCATAAAACCCTCTTGAATATGAACCGCAATTATGTCACAGCCTTTATTATTTTTTTGTCGCCACACCTGAGCCGTTTGTTTATCTTATGTTATTTTTACACCACTATAACGGTATACGATGACATATGTAAGCTCTTATCGTGCACGCTCTTTTCAAACGGTACCCGCCGCAATGTTCTATAGTGACTAAGGCACTCGGCTGCTGACCTGCAAGTTGATTGATTGATTGATATGGGGGGTTTAACGTCCCAAAACCATCGTATGATTATGAGAGACGCCATAGTGGAGGGCTCCGGAAATTTTCACCACCTGGGGTTCTTTAACGTGCACTCAAATCTGAGCAAACGGGCCTACAACACTTCCACCTCCATCGGAAATGCAGCCGCCGCAGCCGGGATTCGATCCCGCGACCTCCGGGTCAGCAGCCGAGTACCTTAGCCACTAGACCACCACGACTAGGTAGCTGACTTGCAAGTCGCGGTATTGAATCCCGGCCGCAATGGCCGCATTTTCGATGGAGACAAAAATACTTGAGGCCCACGCGCTTAGATTTAGGGTCACGTTAAAGAACCCAAGGTGGCCAGCACTCCACTACGGCGTCTTTCATAAAGATATGGTGGTTTTCAGACGTTGAACCCTAAAGATTATTATCTTTTCGAACGGTGTTCAAGAACGTGTCAGTGTTCACAACAGTGATCCCAAAACAGTAATTTGATAAATGAATTGTCAACATTATAAGCCAAAGTGTACTCGTGCCACTCATTTTGCGATGCCACCTTTCATGCATGTTCAAGACCTGTGCCTGTCGATCACGTCAGTAGCTTGAGCCTCAGCCAATTTTTATTACTGAGTGTTCTCATTCAAAACTAAAGCATTTCCTTGCAAGTCCGCTGCGCTCTGTCCTGTGCTTTCCTTCTTTCTGCGCTCATGCTGGTCAGATCGCTAATGACCGTGCCATCCACGTGAGTATAGCAGGCGCGTGACCATGCAGTGCTTCGTGTCCTTCTTGTCTCGGTGTCGTCGTTCTGTTCGCGTGCTATAACTATCGCTGTGCAGTGCGTTCCTGAGCCAATGTTTTTCATGCCCATATTAATTGCCGGGAACAGCCGTGACAGAGGCATGAAGCGTGGGTATTCACCTTTTCATAAACGCCTCCCTGGGCGCCGCCATAGCCTTCCTTGGGCTGTGCAAATTGGCGCGTCCCCTCGAAAATGCACTGACAACGATGCGCCCTTAGCCTATGTACTCCCGCGCACAGCCCATCATGGCGGTGTTTTTTCCTTCCTGTGAAAAGGTGGCCACAGTGGCCACAACTTGGAGGTGGTGGCATTGTTGGAAGACACCACGTTTTTCTGCGGCACGCCACCTAAATGAAGTCGTCCGAAAACAGTGATCGATCCTTTGTTCTTTGTAATATATAAATGGAACACATGGGTGGTGTTGTTTGCAGCGTATGTGTCTCTCGCGGCCCATGGATCTATCTCCCAAGCCAGCTGTGCTCTGTCTTGCGGTTAATTCGGAGATGTCCTTTTCACACCATGCCACGTGGGGCTACAGCATGCTTACAGCGGGAGCTCCACGTGGAAAATGCATAAAAGAGGAAATTGGGCAGATCCCATGTACCATGGGAATCCATATGTCATTCAAAGCATGCGACGGGAAGATGACTGTGGTGGAGTGATATTTTGTTAGCGAAACGTTACGAAATCAAGCGAAACATGTATAAATGATGCGCACAGACATGTATGTTGAACACTGGCATTTGTTTTATATAAGCAGTTGTTTACAGTTGTGTAACGACACCAAGAAGAACATGGTTATCACCAACACCAGAAGCGGTAAGCTAAAGCGTAGCGCTTGTGCTTGCGAGGTTGGTAGCCATTGTTACGACCGGCCCTAGGGAACCAAGCAAGACGAGTTTGGGGGAGAACAGGTTCTTGACCGATGGTGTCGTCCACCCCCACCTCCCCATTCAGGCTCCTCCTCTCGCCGGGAGAACTCCGGAATCTGCTGTGCGTTCGTGACCATGTTTGGTAACATTTTAGGGCGCCGGGACCATATATGGACATCGTGTTAGGTTGTGCCACTCCATGTGTTGTGAGAGGTGTTTCCCCCTCCCTCGTGGCCGAGGTGCCGGGGACACCGTATTGGCTGACGATGCGGACAAGGCGCCCAGTGTCAACAACGTGGCGCTATAAAATGCCGAAGACGTTTTGTATCACTCTCACTCTTCCCTCCTTGGATCAGTTGATCACTTCTCCCCATGTAAATAAATCTCTGTTGTTCGTTCGGGCGCTTCTTCTCGCTGAATTGTTGGACGATGGATCCTTCGACGGGGCCTGCTACCGAAAACGAGACCGGCAGGACCCGGAATCCCAACAACTAATTAGCAGCGGCGGGATGCTGATAACCCCGAAAGCGACCACAGGACGGAGTGAGCCCGAATTCCAACAACGGGACGACAGGAGAAGGATGACACGAGCTCATCGACTTCCAGAGGGAATCGAACGGCACTTCTGAGAGGCACGACGCCGGATACATGACTGCGAACTGGGTGAGTGCCGGCTTTCTCTGTTAAATTTTACCAGGCATTTACTCTATGTGTTAAGTAAAAGCTGGTAGAGAGGGGCTGTCTTGGTCATTGGGTTAACAGGTAACTTGCGTCAGGCAGAAATTGTGTGATAGCTTGGTTAAGCTCTTTCTGTCAGTGGCGTCAAGGTTAACAGTGGCAGGGCAGGATTCCGTATAAGAGCTTTTTGAAGCTTTATTTGTAGACTAAGTTAACGGAAAACTTGAGGCAAGGCAGGAACCTAGAGCTGTCGTTGCCGTCAAGGTTAATTAGTTGCAGGACAGGAATCTTTGTGGAACAGAGACAGCGGTACTGGAGGCAGCCATGAATCTGAAATCTCTGCGAAAGTCCATGTTATTGCTACTTGCAAGGGAGTTGAATCTGGAGGTGTCGGACTCTCAAAGAAAGCCAGAGCTGATAGAGGCGATTCTCGCATTGGGGGCGGAGGATGACGAGCTGTCAGAATGTGTCGAGGAGATTAAGGAGAGGCAAGCGGCAGAGGCCGAAAGAAAGGCGGCCGCGGCCGAGGCCGCAGAAGCCGAGGCAGATAAGATGCGAAAGCACGAGCTTGAAATGAAGCGCCTCGAGCTAGAGATTAGCCATAATAGCAGAGCAGGAGGCAGCGAGGCATCCGGTACAGCAGAGCGGGTCAGGTTCAAAATGATGGACCTAATGAGATCGTACAAGCTAGGGGAGGACATTGGGCTGTTCCTCGTCAACTTTGAGAGAACTTGTGAAAGGCAAGGTTTCAGCCAGGATACATGGCCTCAACGCTTGTTGTCCCTACTTCCGGGGGAGGCCTAAGAAGTAATCGCGCGCCTCACGAAAGAGGAGGCTGACGAGTACAGTGAGGTAAAGTCGAGCCTTCTCAAGAATTACAGGTTGTCAGCGGAAGGTTTCAGACAAAAATTTCGCAACGCCGTAAAAGAGAGCAATGATTCATACCCGGAGTTTGCTTACAAGTTAATGGCCAACATGGGGGAGTGGCTGAAAGAGGCAAAGGCGTATGGGAATCATGACAAGGTGCTCGAGTATATCGGTCTGGAACAATTCTATCAAAGGTTACCAGAAAAGGTGAGGTTCTGGGTGCAGGATAGACCAGACGTGAACACCGTAACAAAAGCCGCAGAGCTCGCTGAAGAATTCGTTACGCGCCGCGCCCTCGGGGCAAGCAGCGAGCCAAAAAGGGAAAAATTCCTACGACCGAATAAGGCGCCGTTTAGAAAACAACCGACAAGTCTCGCACAAAAGGGTGAGGAAAACAAGGCATCTAACCATGAGGCGTCGGCAGAGGCAAGCAAAAGGAAATTTGAGGCAAAAAAACCGGCGGCTTGTTTCAATTGCCACGAAACAGGGCACTTCGCGAAACATTGCCCGAAAGAAAAGGTGGCCTTTTTATCTATAAAAAGCCGACGAGAACATGAAGTTGTTAGAGCCCTATATGTACGACCTTACCGTGAACGGCAAGCAGTGTCGGGTTCTTAGAGACTCCGCAGCCACTATGGACATAGTTCATCCGTCCTTTGTTCAGTCCGGACAGTATTCAGGAGACTGTGCCTGGATTAGACAAGCCGTAGAAGCAAACAGTCAGTGCCTTCCCGTAGCTAAAGTTGTCCTTAAAGGCGCATTTGGAACGTTGGAAACGGAAGCCGCGGTATCGCCATATCTACCCCCTCAGTATCCTTACTTATTTTCAAATAAGTCAGATCAAATGCTGAAGGAGAAAGGTCTAACGTTGGGAGAAGGCATAGTGCAGGCACTGACTAGATCGAAGGCACGTGCGCTGGCTGCGAGAGCAACATTCACTGAGGCAAACAAGCCTCAAATCGACAACGGGTCTGGTTGCGAGTTGGACACCACGGTAACAAATTGACTTGTGCGAGAACAGGCTGCAGAAGCCGTAGTCGCGGAGGCAACCATTCCTAAAGGCGACGTTGAACCTCCTCCCGAATTGGAAGGGGTCAATTACGCCTCGTTGACCGAGCAAATAGAAAATGCCATTGCTCCCAAGCCGATTCCTGGTAGTACAGAGGATAGCACAGAGGGTGACACATTCCAGGTACCAGGAACTACAAAAGAGTTGTGTGTCATGCCAACTTCGGATAATTTCAGTCGGCTGCTGCAGGTGAGCCCCGCTTCATTAATAACCGAACAAAAGGGGGACCTGACGCTTAAGCAATTCCAGGACAGTTCGAAAGAGGGAATCGCCAAACGTAATGTGAGATTCCAAGAGAGGAGCGGCATACTCTATCGAAAATATCTAGATAGGCGAGGAGTAGAGTTTGACCAGGTAGTCGTACCTCAGGCGTATCATCAGGATTTGCTTAGTTTGGTGCATGGAGAATCATGGTCAGGCCACTTAGGCGTAAAGAAGACGAAAAATCGTCTTTTACAGGAATACTACTGGCCTGGATGCTTTAAAGATGTAGAAAGGTTTGTAAAATCTTGCGATGTGTGTCAGCGAGTGGGTAAGCCGGGAGATAAGGCGAAATTTCCAATGAAGCTGGTACCCGTAATCACGGAGCCCTTTCGTCGGTTGGTAATTGACACAGTAGGTCCTTTGCCCAAGACAACTTCAGGCTACCGTCACATCCTGACCTTAATCTGCCCAGCTACTAAATTTCCAGAGGCGGTCCCGCTAAAAGAGCGAAGTTCCGTGGAAGTAGTGAACGCACTTCTGTCCGTGTTTGCCCGGGTAGGCTTTCCTGCCGAGATACAATCAGACCAGGGCACCATTTTCACGAGTGCCTTAACGACAACCTTTCTAGAGCGGTGTGGCGTGAAATTATTGCATAGTTCAGTCTACCATCCGCAGTCGAACTCGATAGAAAAGCTTCACTCCGTGATGAAGCGAGTGTTAAGAGCCTTATGTTTTGAACGAAAAACTGACTGGGAAATGTGCTTACCTGCAACGATGTTTGCACTAAGAACTGCACCACATGAGACAACAGGGTTTACGCCAGCGGAACTTGTTTACGGCCGCAGACTGCGGTCTCCTCTTCGTATGCTGAGAGAGTCGTGGGAAGGTCAGGGTGATGATCCTGTAGTAGTGGGATATGTCCTCACCTTATTGGATCGTCTAACAAAAGCCCAAGAACTGACCTGAGAGTGCGATGACCAAAGCACAGCAGAAGGCTAAGCTTTACTACGATCGGACAGCTAAAGCACGACACTTTGCTGTAGGAGACAGGGTCATGTTGTTGAGGCCCTCCCAAAAGAATAAGCTTGAAGTGCAATGGGTCGGCCCGGCCGAGATTACTCGAAAATTGTCTGACACCAACTATGTGGTAAAATTACCAGGAAGTCGTAAGGTACACCAGGTGTATCATAGCAACTTACTCAAACCCTATAAAGAGAGGGAAGCCATCGTGAACATGACTTTAAATGTTCCGGAAGAGGTTCCGGCAGAAATTCCTGAATTAGCTCCCGAATCGGACGAAGTCCCGATCGAGAAAAGAGTTGAGGATTTAGTATCAAAGTCACAGCTGACAATGAAGCAGAAGCAGGAATTGCGTGGTCTTTTGACCGAGTTTCAGGACAGATTTGTAAGCGAGCCAGGCCGGACATCCGTCCTCACTCATGACATAGAGCTTACCTCGTCGGAACCGGTAAGATATAAGACGTATCGGGTGTCACCTCGCCGGCTTGAGCTAATAAAAGCAGAGGTTAACAGGATGCTGGAATTGGGCGTGATTGAGCCGTGGGAAAGTGATTACACTTCCCCGTTAATTCTTGTGGAGGTACCCGGCAAAGATCCGCGTCCTTGCGTAGACTATCGTAAGTTAAACCTAATCACCAAGGATCAGACATACCCAATTCCCCACATTGAGGAACGCGTCGAGAGGGTAAGCAGCGCGGAATTTATCTCAACGCTAGACCTAGTGAGAGGTTACTGGCAGGTGCCGCTCACCGAGAGGGCGAGCCGGTATGTTGCATTTATTTCACCATTGGGGACATTCCGCCCTAAAGTGTTGAGCTTCGGCCTAAAGAACGCGCCTTACTGTTTTTCAAACTTAATGGATAAGGTTTTGCGGGGTCAAGAGGACTTCGCATTGTCTTACTTGGACGACGTCGCCGTGTTTTCCTCGTCCTGGCCAGAACACTTGGCGCATTTGAGAGCAGTACTGACACGCCTACGCGAAGCAGGTTTAACGGTAAAGGCGCCCAAGTCTCAGCTAGCACAAGCAGAGGTACTCTATCTCGGGCATGTTATCGGTCGAGGGCATCGCCGTCCCTCTGAAATGAAAGTGGCAGCTATCCGAGACTTTCCCCAGCCCCGAACGAAAACCGATATTCGGGCTTTTCTTGGAATAGCTGGTTACTATCGTAAGTACATCCCTAGATATTCCGACATTGCCAGCACTCTTACTGACGCGTTGCGCAAGACCGAGCCCCAAATGGTCGACTGGGATGAGGAGAAAGAAAAGGCTTTCCGCGTTTTGAAAGCGGCCTTGTCGAGCCAACCTTTGCTTAGTTCACCGGACTACTCGAGGCCTTTCATAGTCCAATGCGACACTAGTGATAGAGGCATGGGGGCAGTTCTTAGTCAAAGGGATGAGGGGGATCAAGAGCATCCCGTCCTCTATGTTAGCCGGAAACTCACCCTTCGCGAGCAGGTTTACAGCGCTAGCGAAAAGGAATGTGCGTGCTTGGTTTGGGCAGTCCAGAAACTGGCTTGTTACATTGCCGGAAGCAAGTTCATTGTGGAAGTGGACCACTGTCCTCTCACCTGGCTACAGACCATGTCCTCTAAGAACGGCCGCCTGCTGCGTTGGAGCCTCGTTTTGCAACAATATACGTTTGAAATACGCTACAAAAAGGGTGTACTCCATGGCAACGCTGATGGCTTAAGTCGATGCCCCTGACGCGAGAGGATGTCTCGAGAACTTTGGCATTTTTTTCCTGACCTAGACAAGAGCTAGTGATTGTTTTTTTTTTACTCTTTTAGGTGTACTTGTTTGAAAACGTTGAAGACACGGCTATCCAGGGTTTTGGGTTCGGTGTGCTTCCAGTGTTGTTGTTTTGTGTCACCTTAAAGTGTGAGTAACATTTTGAATAAATTGTGTATTTCCTTTAATATCAGTTAAAGGGGAAAATTGCCTGGTGGAGTTTGGCGGAATTGTCCGGCGCTCACCGGCTGAGTAGTTGTGTTTTCATGTGCCTATGTGATGTCTGTTGAGCCCACAATGAAGCAGGTGTTGCCCTCTACTTCATCAAAGACGGTCGTCACCAAACCGACTGCCGGCGCTGATCTCTCCGGACAGTGGCTGCAAACCTCAGCCCATCGAGATCTTCACCCCCCCCCCACCCCCCGCGCGAGAGACTGTTACGACCGGCCCTAGGGAACCAAGCAAGACGAGTTTGGGGAAGAACCGGTTCTTGACCGACGGTATCGTCCACCCCCACCTCCCCATTCAGGCTCCTCCTCTGGCCGGGAGAACTCCGGAATCTGCTGTGCGTTCGTGACCATGTTTGGTGACATTTTAGGGCGCCGGGACCATATATGGACATCGTGTTAGGTTGTGCCACTCCATGTGTTGTGAGAGGTGTTTCCCCCTCCCTCGTGGCCGAGGTGCCGGGGACACCGTATTGGCTGACGATGCGGACAAGGCGCCCAGTGTCAACAACGTGGCGCTATAAAATGCCGAAGACGTTTTGTATCACTCTCACTCTTCTCTCCTCTGATCAGTTGATCACTTCTCCCCATGTAAATAAATCTCTGTTGTTCGTTCGGGTGCTTCTTCTCGCTGAATTGTTGGACGATGGATCCTGCGACGGGGCCAGCTACCGAAAACGAGACCGGCAGGACCCGGAGTCCCAACACCATGCATGGCTAATGTTGCGTAGACCAACTTTAGTGAATGGCACTTAACTGCAATTGACGCTATATAAGCTGACGTGACGCCTGTATCAATGCAGTATATATCTGTAATGCTTATCAAATTAGATGGGTAGCACTGCAACCACAATTCATGTTTCACCAATATTAAACCTGCGTAGGGTATTTTTCCAAAGCAGTTTTGAAACATCCGCCATGGTGGCCTAGTGGTTATGACGCCCGGCTGCTGACCCGCAGGATGGAATCCCGGCTGCGGTGGCCGCATTTTCGATGGAGGCGGAAATGATCGCTGACCATGTACTTAGATTTTGGTGCACGTTAAAGAACCCCAGATGGTCGGAAATTCCAGAGCCCTCCACTGCGGCGTCTCTCATAATTATGCAGTGGTTTTGGGACGTTAAACCCCAGCAATTATTGTTATAGTAACAGTGTCGAGACAACGTGACGTGACTGCGTGGTAGAATACTTGAGTGCCACGCTGAATGGTTGGGTTCGATTACATTTGGGACCGTGGGCGTCGTAAGGGGGATTCAAAAGGCGCACTTATCCCCCTCCAACCACAACGGCACTCGTCCCTTCCCCCTCCCTTCCCCCCTCCTTTTCATCCTGGCCTCGATGCGACACAGGCTTGCTCTCCTAAACACAAAATCCTGTTAACGCCCATGACTGGGGCCATAACATATATTCTTTGCAATCGTCGGGTAAATGTTGTCGATGTCGATTTTTCTGAACGCTCTCGCATTCAAATTACTGATGTCTGCTCTCTCCGTTCCTGGAAGATATAAACTGTCAAGCACGCAGTATGCAAAGAAATGCTTCACATTTTAAACTGAGCCGTCATAGAACTACGAACATTCAAAGGAACCGCATATCTGTTTAACAGTCAGGTCGGCGTAATACGAAGAGCAATGAAACACGCAGGCACTAGGAAGAGCCCCGTCTTTACCTTCCTAAACCATAAGCTGTTCTACAGATACACGTATAGGGTTTCACTAGTTTGTACTATCGGATAGTACTTACAGTGTATCCGCTTGCCTCGCGGCATTTAGTAGTAGAAGTAGATGATGTGGTCTGGAGGTAGATGACATTGAAAATCGGCTTCACCGATCTCCAACATCCTCTATCTTCACGTGCCGCTAAAAAAAAAAAAAACTTAGACCATCTCTCTGAAGAGGACCCTGATGGGATGCGAAGTACCAGCTTTGCGCACGGGTGCACGGGTTAAGGGTTTAACGGCGCTAACGCGGGTGCTGCGGTGAGCGTTTGAAGATTCGTTTGAAGTGATGGCTGACGTAGGTCTTGAAGGTAACACGTACAGACTTGCTTCACCGCGTGCGTTAGGCGCGTGCAAGCTTATTGTGCGTGAACCGACGAGTTGGCGGGGTAGAGAGCCTCGGTCGCGGCAGGTATTGCGGGTGAACGGAGGAGGTGGCAGCTGCCGGCGCCGCGGTGAGCGCGCAGTAGGCGAGGGAGAGTGTGACGTCAGCGTGCACTACGGACGGACAGACAGACTAGCAGATGGGCGGACGGATGGATGGACGCGCGGAGCGGGTATGTGCCACAGTGGATGCGAGATGGTGGTACTTGGAGTGTTCACTAGATGGACGCACAGACGGACGGACAGACATACTAGAAGACGGATTGACAGATGGACGGACGCACGAAAGGACGGACCGACGGACTCATGGGCGGACGCATGGACAGACGGACGGATGCATGGATGGACGCACGGATGATCGCGCGGACGGACGGAAGCACGGACGGGCTGACGGACGCTTCGCCTCACTCATCATCATTCACTCCGTCAATGTGCTGTGATTTTTTAAATGTGCATTCCCATCAGTAAACCCTCGTTTTCAGGCATGGCCTTGAGGCAGTGTCGAATTGGTTTGGTCACATATTCACGATGACGAATGGACTGTCAGTTTCCTTTTTCGCAAATTCATGAAAATAACTAAGCTCTGACAGTTACTGTTTTTTTTTCTTTCTACCCTTTGGGTTGGCAGTCTTCAAATAACACACACGTCGCAATTTTGCATTAATATGCGCTAGTTTTTACAGAATTACATCGATATGTGACGCTAGGTTACAGATATGCTGTTATATGAGTTACTACGCAATAGTTTCGCCTCACCCAATGAAATATAAAATAAGTGAAACCAGAGTTTTTTAACCCTGACTTAGTATGACCTGGCCACTGATTTACCACTTAATCTTTAAACTAATAGGTGGACTAAGGATCGAAAACATCTCAATAAATTAGCTCAATTCTGCTGTTATGGATAGAACTGAGGCACCGATGTGGTCATAATGTGGTTTCACAGGCGTGATTTACTTATGTAAAATTCTGCACTTCTATAAAGAAAAAGAAAACGGCCTTGCTAATTCAATAGTGACGTTACCTGAATTTTTTATTTTCCGTCTTCTTTTCTCTTGCGAAATGCATACCTATTATGCGCGTGTGTACGTGTGCAAAAGAACGATGAATAATACGAAAGTACTCTGCGCTTCGGCAATTCATTTACACGTCAAATTTCTTGGAACATGGAACAAATAAGGGACCGGTAAACCCGCACCGTAAAGAGAGATACGAGTCGGACGATTTTGAGGTGGGTGTACGACAGTGTTTTATAGCTTTGAGGCAGAGGAAGGTGATATTGGGTAGGAGAGAGAAATTGATTTTCACCCAGACATGCACACAGGTTGGGGCAGGGTGTGGGGTGGGAGTTGGTGGCTGGCTTTCCTTATATTCTCCACAACCCTATGCGCACGCAACCATACCAACCAGCACAGCTTTGCGCCTTACTGAATTTTGTTTATAATCTTTATCCTGCTTCATGTGTCTTGGAATGTCTCTCGATAGTTTGCCGATTGCTAACTGGCACGGCCATGACTCCAGCTATGTTAGACAGCCTGTAGGTGGAGCCACACGTGAAATACATCTTTCGAGAATATCAGTGCCTTTATAATGCCACCAGGAAACATTGCAGCGCGACTTTAGAGCACTTTCTCGGGCATGTAGAAACCAGAAGTCGCGCAGAAAACGTGTCTCGGCGACACAACCACCATCAAGTACGTCCGAAGACGAACGTGCAATGGATCCATTCTAAAGTCGCTTGACGATCGATAGACAATTCTCCGTGCCCTCGTCGACTTCGTGTTCGCGATGTAGAGAAAGATTCGCCATAGAGAAATAGTGGCTTATTTCTCTGAACACCCACAGGAATGGCTTGACGACTATAACGACGATCAGCTTGAAAAAAAAAAGAACAGCGTGGAGATGGTGGCGTAATGAAAAAAAAAAAAAACAGCTGTGTATACTTGGATTTGGGTGCACATTAAGGAACCCCTGGTGGCGGAAACCTATCCCGACTCCCCGAATACGAATACACCTCATGATTAATAATTCACATCTAGATTTCGGTAAATAAAAGCCCATGAAGTCTGAAATCACTTTGAACGCAGCAAGCACCTAGAAAGCGTCGTATTTGTCGCCCTCACGTTCGCGGCACGTAATCATGAATTTTCACTATTATTACTGATTCGCTGCTGTTATAAAGCAAACTATAGCCATATCTACAATTTCGAAAATGTCCGGCTACGTTTTGTATCCTCGTGCTTCTTTTGCGTGAATATAATATTTCGGGTTTGTGAACCTTCATTTACTTGACTGTAGATAAGGTGAGATGGAATTGACCGTACTCCTGCCTGAAGGACCGACTCGTCAGAAAAATTGACAAGTGAACTTCTCAACCCCTTTTCGTTCCGTGTTAGTGTTACATTTCGACCTTGGCTTACCATCTGTAGACTATACTATGACGGATAGCCTATATAGCAGCACACTCCGATTTGGGTGCACGTTAAAGAACCCCAGGTGGGCGAAATTTCCGGAGCCCTCCACTGCGGCGTCTCTCATAATCATATCGTGGTTTTGGGACGTCAAACCCCACAAATCAATCAATCAGCCTAGCAGCACACTATTTACACGACTTGTTTGCAAAGAAACGAGTCTTTGCAAACAAGTCGCCCACTCATGCCATTTCGTCCGCGCTGTGTCTTTCTTCCTTGCCTTCGTATGAAGTGTATTCGTGCTGCTCGTCTCAACAATGAATCGTTCATCAAACCGTTAATTCTATGCCTAGAAGTATTTCATGCTGTGCTATGCGTAGCACTGCATGAAGCTGCAGATGCTGCTGTGATATGCACACGTGGAATGCGCCACTCTAAGATACATGTCGCATGAAGCGCACAGAGCCACGTCACGTGCAGCTTTATGCTTAACATGGTCTCAAGTATGCTGCTATTCCTATCGAGCACATTACAAAGCGAAATCCGCTTCCTGGCTCGTCGGTCCCAAAAATTCGGCGTCCGGTTGCGGCGTGAACACAAATGGTACCATTTCAGATTCGTGACGTTAGGTATTTATAATGCTGCGAAATGATTGGTATTGATATGTGGAGTTTAACGTCCCAAAATCGCCATATGATTATGAGAGAGGCCGTATTGGAGGGCTCCGGGAATTATGACTGCCTGGGGTTCTTTAATGTGCACCCAAATCTGAGCACACGGGCCTATAGCACTTCCGCCTCCATCAGAAATGCAGCCGCCGCAGCCGCGATTTGATCCCGCGACCTGCAGGTCAGCAGCCGAGTACCTTAGCCACGGTAGACCACCGCGGCCACATGTGCGGCTCGAGGCTATCTTCCACGCACTCGCATGTTCCGTTTTAGAAAAACGACGGCTGCACATCGATATGAAAAAAAAGAAAAAAAGAAGTAACTGAAGTGAATTATATATATGCATACGAGTGCGTCACAGAGCATGTATAGGCTTCCGGCTGTGAGTCTCTTTAGCTAACGCTAAAGAGACCAGGTGACATTTCAGATTGGTACCTCCAGTGTAGAAAGCTCAAGCGTTCATCTTTTTCGTATCAATCATTCAGAAAGGATTGCTTAAGCTGAGGTGCGCATTTGCATTGCTTTTTTATGGGATCACAAATACGGTTTTTAGTTTGTTGCTGTAGCCTACAACAAGGCTTTCTTTTATATTGCATAATAGCTTTGAATAATAATAATAATAATAATAATAATAATAATAATAATAATAATAATAATAATAATAATAATAATAATAATAATAATAATAATAATAATAATAATAATAATAATAATAATAATAATAATAATAATAAATTATTATTATTATTACTATTATTATTATTATTATTATTATTATTATTATTATTATTATTAAGATACTTTATGGAAGCTTCTAGAAAGTTTTCTGGAACAATAAGCAGAGTTGGATTATCGTGTTTGGCCACTGAGGCTTTGAAAAGAGCAAGGTAGGCTGCCTTGATGTGTGCGTTATCCGCTTGATTTGATATGTGGGCTTTAATGTCCCAAAACCACCATATGATTATGAGAGACGCCATAGTGGAGGGCTCCGAAAATTTCAACCTCCTGGGGTTCTTTAACGTGCACCCAAATCTGAGCACACGGGCTTGCGACATTTCCACCTCCATCGCAAATGCAGCCGCCGCAGCCGGGATTCGATCCCGTGACCTGCGGGTGCGTTATCCGCTCTAGGGTGAATAAGTTTGCGGGATAAGCTCTGGTATGTCTCCATATTAACTAGGGACTCGTTTAAGCTCGCCGTTGGTCCGTGCGGCGTTCGCAAAATCATGGTCTGGCTTTGCATGACCTAGATAGTCTCAGCTAATATTAGCTAAGGTCGGCTAAATTCAGGTGAACATGACTAAGAGTGGTTAGACTTATAACCTATAGATCGATACCATGGAATAGCCAATGAATAGCTAATCGATATAATCAATACATTCCAGAAAATGCTTGGCTGAGCTTACACACTAAACAAAAATGACCTGAAATAACCTCAAAAACTGGGTAAACCATTTGTCCTCTAGCGCACTACCTTTCCTGGGTTTTTTTTACCACCTACTACCGAGGTAAAAATTTACTCTCGTGCTAACTGAGTTTTTGAACGTAGGGAAAGTAGTAAATATTTACCCCAGTGAGGTTTTCAGCGAGTATAGAGGGAGTAAATTTTTACTACCTTCACAAGGTTTTTGAGGTGATTACTGGGAGTTATTTCTGGTGGTAAAAAAAATTGACGGGTGCATTCGGCCAGAGACGACAAATTTATTGAATAGCAGAACTGATTGAATTTATTGAACGGCAGAATTGGTGACGCATACATTCACATACAGACAAACACGCACACACAACGAATGCAGAATAATACACCACTAGAACAGACTGCACGCGTTGCTCGACTACACTTCGACAATCCGGTATATATATAGGCACGACATTTGGCCGGCCAAGTAGTACCGGTAGGAGAGCTCTTTTTTTCCATCGATTGACAACAACGCTTGAAGGTGCAAGCGTAAGCTTCAGGTGGGCTGCAGGGCACTAAATGTCACACCGACCTTTTATTATAAATCTACACGATCTCACCTTTTTGATTATCCAATAATTGCTTGGCACACCGGGCTCTTTGCCCCACGCGTGTTAGCACTGCTGATGCACGCACAAGTCCATAAAATATACCTAATTACACACAAACCATGGTAGCTCAATGATTTTAATTGAGCGACGGTGCACAAACACAGTAGCAGCACGTATTCATCACAACGGGCGTAGAGGAGCGGTGCACGCCTGCACACAAGCTTCTTACCGACGGCGTACTAGGCCTTTTCGAGGAGCACGGCTATCCGATGAAACACAGCTGGCGATCACAGAACACATATCCTGTGCGAATTTCGTCGTCATTTCAAACACAGATGAACACGTGACCGCTATCTTGCGGAGACGGGGCGGTGTATGCATACTTCCAACGAAAGACCACCATCCGGGCAGGTCCGGGTTTTCTTCGCGCTCACCGGCCGCCGCTTGTTGGTTCCGTCTGCCTCTTATCGGCTTCGTGCTACATGTTTGAGAACAGTTGGTGCATGAGGTTGGTGCATGACCAATACCTTGTAGTGGCCAATTGAGAGCCAATAAATTGCTAATAGATAATCAATCAATAACCAGGAAATTCTTCAAAATGCTTGGTTGAGCTCACCTTTGCTCAAAACGCATGGACAAAATTAAGCAAAGCCGAGCATGACCTAGTAAAGGCCAGGACCAAATATATGTGCCAATCAGCTCAGCTGTTTATCTAGCCTTGAGTCACAATACGCTAATTTTGCAGGCTCACCGCGTTTCACCACTTTCCAAGGGTGCTACTGAGAGACGCAAAACGCTGGCAAGAAAATGGGGAAAGCAAGTGTAAAAAAAGGCAGACACTGCTATGAAGAACTCAGGCAAGTCTCGCAGTCGTGCGCGGCAAATAGAGCCTATAGACGCTGGGAGAGAAGTTGCCACTTTCTCGGGCGCCCTCGTTTCATACAAAGGCCTGCGCGCGCTCTCTCTCTCTCTCTTCGGACTTTCCGGCGCCTGCTGGTTGACGTCAAAGAACAGATAGCATTCTATTGGCCAAGAGTCGACATAAATCGATAGCGGAGTTTGGATCAGCGGCGCCTCTTGCCGTGGGAGGCCACCACGTGCCCCTGAGTGTTTGCTAACATTACACAGTCTCGCGCGCACAGGTAGCACAACGGGAGCGAGCAATCACGTCTCATCACGCGCTCTCAAAGTCATGACACTCCCGGATACAAGTAACTTCCCTGTGCCATCCATCCCTGTTTAACTTCCAGCAAGCTCGTCGGGATGAGAGATAGCAAAAGGCGCCTAAGTCGTGTGACGAATATATTCAACTCCGCCCGTCCTTGATGGATTCCAGAAATTTTCGCTGCAATCGAACTTCGACACACATGATTGTCATTCAGTGATTACTTGAAAAAGTCGTTCATGACCCCTTTAATGTTAAGTGCACCAGAATAGTGTTGTCGTCGTTCATGCGTCGCAGCAGACTCTGCAACGTGGTTTGAGCTTTGACCGTTGGTTGGCACGTTCACAACCTGACTTTTGAAACCAAGTTGGCCTTTGCCAGGTCACTCTTGCGTCGTGAGTAGCCTGACACTCTAGGGTCAGAACTGGAGTCACCCATCCTGACAGAGTGGAATGGCTGACGAAAAAAAATGGCGCTTTTAAGCAGTGGCATTGACGCACTCAGAAACTAAATGTTGGAGCGCTTCACGCTTAAAAATGAATAGCAGATCTTGTATATCTGGAAAAAAGTATCCTTACATTCATTGCTGCTCGGCACGCTATCTTCGCGATACCTAAAATATGATGGCGGGAAATGATAAATTGCGAGACCGTCCACCTTAAGCTCTATTTCCCATTGTATACAGCGAGTGAGATATCAATCAGTCTTCTTTCATATCATCCTGACAATACGTCATGAGCGAATACACTACGTCAGCCCGCGCGCTGAATGCGGGCGTTCCAGCAATGTTGCAATGTATTTCTTTGCCACGTGTCGGCGGCATAGCTTAGGGAATGCTGCGGCGGGAATCGGTTGTGCGCTGGCGGGGAGGCGGCAGTTCCTGTCCGTTCTTTACTGCAAATGACATCGAAGACAGTGACAGTCAAGCGTTGACTTTGGTGGCGTTGTCACAACGGCACCCGAAGTCGTAACGTGCTCTTCGTCCACTCGGCCTACCTTTAGGCTTCCAACAACAGTGTCTGCGAAGCAAACGGATGTGCTATAGAGAGTGAAAAAACGCGGTGTTCATGATTTTGACGCGCACGGAGCAAGAGAAAAAAACTGCAGTCGCTTGCTAACTGGATATCCGCCAACGTGGTGAATCGTCCTATGCAAGACGTGCCTTGACGCTTTGGATTCAAGCTTTGGCCAAGAAATGCCGTGCAACGCAGTGGAGCTGCTACGGACAATGGTAAGTGTTTTTGCTATTTCTACGTTGTTTTTGGGCTGTGTACTCCATAATTTGTGCGTGGTAGCTGCGCAGTTTTTCTGCAACTTCGTGCCGCAAGACTGCTCGAAAACTTGCGGTGTCGCCGTCAATGATTGCCTAGAAGGTTTCGCTACTGAGAACGTTTTGATGGTGGGCGAAATAATGGGAAACAATAGTACGCGTACACTTATGTGCATGATAAAGAATCTGAGTCGAAATTACTGCTCATTGTCCCCCCCCAACTACGCCTTGCGTCCTAATCACATAGCAATTTGGGTGGGTGGTACCATCCCCCCCCCCCGCCCCCACGGATATTGCTTTGCTTCAGCCAGCATGGTTTTGTCAGTTTTTGTTAGTTTAGAGTCCAAACTAACAAAAGCTTTCATGTTCTCTTGACGAAGACATTCGAAAAAACGCTCTCAATTTTATTCTCCGTATTCATGGAATATACGTCGAAACAACCAAGGGTGCTGTATAAATAGGGGCGGAAGCAGAGCATGTCATTGTTTACACTACACGTGCATTTAGTACATAGCTCACGGCTGTAGCTTTGTAGGTGGTTGAGTAAACGAACCCTGCGATGAGCCTATTTTGCTCCGCGGTATACTTGATGCGTTTCATTTAGGCGTGACTGTTTTTGTCTATCAAATAATTAGTTTCTAAATTGAGCCCTTAGCCCTTGCGATGCTTCGCAACCTTATTGGTTCCGATCACTAGGATCCTATTTAAGCCGCTCACTTTTTCACTGCACACAGTTTCCCATTCGAGTATGACACTTTTATTCAATCTACAGATGCACAGATGTTCCCACAATAATTCGGAATGCTGGGAAGGCAGCCGCTCCCTGCTGGAAACGTGTGTGGTGTACGCGTGTGTTGTCCTACAGCATCGCTTGTTCACTCTTTTGCAAAGTCTCGCTTCCTAGTCCATATAGATTGGTGATGCCTTGCGCCAAGCCGACACGGTGGTCTAGCAGTTGGTTTCGACGGAGGCGAAAGTGCTAGAGGCCCAGGTACTTAAATTTATGTGCACGTTGAAGAAACCCAAGTTTGAGAAATTTCCGGAGCACTCCACTACAGCGTCTCGTAATCATATGGTGGTTTTGGGACGTTAAACCACGACATTGTTGCCTTGCGCCAAAAGGCTAGCGTGAGGTGTTCCTTATTATGACATTGTGAAAAAGGTGGCGGGGTGGATGAGCTCTGCAACACGCTGTTTACGCGCATTCGCATTTGATCAATATAGCGCTCGTGTTTACGCATTCGTGTGCTTGGACACCTTCTAACTCTCGTTACGTTAGCCGTCACATCTCATCGATAGCGTTTTCCTGATTTATTAGTATATTTGCGTTACGCGTCTGTCACAGCTGAGAGACACCTAGCGTACTCCTATCTTTAGCGCTAGCTTCTTGGCGCAGGACAACACTGTTCTGTTGATGCCCCGCCGCGGTGGTCTAGTGGCTAAGGTACTCGGCTGCTGACCCGCAGGTCGCGGGTTCGAATCCCGGCTGCGGCGGCTGCATTTCCGATGGAGGTGGAAATGTTGTAGGCCCGTGTGCTCAGATTCGGGTGCACGTTAAAGAACCCCAGGTGGTCGAAATTTCCGGAGCCCTCCACTACGGCGTCTCTCATAATCATATGGTGGTTTTGTGACGTTAAACCCCACATATCAATCAAATCACTGTTCTGTTGACGTATTGGCGCGAGGTTTGCTTGCGGTACCACGCACGCGCATACCCTGGTCTATTTGTCTACCGGTGTGTTTCGCGTCATTCCAAATTTTTCTGGGGTGGTGATGGTGGTCAGAACATTTAATAACCATTAAATATTAGGAGATATTAGCACCCCATAGGCTAATCAGAGACCCAACTCCGTACTCTCTAGACCCTTAATTAAGGGGGTAATCAGCAGAAATCTCATTTCATTTTTTTATATAAAAACAACCACAAACTTGACTGATACACCGCTGAAACCTACATCTAGAACATATCAATCCGGGTGCGGCGATGGCATAGTGGTTAGAGCATCCGCCTCGCATGCAAGAGGTCCGTGGTTCAAATCCCGGTGCCGCGCAGTTCCCAACCGGAAAAAAAAAATCCGCGTGTTGATGGAACTGCCTTAAGAGGCCTGAGGTGCGGCCTCACCGGTAACCACCGCCGGGAACGCACTCCCTCACCAGAAAAGGATTGGCCACCCTGGTGAAGTATCTGGCCACTACCTCACACATGCATACGTCGAATAACTCACGGCCCTCAGTTCCCAGCAGCTGCTAAGCAACTGACCATGGCGGCGATCAGATCTGCAACGCAGCAGAGGGTGCTAAGAATCTCTGGACTACAGGCCGCCTTTGGAACCTGAACTTGACAACGTTTAACGCTAGAACCTTATCTAGTGAGGGAAGTCTAGCTGTACTATTCGAGGAGCTAGAGGGTGTTAAATGGGATATAATAGGGCTCAGTGAGGTTAGGAGGACAGATGAGGCCTATACTGTGCTACAGAATGGGCACGTCCTTTGCTATCGGGGCTTGGCAGACAGAAGAGAACTGGGAGTGGGGTTCCTAATTCACAGGAACATAGCTGGCAACATAGAGGAATACTATAGCAATAATGAAAGGGTGGTAGGTATTGTAATTAAATTGAATAAAAGATACAAGATGAAGGTAGTACAGGCTTACGCGCCTACATCCAGCCATGATGATGCTTCAGTTGAAAGCTTCTATGAAGACGTGGAATCGGCAATGAGTAAGGTAAAAACACAATATACTATAGTGATGGGCGACTTTAATGCAAAGGTAGGGAAGAAGCAGGCTGGAGACCAGGCAGTAGGAGATTATGGCATCGGCACTAGAAACGCCAGAGGAGAGCTACTAGTAGAATTCGCAGAACGCAATAATCTGCGTATTTTGAATACCTTCTACCGAAAACGAGAAAACCGCAAGTGGACATGGAGGAGCCCTAATGACGTAAATAAGAACGAAATAGACTTTATAATGACTGCACACCCAGGAGTCGTGCAGGATGTGGAAGTGGTTGGCAAGGTAAGATGCAGTGACCATAGAATGGTACGGGCTCAGATCCGCCTAGACTTGAAGAAGGAACGACAGAAACTGATACGCAAGAAGCCAATCAATGAGATAGCACTGAGAGGGAAAGTACAGGAATTCAGAGTGTCACTGCAGAACAGGTACTCTGCTCTTAGCGAGGAAACCAACCTTAGCGTAGATACAATGAATGATAATCTGACAAGTATCATCACGGAGTGTGCAGTGGAAGTTGGAGGCAGGGCAGCTAGACAGGACACCGGCAAGCTTTCCCAGGAAACGAAGAACCTAATTAAGAAGCGTCAAATCGTGAAAGTGTCAAGTACAACAGACAAAATAGAACTGCAGAGCTTTCGAAGTTGATTAATAGACGTAAAGTATGCGATGTAACAAGGTATAACATGGAGAGAATTGAGCACGCTCTGAAAAACGGAGGAAGCGTCAAAGCAGTGAAGAGGAAACTTGGGATAGGCAAAAGTCGGATGTATGCACTAAGGGACAAAGAACGCAAAATAACTACCAATATGGATAGGATAGTTAAAATAGCGGACGAGTTTTACAGAGATCTGTACAGTAGCCGAGACAACCACGACCTTAATACTATAAGAACTAGCAGTAACCCAGATGACACCCCACCAGTAATGATAGAAGTCAGAAAAGCTTTGGAGAGCATGCAAAAAGGCAAAGCTGCTGGTGAGGATCAGGTAACATCAGATCTGCTGAAAGATGGAGGACAGATTGTGTTGGAAAAACTAGCCACCCTGTTTACGAGGTGTCTCTTGACGGGAAGGGTACCAGAGTCTTGGAAGAACGCTAACATCATCTTAATACATAAGAGAGGAGATCACAAGGACTTGAAGAATTACAGGCCGATCAGCTTGCTCTCTGTAGTATACAAGCTATTTACAAAGGTAATTGCTAACAGAGTAAAGAAAACATTAGAATTCAATCAACCAAAGGAACAAGCAGGATTTCCAACAGGCTACTCAACAATTGACCATTTTCATACTATCAATCAGGTAATAGAGAAATGCTCAGAGTATAACCAACCACTATACATAGCCTTCATAGATTACGAGAAGGCGTTTGATTCAGTAGAAATATCAGCCGTCATGCAGACACTGCGGAATCAGGGCGTAGAGGAAGTATATATAAACATTCTGGAAGAAATCTACAGGGGATCAACTGCTACCATAGTGCTTCATAAAGCAACAGAATACCAATCAAGAAGGGTGTAAGGCAGGGGGACACAATCTCCCCAATGCTATTTACCGCGTGCTTACAGGAGGTTTTCAGAAGCCTAGAATGGGAACAGTTAGGGATAAGAGTTAATGGAGAATACCTTAGTAACCTGCGCTTCGCCGATGACATTGCATTGCTGAGTAACTCAGGGGACGAATTGCAACTCATGATTACGGAGTTAGACAAGGAGAGCAGAAAGGTGGGTCTTAAAATTAATCTGCAGAAAATGAAAGTAATGTACAACAACCTCGGAAAGGAGCAGCGCTTCGAGATAGGTAATAGTGCACTTGATGTTGTAAAAGACTGTCTACTTAGGGTAGGTAATAACCGCAGAGCCTAACCACGAGATTGAAGTAACTAGAAGAATAAGAATTGGGTGGAGTACATTCGGCAAGCACTCTCAAATTATGACAGGTAGATTGCCACTATCCCTAAAGAGGGAGGTATATAACAGCTGTATCTTGCCGGTACTTAGCTACGGAGCAGAAACCTGGAGACTTACAAAGAGGGTTCAGCTTAAATTGAGGACGACGCAGCGAGCAATGGAAAGAAAAATGGTAGGTGTAACCTTAAGAGACAAGAAGAGAGCAGAGTGGATTAGGGGACAAACGGGGGTTAAGGATATCATAGTTGAAATAAAGAAGAGGAAATGGACATGGGCCGGGCATGTAGCGCGTAGACAGGATAACCGCTGGTCATTAAGGGTAACTAACTGGATTCCCAGAGAAGGGAAGCGGGTTAGGGGGAGACAGAAGGATAGGTGGGCAGACGAGATTAAGAAGTTTGCGGGTATAAATTGGCAGCAGCAAGCACAGGACCGGGTTAACTGACGGAACATGGGAGAGGCCTATGTCATGCAGTGGACGTAGTCAGGCTGATGATGATGATGATGATGATGATGATGATGATGATGATGAAATATTAGGAGATGTGAGGTGATTGGCTTGGCGACATATTGGGCTCCTTTCCTCACAGTGCTATAGGTGGAACCCCTATTCCGGAACTTCATTGGCAACCAACGCCGCCCACGTCCTTTCAATCAGGGCCTTTTGGGCATTGAGATCAGTTGAGCAGGGCCGCCTCTCGGTCCTCTCTTGCTGGGTTTGGGGGATAGGTAGGTTTGATAGAAACGCCCAGACTATGCGGAAGGTGCCCCCCCACCCCCCACAGAATTGACACGTGCCATCAAAGGATGGATTGAAATGTTGTAGCACCGCTGGGCATAGTACAGTGTTGCACACAATTTGAAAGGAGGCAATTGTCAGCGTGATACAGTGCCTTACATAGGTACGGATAGCACCGATGCTCCTCCAATGTACAGGCCGTTTCACATTTGGAGGAAATGAAGCGTGTGGCATCATGACGCCACGCGCCGTCAGCAGCTCGCGCGTGCGCAGATGATCCAGGAGTGTAGTTTTGAACCACGTCGTCTGCTACGGCGGCTTTTGCTTCCGCATTGCTGGCCGGCGCGCGAATGTCATTGTTAGTACTGGAACTGGGTGGATAATCTGCACTAAACGTTGTGCGACGCCAACTTCTCAGCCTTTGATAATGGGGTGCTACAACCAGAATTTTACAGCACACCTTGTCTGCTCTCTCGAAACGCCATGGTGTTGTGTGTGTTCATGAATATTTGTTCACTGTGTGTGCACCGCTGTACACTTCGGCGAGGAAGACGCAATTAGTAGGCAGTGTGCGTTGTCTGCGTTGTCTTGGTTTGACTTTAAATTAAAAAAAAAACACTCTACAGGATAAGTGGTAATGCTGAGCTGGCTTAACACGATAATACAAATGGGAACGAATTCAGGATGGTTTTACGGGAGAACAAAACCTGAACGTCTCTCTTTACGACATTTTATTACCACAAGACTCGCTAGCCGGCTCCGAAACTTAGTGAAGCTTTTACAAGAGAGTTCAATAAACTCAAGTCGCTTTTTTTGTATATACGAGACATGGTAAACCAGGCAAACAACACACAGTTCTGCAAGTTTCATACATGAAAAAAAGAGAAAAAAACGTAGGCAGACGAGCCCCTGTTTTATTTAGTTCAATCTGGATCTTGTGATGCCACAACCCCATCGTCAACGAATGGGACATGCTGCTGCGGAATGCATTGCTGACACCATGCATTCACAGCCATCGCTACTACAGGGGACATGAACTTGGAAGCATCACGAGTTAATTTCAGCACCATGAGCAAGTAGTTTCTGTTGTGATCAAAAATCGTTGAGAATAAGCACGTTCGGGTGGTTGTTCCATCCTAAATCATTCCTGAATTCCATTCTTACTTGATTTGTTGGGTTAAACCGCTGACCTGCTAAGCAGTCACCACTGGGTACCTCGATTTATTTAAAGTCAAAAAGAGGTCACGCATGGTGCATGCTCGTTATCGTGTCTTCCTCCTCCAAGCGTAATTCGGCGCGCATGCAATGAAGAGACAATCGTGGACGCATGTTTCAAGAGAGCAAACAAGGTGTGCTGTCAAATATTGTTTCTAGTGCCCAATTATCATGAATAAAGGCCGAGAAGTTAGCGTTGCACAACGTTTAGTGTGCAGACAAGCGTTGAAAGTTGGGCAAGTTAATACGGAAACATCTGACACACACACACACACACACACACAAAAATTGCCCGCAGCTTCCCTCGGGGGAACACTGAGGAGGATGCGGAGCATATAATTGGTTAACGGGGTGATAAAGTGCGACTTACTTGGGTCGATGGCTAAATTGGTTAACGTGGTTGTGAAATGGGGTGTTAAATTGCGACTTATTTGGGTCGATGGCTAAATTGGTTAACGTGGTTGTAGGAGGGGGTGTTAAATGAGTGAACACGTACACACGTATGCGAAAGGACGGCGCTGGTCGAAGGGACGTCGATCATTGTGTTTGTGGATTCGTTGGAATTCATTTCACCGCGACCTTGGACGTCGACGCGCCGTACAAACCAACCGACGAGCGGCAACTGAGCGAGCGAGCGCCGACCTTGAGTATATATACAGCGCGACGGCGCATGCACTGTCAGCTGTTGAATGTTCTCGAAGGAGAAGCGCGCGCGCGGCACAGATGGCGACGGCGCGATGGCGCATGTGCTGTCAGCTGTCGAATGTTCTCGAAGGAGAAGCGCGCGCGGCACAGATGGTGGGCGACGGCGCGACGGCGCATGCGCGCGCGTCAGCTGTCGAATGTTCGAGAAGCGGTGCGGACGGCGCACTACAAGGCGCGAGTATAAGATGCTTCCGCATCTAAAAGCAACTGTGCAGCAAGACGGGACACTATGAAAGGAAGCGCGCACGAGTTGGTCGTTCCTCGTTTCTTCGTGTCCCATCAAGCGGCGCTGATTTTTCTGAAAACGATTAGTGCAGAGTATCGGCCCAGTTCCGGCATTAACAGCGATATCCGTGCGCTGGCCGACAATGCGACGTGCATTCTGCCGTAGCAGACGACGTGGTTCAACTCTATACACACTTGAAGCGTCTGCGCACGCGCGAGCTGCTGGCGGCGCGCGATTGCAGCGCCAGTCGCATCGCGATGCCAGACACTCCGAGATTTCCCCCAAGTGTGAAACATGCTATATACAGTCAACACGCTTACCACGAACGCTCCGCCACGTGCCCTGAAACGTCTTGATTGAGGCCAGCTCCACGAAACTTTGCTTTACGTTGCTGAAATGTTACCCATGCATGTCGTCATATTAGCCAAGCATACCGAGGTATGCTTGGCAACAGCTTCTAGTGCAGTTAAAGTAGACCAGGTCAAGCACCGTAGTGTTCGTGTTAATCCTGCTGACGACTGCGTACATACGGGCACGACAGCTGCGAAACAAATATCACAAGTTTCGAATGTCGCTGGACGGTATACGAATGATCAAAATACAATTCGAGTTTATTAAGTGGCTCACGGAGTACTAGACGAAGTCAACAGAAAAATAGGTTCTCGGGTCGCGTAAACACGTGCCAAAACGCCATTTTTTTGGTCGGTGCGAAAGCTATGGCCCACATAGTGAAATTTAGGACGTTTAGCAACGTGCCCCACCGCGGTGGTCCAGTGGCTAAGGTACTCGGCTGCTGACCCGCAGGTCGTGGGATATAATCCCGGCTTCGGCTGCTGCATTTCCGATAGAGGCAGAAATGTTGTAGACCCGTGTGCTCAGATTTGGGTGCACGTTAAAGAACCCCAGGTGGTCGAAATTTCCGGAGCCCTCCACTATACGGCGTCTCTCATAATCATATGGTGGTTTTGGGACGTTAAACCCCACATATCAATGAATCATCGATCGTTTAGTAACGTAACTACTTATATTTTGCTCCCAGACATGCAGCTATTTTGTGTGTGACACCTCACACGTTTCTATTGTCAGCAGCACTTCGTGAATAGTCATTCGGCAGCCTATGCAGCGCTTTTGTTTCGGTACTGGTGTGCTACAAGTTGCCAGGGAGTTTTGGTGGAAGGGTACCGAGCATATTGTGGCCTTCTATGCAACTTTCTACGACGAGCTTCTAGAAGTATTGCTTACGACGAGATAATATAAAGTACAAGTTGCTAAAACGAAGTTAAAATGCATATGCGGTGCCGTGAAAAGAAAAAGAATGAGCGCTTCTGAGCGTTAATGACTTTTGGCCTTCCGAAATCCAAGCTTTGTTTTCGGACAGCGGCCATCTAACGCTTAAAGGCCATGCAAGTGAAGTCTGGCAGCAGTTTAGCATTGATTGCGATATTCTATAGACGACACACCACATCACTACAGAGGAACGCAAAACAAGTTTAGGAAAAATTGATGGGCTATATATTGTTCGTAAAGCAAGCACTGCAGAACGATAATAAAATCAAATCAAACCATCTAATCGCTTTTAGCCGACCCGCAAGTCGTGCTCATAAATAGGTTTCATGTGCAAGCAGTGCAGTGATTATTGTTGTGGTTATTTTTCACTGAAACGAAAAGTTTGCAACTTTTGTATATGACACATGAATAAGCAAAGCTTCTAAATTATGCGTAACATGTATTGCGGAAAGGTTTACTAGAATATTGCCCCCGATTTTCATGGTATAGCTTCTGAAGTCACAGTCCCGCCGTAGTGGTCTAGTGGCTAAGGCATTCGGCATCCGATCCCAGATCGCGGGATCGTATCCAGGCTGCGGCGGCTGCATTTTCGATGGAGGCGGAAATGCTTGGAGGCCCGTGTGCTCAGATTAGGGTGCACTTTAAAGAACCCCAGATTGTCGAAATTTACGGAGCCCTACGGTGTCTCTTATGATCATATGGTAGTTTTGGGACGTTAAACCCCACATATAAGTCAAAATTCAGTAGCCGCAGGTGGTTAAATTAAAACACGCGCCATTCACACGTATTTTTCGCCGCAGATACTTCAGAAAATCACATAGTTGAAAAGAACTAATAATCTGTGTAATCTAGCGTTCGCCGTGGCTGGACTGTCCGCGCGGGCAGCTGTTCTTAACTGATAGCCCCATTAACCGTCAAGTGGTAGCTTTTGTCTAATCAAAACATGAATTTCGTCATTAGCTGTAATGGTAGAGTCGTATGCTAAGCTATATGATACACTATAGATGTGACAGATGCTTTTATCTGTATTTTCACGCAATCTTGCGTCTAGAACCGAAGTGTTATGATTTTTATTACTAGAAATAGTAGTCTGCACGCTGAACGTCAAATATACTGTTATCATAGCTATCATAGCTGAGACTGATGAGGACGGAACTGAATCACGTGAAAATGCACTTTATCAAACAATTTCGGACGTACGTTCAAACCTCGGAACTTCTCTGGATTTAAAAAAAGCCGTGGAAATTGCATGCGCAGCTGCTGTTGCGTCCGTCAAAATAAGCAATCAAATACGCTTGTACAAGCTGCACTTCCGAGATAGCTATTCACGCAATACGAGTTTTAATCAAATTGAACGATACAATCGCCTGCTTCATTCAGTTTACTTATTTTACAAATTATTCGATATGTACAGATGCTTGAGAGGAACCAAAGCAATAACTGAATTACAGCCTCCCACTTTTTGAAATAATGAAACAGTTTCAACACCGTTGTGCTATCTCGCGACTATAAAATTCGTCGGACTCTACAGGATCCGCACCTGTGGTTGGAGCAGCTGAAACTCCAACTGCTTGTCCATGAGCAGTAAGTTTCAGCTGCTCGAACCGCAGGCGGAAATGTTGTAGAGCCGTGTGCTCAAATTTGGGTGCACATTAAAGAACCTCAAATGGTCGAAATTTCCGGAGCACTCCACTACGGCGTCTCTCATAATCATATCGTAGTTTTGGGACGTTAAACCCCACAAATCAATCATCAATCATGACACAATTGATAACACAAACTAAATGGACTTCACCTTTCAGTCACCTATCAGTCTCCCACCAGTCACCGCCCTACAGACCTGGCCAGCATATTTTCTCCAGACACCGAGCAGACTCTTCTGTTTTTGTGGTCATGTGTGTGCTTGTGTGGATGTGTATATTACATACGCATACATCTATACATTCTGGGTCATGGCAAAATTGATATTAACTAATCTTCACCAACCAGTCACTCCCGTACAGACCTAGTCGGCAGACGGCAAGCAGACTTGTCTGTTAAAGTGGGCCCTGTCCCTGTGAATGCGTGTGTGGATATATAATATCCACACACGCACTCACAGAGCATCGAACGCGTTATTCGGAGGTCGTAAGTTTTATTCCTGCTCACGGCAAGTTACTTTTTCACCCACTTTTCTTTGTTGTTATATATATATATATATATATATATATATATATATATATATATATATATATATATATATATATATATATATAATGGTCATATAATGGTTATATAATGCGTCATGATATATTCTATAACAATAACTAAAGAAGGAGCTTCTTCACTATTCAGTCACCCTAGTCAGCAGAAACGCTGCAGTTTTTCTGCATCCCCAAGCGACAGGCTGTCAGCTGCTAATTAAACGTCACTAATTAAAAGAACGTTGCACATTTCACCTATGTAAATTAAAATATCTGTGTATTTTGTTGTTACCTCATGGCCACCATGATTCTGCGCGTACTGTGTACGTATAAATGTGAAATTTTGAGCATAGGAATTTTCCTACCGGCACTCAATGACTGGTCAAAATATCATGGCTATAAATACCGGGTGACCGGTGTTAGGTTGGAAAGTGCGAGCAGTTATATGTTTGGTATTTACTTTGCTGCTGTTGCGTTTGTGTTGGGCACGCGTTGATGGGTGTATGAACGGTATTATACCATTCGGTGCTGCATGTTTCTTGAATGTTTGTGCTGACGCAAATCGTAGCTATTAATTACTTTTTGTTCACCGCGACAAGACGTTGCGAATGTTTTGCAGAAATACTGCAGAATTTCTGTACACTTTCTGCAGATGTTCCGCAGATATTCTGCAGGCATGCTGCATCGTGCAAGCTACACATGCTCTGCAGACTTTCTGCAGAACGGGTGTACCAATCGCCTACTCGGAGGTGACAAAGGGTGACAAAAAGTTTGTCACTTGTCTTCATATATTCGTTATCGCGGGTGACTAATGGTCTGCAGAATTTCTGCAGATAGGATGCAAGTTTGTTTTTTTTTTTGTAAGGATTAAAGCAACCCAGATCAAAACTTCCGAAGCCCCTCACTACGGTGTCATTCGTATTCGGCAGTCCTTACGGGGATTGCTTGTGGCTTTATCATCGAATAAGGTGAAGCGCAAAACGAGCAGGGAACTAAAAACAATCGAAACACAGGTCCCAGCTTCGACAGAACGAAAATTCTATTAGAAACTCTTCGAGACAGAAAATAAATGTGCTGCCTGCATAGACTTTTTGCAGAAACGCACACTTCCTTAGAACAAACTATTCGCACGACCGACCGGACGCAGCAAACAACTCTGCGCGAGCCGAGATAGTGGGAACGCCGAACCACTCTGCTTTTTCAACGTGTACGGGTGATTTGGAGGGCCGCAATCACTCGTCAGCTTTTTTTTTTTCAATTTTCTTCATGATTTTTGATGAGGAGCCAGCTTTGGCAATATCAAATTGAGCAACTGAGAAATGAAGCGATATATTGCCGCGGAACCACGTCGTGCAAGTGATGCGACACTCTATCTGCATGCCTTTTCGCACCGCGTGCCACTATCTCGGTTCCGGTATAGCCGGCCACTTAAATTGCGCTCATTATACACAACTCCTGGTGTAAGCTCGTTCTGCAAGCCTGATATATGCACGGAACAAATATTTTGCTAAAAGCACTAAAAAAAAGTAGACGCTTTTTGAGCGCTTCCGGGTGGTACTGATCGATTCCATGAAGGAGGAGGAGGAGGAAGGAAAGAAATGAAAGGCAGGGAGGTCAACCAGACCCACGTCCGGTTCGCTACCCTGCACTGGGGGAAGGTGTGAGGGGATTAAAGGAGAAGAGAGAGAGAGAAGTGAAGGGCAACGTGTGTGTAGATGTGACCTTGTCCATTGCATGCTTATAAGCGGTCACGTAGTCCGGTCGTCTTTAGAAAACTTAGCAATGCCCGCATCGCTTTGCTGGCCAGCGACGCGTAGAGCCATGAGCTTCCATGAAAAAGTTACGAAAACACGTTTTCCTCCAAAGGCCAAAGTAACTAAATCAAAGGGTAAAAGCAAAGGGTGGAGGGGAGGGCTCGACGTCTCGGTACGGAGCATGCGTTTCGTATTCATTTTGCCTCATTTTAGCACATGTAGAATTAAAGGGGCCCGGCGACACTTTCTGAGCGTGGTCAGACAACGCTATACTGATAGGTAGTAGAGGCTCCCGACAACACGCGTGAGCCTAATATTATAGCGCAGCATGCGGCCTGGAATTCACAATAAGTTATCAGCCAGCTAAAAATTTCTTTCTCTTCTCTCGACAAACGACGGAAGATGCTCGAAAATTACACGTAGCAAACCCCATCTATCAGCCATTGTCTGGTTTGAACATGACGTGCTCGGTCGTTACAGAGATCGCTGCGGGAGGCCGCCACTTGTCCACGCGTGCTTACGCAACCAGTGAAAAAGCCGCGCATTTAAAGAAAAAAAAAAGGTGCCGAAGTCCCGAGGCACGCGGGACTTAATTCTTTGCCCTTTTCATACCCCGCTGCTTAGCTTCCAGCGCTTTCGTCGGGACGAGAGAACAATGCCTTGGCAGCGTGCGACAAATATTTGTAGCTCCGCTCGTACAAGACGGATTCTTAAAATTTTTGCGGCGTTGATTTTGTGAGACAATAAGCTGTTCCAGTGATTTCATTTCATGGTTACTTGAAAAAGTGTTTCAGGGCCCCTCTAATGTCGATGATCGCATCACCTCGAACGTGCAGGTGTCTGTGCGGAGCACTCAAATCTGCAGTTATTCCCGTGAAAATGCGGCCTCTTTTTTTTTATATGCGCGAGTACACTTTAAAAATCTATTAATTACATAGCAGCATAACAAAACGGGCACTGGCTTAACGCATGCTCTCATTTTCCAGCCCATGTGCGCCAGCTTTCTTCGGCAACGGAGGCAGGAATCTTCAGGGCGTGACTGGCTGATGCATTTCTGCAATCGGATATGCGCCCACGTATTCCTTCACGAGGGTGCATAATCAGAACAGCCGGGAAGTTTTCGTCTTAATAGCTGGCACTTATATTACTTTTTTTCAGAGCTTGCGACAGATAGTGAATTCGACTCAGCCTCTGTTTTGCGCCGAGTTAGTTTTTTCTGACTTCAGCGTGAGTAAAAGCTTTCGGGCCCCGATGCACGCCACAGCGACACAGAAGAAATGTCTAGCTCGGAACGCTATATTCGTGCTGGCCGTCGAAGGACAGAACTGATTTCGAAATGAGCAGTATGTGTATGCTATGCAAAGAAAAACTTCATCCGAGCGTTGGTGGCCGCAGCCTTTACGGCACCACGACGCGCCTGCTGGGGCTTCGTCCCCCGCGTAGACGCAACATTGCAACGCTCGCGAGTGCATAGCTCTTTCGGAGAGTTCTGCGTATACGGTCCGTTAGCCAGAAGCCACAGCCGGCAGAGCTTTTGTCGCAGTACACAACGAAGGAGCAGGGGCTTGGGACGTGCATTTTTTTCTTTCTTTCGAAGCCTGCGTTTTACTTGCGCCGAACACGTCGAAAGGGGTGGTCACAGCTGGCGACACATCCATAATTCGTAACGAGAGTCGGCGAGTATGTTATCTGCAGGGCTGGCATGGAAACTGAAAACTGAAAAAAAGCACACGTAAAGGCTAGGGCAAGCAAAAGTATGAATAAATATAAAGCACTACGCAGCAATAGTTCTGAATCCTGTTCAAGGTTCTGGTCGCTCTGCATGCTGTACGAACGTGAGTGGCGTGGATCGGTGTTGTGTACTCACAGGCTAAACATTCGAAACAAGCTGAATTTACGGTCCTTTGGTTGCAACAGCTTACGCCAGTCATCTCGTGTGCGGTGATCGTAATCAGAATTTCAATGCAAAGGTTCGCTCATGTCGGTAAATATTTTCGAATGCAAGGGTTCGTGCATGCTGGTAATTAGTTTCGGAAATTGCGTGCCCTACAAAGACATATTCTTCCTAGCTCTGCCCAATACTTTCCCCGGGTGACCGCATTCACACCCATTGTATTGTGCACGTTAAAAATAACGGCGTGGGAGACAAGCGAAGAATGAAACGCACCACGCTGAACTCCAGCAATGGTGCTGACAAATTTGCGATGACGTGCACATATAGTTGTGTAAAAGCATTCGCAGAAATAGGTGTAAATAGCAACACCATCTTATTGAAGAATAGTGAATCCCCTGTCATGTATTGACGACGCGCAACGTAATCTCCCTTTGCGTCACTTCTACTGACAAGGAACATCGACTCTTCTATTATATAATCTGCATCACTAACTTCGCGCGTCAGCTGCGAGCTGTGCTTAGGTAAGATATCGCAACGCTCAATTACAGGCGCGCAATTGCAGGCACGACCGTCAATTTGAAGGCGTCCTTGAACTGTGTTGTAGTACACGTTGTGGATGCCTCATCAAAGAGAAGAGTTCTGTGGAACACTGAACGCACTTTGCTTTGCATCTCCTGACAGCACCGTGATTTCGCTAATGCCGCCGTCGAGTGGCGAAAAAAATGTCAAATAGGCGGCTGGCTAAACGCCTGAAACAATGTGTACATGGTTCAAGGTGCCCTTAAAATTCACTTCCGTGATTGCCACTGCGTTGCTCCTCTATAATCGGTATAATGAAGCTTTGCTTAGCCAACTAAATCAATTTCTGCTTCCGCAAACATGCAAAGTAGAGTACTGATCTCTAACAATCATTCTGGTTCATGTCATTCCTAAAGCATCACTGAAAATCATGACCTACCCCAGGTGGTCGAAATTTTCGGAGCCCTCCACTACGGCGTCTCTCATAATCATATAGTGGTTTTGGGACGTTAAAACCCACATATCTATCAATCAAAATCATGACCGTCGACAGGGGGGCTCAAAAGGAGCATTCCACTCCCCCCAACACCCCAGGCGCCTACCAATCCACGGCAGCACTTGAACCCTACCCAAGCCACCACACAAGCGCCCCCCCCCTTCCCCACCACGATGCAACCCTGATTTGCACCCCAAGACAAAATCCTGGTGACGCCCATGTAGAGTAGTTTCTAACAACAATGTCCTCTGTCGTGTATACAAACTTGTCCTCACGGCTAATTAAAACATACAACACATACACACTGATGGCTCAGTAACGCCCAATCGGTGGTCGTTATTTCCTCTCTTGGTGTGGCCATGTTATGACGCTCATTTGAGACGCTTCTTATGCCACAAGATGGACCACGTAAGTGATCCTTCTCGCACGTGCGCGACGGCATGTTTGCGATCGTGCATCTGGAGGGAGCCTGAGTGCATCCATGTTTTATCGAAGGACAATAGAAAATCAGTTTTAGGCAACTGATTGTTTTTGTGAAACCTCGCAATGTTTGACGAGTCCCACCGTTTCCATAGAAAGAAATGGCTCATGACATTTAAACTTTGCATAAGCAACACATTTCTCCAGGGAGCTTGTCACTAAAACGAGTTTATCACTGGGAAAAAAGTCACAAAAAATTCTGACTTTGCCAAATACATCGAGACATTACTGCGAGAAACCACTGAATTTTGTTTAATCACTTTTTTTTGCACATTGAAGCTGAGCCATACGCGTATACATTACTGCAACAGAGTGGTACTGGCCACAGAGAACAGCTCTGACTCCTGTGCAGTGTGCATAAGAAGTACGATGCAGTTTAGTGTCCGTCTACGTATACCTACTATGTTATTGATAATCTAGAGCCGTGAGACGTATGCTCAGATTCTGATTGTCCTGCCCAAGCTGACGGCGCCATTTCTGTACTGAATAATTTGCGGATTATAGACCAGGCAACAAAGGCTCATGCATATGACAGATTGTCTCTATGCGGATGATACACTGTGACTGGCAGCAGCGACAATGTATAGAGGATGACGTTCTGTGTTTTCTGCAAGAATTGGATTCCTTTATAAGTTGGTATTGCCAAGGTATAAGTACTTCACACAGTGAGAGAGAAAGAGAGATAGAGGGTGTGGGAGACTAGGAAATGAGCAGTGGGGTCGACCAGGTGCATGTCGAGTTCGCTACCCTGTATTGTGTAGCACTGGTTTGTCTAACCAGTGTGGCTGATGAACGTTTGCTTGGCCGATCAAACTGATTTAGCTACCTTACTGTCCGCAGGCAGAGTATATGTATATCGCACACTACGTGCGACGCTGTCAATCGCTTGTTGTGCGGAAGTTATGTGCTGCGGTTTCATTTTGCTCACGGGGAGGCGCCGTCAGACGCCCTAAAATACAAGGCTCAATTGAGCATCTCACCAGGTGCAGGCCCCGCCGCGGTGGTCTAGTGGCTAAGGTACTCGGCTGCTGACCCGCAGGTCGCGGGTTCGATTCCCGGCTGCGGCGGCTGCATTTCCGATGGAGGCGGATATGTTGTAGGCCCGTGTGCTCAGATTTGGGTGCACGTTAAAGAACCCCAGGTGGTCAAAATTTCCGGAGCCCTCCACTACGGCGTCTATCATAATCAAATGGTGGTTTTGGGACGTTAAACCCCACAAATCAATCATCACCAGGTGCAGCCAATACGAATATTGGGTTATCCGTTTACCAACGCCTGACACGTGCTGATGTCTCGCACTGCTATTTCCTAATATATGCACAGAAATACATGCAGTTCTATAGTCAAAATTACTTCAGGGTGTTGATCTGTCTAGAAATGACGACCTGTTAGTGCGTTGCTTTGTGGCGTTAATTCGGGTCGCTTGGTCACACGAAATCCTGTCAAGGTATGCAAACGGTATAGCATTCAGGGGCACCAAGTGCAGACTCTGGGAAAGAACATCACAACTCTACTCTCTCGTTGTCGCCTCTTCTTATCCATTCGGCATGCTGTATTGATTTGACGCCAGCGGTGCTAATCCACTCGAATGAAAAGGAATGTGTTTCGAAAGCTGCGCAGTTCAGGACAAAGTGCCCTGGCGCGGACGGCACTTCGCAGCTGACCCAGTCTGCGGTCGGCCAAAAATTGGTTTTCGCGTGGCGGTATGAAAAAAAATAATACCCTGTTCTTATTTATAAATTATACAGAACAGTAACCTACTACTTGTAAATTAGACAATCACTGTTATCACATGACGCGTGCTCAATGCCACAGAATAGCCCAATTCAACCGTAAAATCACGGAGTACTTTTTTTGCTGTACCTTTTTGATTGATGAGATGCCCTGCCGCGGTGATCCAGTGGCTAAGGTACTGACCCGCCGGTCGCGGGATCAAATCCCGGCTGCGGCGGCTGCATTTACGATGGAGGTGGAAATGCTGTAGGCCTATGTGCCCAGACTTGGGTGCACGTTAAAGAACCCTAGGTGGTCGAAATTTTCGGAGGTGTCTCTCATAATCATACGGTGGTTTTGGGACGTTAAGTTCCACATATCAATCAATCAAATGAATTGATTGGTGAGATACTTTGCTGGCTTTATACGTGCAACTTAAATGTCATAGAACTTGCAATAATAAAACAAAAACAAGCCTGTTCATATAGATACAAAAGACAAAAAAAACATAGTAAAATAATTTTCACTCAAGCTCACGCTGGTTTTCGGAAGTTTGAGTGGACAAAAATAATGGCCTTCATTTAATGGAAGTTTTCCGGGTTACAGTGTGGGGACCTTAAAGTGTTCAAATGTTTTTCTTGTACAAACGCAGATAACTTATGCGTACATTTTTAAACAAGCTGTCTTGATGTTATGAGTGGACCATTTAAACTAAGGGGGAGGGGGCGAGCACGCACATATAGCTTTAATGGTCTATTTGTGAACATTAAATTTGGTCCTCGTTCGCCAAGCTACAAGCGTAAATGTTTAGGTAATTAAGCACCCACGTAAAAAGAGGCAACTGCTTCAACTGCTCTGTGGCGTAGTATTTTGAAGGCTCTCATGTATTTGGGACACGGAGCACTCGGTGCGCGCTTCTGCCGCACAAAAAAAAAGACCAAATGTATAAAACCAAGCTGTCGCAACGGCTGAGTCAGCGCAAGTATAAGGCTGGTGTATTCGTTCGTTTTCAATCACTGCTGCAGGCAGGGCATGTCCGTCATTGCGGAGCGGTCGGCACTGTCGTACGTCCGACAAAAGCCGACTAGGTGCGGACTCTTCGGCGAGCGCGGAGGAAGTGCCGGACGGCCTGACTTATGCGCACTTGCCGAAGTGGTCCCGCTTGCGGTTGTCTGCGGCCGACAGGAACAGACATCGGCGCGCACGCCATCGAAAGCAAGATTAACGAGGAAGAAGTGACGTGCGCTGCTTTGAACGCTCGCCCGAGTCCTGAAAGACGCTTTCATTTCGTGCAGCCCATGTCCAATTTTGTTTTTCCCCACTGCCTCTTCTCGCGACTAGATTTCGCGTTGAAGTTTGCAGTTCATAATTTCGTATGGAATTCCTCGTGGTCCATCCGCGCCTTCTTTACACAGGTGAGTCATGGAAGATGTCACATGAAGTTGATACGCGAAACATGTTGTCTTCACGCACTTTATAGAACTGCCTGTTGCTTCTCACGACAGAGTGCTTCTATATATCAGTATAAACTTATTTCGACCTTAAAATATGCATTTTTTCATCCAGATGGGTCAGATTCTGGCAGTGGAGTGTTCGGCCACATTCTTTAGTGTTTGGTCCTTGGGGTAAAATATTGCCAGGCAAACTCTCACGGACTTCTTCGCTGTCTTCTATAAAGAAACAGGGGAAGATGTGATTAATGGATCACTCGTTATAATTACCAACTTTGTCACTGCGTTGTGAAACAAAGCTGGAACGAAATGTATCGAAGTTAACCACAACAGGTATCTGGTTAGCTACCCTGCACCGGGAGAGAGCATGCATGGAGAAACAAGAAAATGTAGAATTTCAGAAAAGAATGCATGTATACAAACATTTATGTTCTCGGCAAAAAAAGACTTTATCACTGCAGTAGTTCTAGGAATGTTTTTTTTTGAAACCTTAATTAGGTACTCGTACTACCTCTTGTCTGCGATGGCTTATCAGTTCAACGTTCTAAAACGACTTCTGGCAACGGTTACCAATGCGTGTGAGCGGAGTCACACAATGACTCACCTGAAGCACATATCTTCAGGATCCAAAATTTTAAGCATTTTAGCATTTAAGCCATCCCAATGCGAAATACTGTATGGATAGCACTCCTTCATACAATCAAAGATAGTCTGGCATCACAATCTACTGAAAGTTATTTACTGTGATTCTATAGCACGAACGCATGACAGATGCAAAACATGTGCCATAGTGTTGCTGGCAACAGTGTTTTGTAAACGTTACGTCAGGGTTCACAATGCCCCCCCCCCTCCAAAAAAAGTTAGTGCAACCAGCAGTTAGATGAACATAACACGACACGGTGGACGTGGCCCCAAGGCGAATTCCCTGCACCGCTTTGTTTTGTTGAACTTGACTTTGTTCGACATTTGGAATTTCATTTTGTGCATTCGCTTGTACATGCATTTGCCTGCTCTTTAGTTCCAACCCGCAATAATTCCCTCCGTTTTGGTAGCTTACTCGTGGCAGCGTTCATTTTCTTGTCTTAAAGCGTTCAATCTTGGCGCCTCGCGACGATTGACCATTCGATCGGTATATATGTTCATTTTCATCGCATGGAAGCACACTCAATCGGTATCGTCGGTGCACAACAATAACCGGTCTTTTTTTTTTTTGCTCAAGTGGATTTTGTGGCATAGCTAACCCGACGAGCTGTTTACTATAAAGTATACTTCCTGTTGATTTGTTCATTTGCATGAGCCTATAATAACTGTCCGTCATGCCTGTTCCTTAATTTTGCTTAAATTTTCTCCGTTACCACAGCGCTTAGCACCCGGGTGGAACAGGCGGTTCAGATACTTTTTCCTTTATACCTTTGATATGTAAAACGTGTCTGAGCCACGGGAAAAAATGTTTTTTTTTTTTCAGTGTCTCTGTTGTGGTATGTGTTGATATCACCCCGCCGTGAGGGTCTAGTAGCTAAGCTGCTCAGATGCTGACCCGCAGGTCGCAGGTTCGAATCCCGGCTGCTACGGTTGCATTTTTGATTGAAGAAACAATGTTGTAGGCCCGTGTGCACAGATTTGGGTGCACCTTAAAGAACCCCAGGTGGTTGAAATTTCGAAACCCTCCACTAGAGTGCCTGTCATAGTCGTATGGTGGTTTTGAGACGTTAAACCCGACATATCAATCATATCAATCAATGTCTTCGATGTGTTATGAGATGATCTCGTTGTCTCCATTTCGCGGCATCATTTAATGAGTGCTCTAGATGAACATCGATAGCTTTCTATTTAAATACGACTAAAATGTGCCCATACGCCAAACACAACCTCAGTTTGGTGCGTGACGAAGTGGTAGCGTGGTCAGCTTTGAGCAGCACGATTAAACGAAGCAGTGTCGCTTAACTGAGTTCCTGTTGATGCTTTCAAAGCTCTATAAACGTGGTCAATATGCCATTTACTCACCGTCCAGCACAAAAGGTATGACGTGGAGAGGACTAAACTGAGCGCACTTCAACCGCGTTTCATCCGGGGATCTCGTATATGCATGCGCTGCCTAAGCATGAGCCACACGCATGTGTTGAGAGCGTTTCTTTTTTTTAAGCTAAGCTATGAAGCGATAGCAGCGCCTTCTCTGCCGCTCCTGTAACTTGCCTCCATGTTACGCCCATATCGGCATGCGTCGCGTACGTCTAGCGTGTCTGGCTGTCTTTCGTTGTTGAATGGTTGTGGTGCACGAGTTTTCCTTTATAAAAAAGAACACTGTCATCTTTTATCGGCGCTAGCCGGCTGTACAGTGGACGCAGAGGTATAAGCGCACTGAAATAGAGAGAAGCCCGCTTGTATGTCAAACTCCTCGAAGAAGCACAATGGAGAAAAGCGCCGCAGCTGCTTTCCCCGGTTCGCCGGGTGTGTTGCGCGTTCGCCCTGGGCGTGGTGTTTGCGGATCAGACGGCCAAGCTGCTTCTCCTCTGCGCGTCTGGCCCCCGCCACCTTCCGCCGACATGTGCAGAGGCGATGCGTCCGACAGAGCGCGCAAAGTACGTGCATGCTTAGCTTTATTCTACGTGCTGTGTGCGTTCGCTGCGTTCGCATGCTGCAAGAACAAAGGGGCAAAAAAAAATTGAAACCCGTTTCCTGCGGCCTGATTCACTTTGAAATTGCTCGGCACACGGGCTTTGCGGAGCGCGCCGTCATGTCGAGATCGATGAGGTTGACGGTAGTAGAGCTTACATCGTTCTTATTTTCTCCCGAATGGAATACACGGCCGCATCAATTCGAACGGCTGCTCCGCCTTTTCTCTGCATTGAACACAGTTTTGAAAACTTTGAAGGGAGGATCAGCAGGAAACAGCTCCGCCACTCGCTTCATTGTAATTTTTTTTCTTGCACGAGACAGCATCAGCAAGAGCACTTCAGGGAGATTGTAAGGAGATGCTGCAAAATCCGTGTATTAAGTAACTTTCTTTGAAACACAGCATTTCGTCTAGTTACGGTGGTGGTATATTTTACTTTCGAACCTGTTACTGTTTACTGCTGCGAATTTTCCGTACGCAGTGCATATCCTCGGCTTGGTTATGTGTCGTACGAGCGGTGATCATAGAAAAGCGAACTATACTGGCATAGTATTGTCGATCTGCAGTCAATTACTGTGCAAAAGCAACGAATTCACGTACTGGTCAATGGCGTTGAGGACATTACCGAATAGGTCCACGGCAAGTGTGCCGCTATAGTGCCGAAAATATAGTTGACGGTGGTGTCGGCTCGTTCACATCGATTCATCAAAACCACCCGCTGCGAAACGGTGGCATCGTTCTTTGTCGTGTGGTGTTTCTCGCGTTCTCCGACATGTTGTCGATTACGCATGCACACGCTAGCTTCACTCAGGTTTCTATTCAATATGCGCTCAATCGCACCTTTCCGCGTAAAGTTACATTCGTGCATGCGTGTGGATGTTTCAACATTGCGCGTCGTTGCTTATAATGACCTTTTATCAATACCGTTACTCGGGTTATACCATACCAAGACTGTAGAAATTAGACGCAAGCCATCCGCTATACCGTGTGCAAGTGACAGCTGATGCTGGGCAATGAGACTCGGTGGTATGTTGCCGCTTTCGGTTGGCCCGCAAGTTACGACGTGCACGACGTGCATTGTGGCTGCGTAACATGAACCATTTGTTCAATTATAGAGCTCAGTCTATGGGAGCACAACTAAAGTACATGAAAATTTCCAATTTTCATACAGGCAGTTTTGAGTGTTTGTGAGTGCACCTAAGATACCCGAGATTCCTAAGCCGTTGTGATAGTCGGAATATTCACTGATACCGTGTCCAGTTTTGATTTCAAGTAGTTGGCGCATTGTATGCGTATTGCGGGGCTTTCAAATATTGAAAAAGCCCTTTGTTGTTTTAATTTACAAAAAAGCTGTATGCCACTATTCTTTCAATTGGGCTCAAAACTATGTAAACCGAGGAAGCAGCAAGCTGTCAGTGAATGTTTACATAAAATTCATACCTTCGTTGTGTAGCATTTACAAAAGCACAAAACGCTTTTTTAAAAGCTATTGTTGTTCTTTTTTGTCTGCTTTAGGGGTGTTTAAGGCACTCGGCTGCTGATCCACAGGTCGCGGGATCAAATCCTAGCTGCGGCGGCTGCATTTTTGATAGACACTGTAATGTTTGAAGCCCATGTACTTGGATTTAGGGGCTCAGGTGGTCGAAATTTCCGGAACCCTCCACTATACGGCGTCTCTCATAATCATATGGTGGGTTTGGGACGTTATAATCCACATATCTATCTGTGTACTTAGGCGCCCCAGCTAGCAGGTGCATTTATCGAAGTTTCGATTTTTGTCCTTTCTGCGAAGTTGCTGCGACTTGGTGAACGCTGTACACGCTGAAAAATGTATATTTGTTTTGAAGTGTTATACCGAAACATTTCTTCTAGTGCTGTTTTTCACTCGATGGCATTACAATATAGTTTGTTTGTCAGAATATTTCCTCTTGATTCATTTCAGTTGGTTATGATTGGCTGTCAAATTCGGGGAAACTCCATGTTCTTCATAGCGAAAAAAATGAAAAAAAAAACTTATTCACCGGTGGAAGTGAGACCCACAACGTTTGCATGCGAATACCGTGATATTACTGCTTGTGCGAATATACATAACGGGGTCTTTTTTTTTTAAAGTTTCCAACAAAAGCAGCGTATCGCTTGTTTTCGGAGTTTATTTGGGAGGTTTTTCACAAGGATAGAGATTGCCAGAACGTGTCACACTTTCCGTAATTAAGTGCACTCTTTGCTCTGGAAATGCGCCCAACTTAAGGGGCCACATTTCAAATGACGATCTAGTGCCACCAATATATTATGGGGCTTTAGAAGCAAGCACTTGGCGGGTCTTGCTGTGTATAACCTTTGTATTTACACCCGCATGTCGCGGGTTCGAATCCCGGCTGCGGCAGCTGCATTTCCAATGGAGGCGGAAATGTTGTAGGCCCGTGTGCTCAGATTTGGGTGCACGTTAAGGAACCCCAGGTGGTCGAAATTCCCGGAGCCCTCTACTATGACGTCTCCCATAATCATATGGTGGTTTTGGGACGTTAAACCCTACATATCAAATCCTTTGTTATTTACAGTGTGGTCAGCAACTCACCTTCTTTTACTTAACGAACATGAGCCAGTTATTCAGGCAATGGGTGGCTCCATGGGGAGGAGGACACGCCAAGTGAGCTTCTTTGGGGAAAGGGCACGGGAGAATAGGTGTAGTTATCACAATAACTATGTGTACATTGTGTTTTTGTCTTAAAACTCGCACTGTAACTCGCATGCCTGGTGGCTGAAAATATAATCATATCGCCATTAACTTGACAAGCAGCATCGTGTGAAAATGACCTTTGCAATATGATTCAATAGGGAAAATGGTCTTATTCGGGAGTGACACATCAAAACGTTGTAGTGCGGAGGCACGTGATGTTTCATCATGCTGCTTGCGTGTTCTATATTCTCTAGCAGCCTTGACAAGCATGAAACAGCGCTGGTCACACTTGACCCTCAAAAATGCAGTATGGCTTGGTTTTCATTTTATGAATTCACATGCAGTGAAGTACTTGCATTGGCGCCTCCCAATGATGCTGTGCTAGAAGCAGCTTGAGGAGACAAATTGCCGCTTAGTCATGTTTCCTAACCATGGTCATCCTTTTGGGACGAGCTCTGAACGTTACTCGTGTAATTTTAATTTGCGAAATGCATGAGCGAATAACTAATCGTCCTATTTATAATACTCTATTTTGTTGCAGTATAGTTTTCAGCACCATTTAAAAATGTCGCATCATTCATTTGGAGACGCATGAGAAATTATTTTATTGAATCTTAATTCACAGTTTACAAGTGGGATATGGACTGTCAGTCTTGGCGCGCGTGCAGACTTTCCTGACCAGAAAAGTGGCGCAAGAGAATGGAGGCCGTCTTCATATTAAAATTGCTCGATCCATAGCTGCCCGCGCGACTGCGGATTCGTCAGCTTCTGTCCGGGTCTGTTGCTGACACTTTGTAGGTGAGATTGCTCGTGATTCTAAAGGAGTCAAACGCATGGTCTTCTTCTGAGGAAGCACATAGCGGTGACGACGCTCACATTCACACGGTGGAGAAACGTAAAAACGATATATTTGTACGACGGTGTTTTTAATAAATGTATTTAAAAAATATTGTTTGGAGGTGTTGAACACGATAATTACTTTTTAGAAGTTCCTTCGCGCAATAGCGGCTAGAACACGCTGAAATATTTTTTGCGTGTGTTACAAAATATTCATACCGAGATTTTGGGGTTCGTTTGCAATTCGAGAATGGCAACTTTAGCGTCTATTTTATTCGTAAACTCTTTTATACACCGACGTTGCCTCACACTGATTCTCAACTGTTTACCCCTTCTTTGTCGCCCCGCTTAACTTGAAATGGCGCATTGCCATTTCAAAGTGTCAGTGTCCAGTGCTCCGCCCCACCGTGGTGGTCTAGTGGCTAAGGTACTCGGCTGTTGACCCGCAGGTCGTGGGTTTGGATCCCGGCTGGGCGGCTGCATTTCCGATGGAGGCGGAAATGTCGTAGCCCCGTGTGCTCATATTTGGGTGCACGTTAAAGAACCCCAGGTGGTCGACATTTCCGGAGCCCTCCACTACGGCGTCTCTCATAATCATAATGGGGTTTTGGGAGGTTAAACCTCGCATATCAATCAATCATCAGTCAGTGTCCAGCGCTCCAAACGTCTCCAAACGATTGGGAAAGGTTTAATCGCGCTATCATTTAAGTGTATATTGTTGACCACTGCACAAAATCCTATATATAACAGAAACGTGACCTCTACGATTCTGTTTAGTCCACTTCAACGGGTCGATGACTGACTTCTACATGCCAACTCGATTACAGAACGTCAGTTTTCCCCGTGATTACTAGTATTAACGGCTATGTTGCCATATTTTTTTTTACGGCTCGATGTTGTTCAGGCATGCGAGCACATTTAAAGAAACTTTCTTTTGTAGTTGAAGCATTCGTGGACAAATGATCGATATTGATTTTGCTCTGATTCCGATATGGTGCCCTGCACATGCCTCTAAATGCTTTCGCGACTCAAAGCACTGTTACAGCTCACTGACATTGGACCCCCGAGGCATTCGTTGTCGCGCGCTCGCCAGTGGCGACCGAAGGGTTCCGCGAAATGAGAGGAACACGCAGCGTGGCGGGGGAACCCGCGCTTGTCAGAGCGTAAACGAGGTGGAAAGCGCCATTTATCTTTTTGTCAACTCGATCGATAACTTATTTTCTACCTCCTTCACACGCTGCCCTTGCTTTGACCAAAGTGGGAAATCGAAACAAAGCACGCTGTCTCTTTTTTTCTTTATCTCCTACTCTTAAAATATCCGAAGTTCCTTCACTCAAGCACGACGTCTTGTTTGGATATCACTATTGATGTAAGTATTTGTACAGTGCGACGGGATTGTTTATTTTTTTTTTACCGTGCTGTGGAACGCAATGTAAAGATATTTCTTCACGTCTTGAGGTGCGACTTCTTCAGGAAATTGTTTCGTCTCCGCACTGAGGTAGGCGTGGCCATGCCTAAAAAAACGAAATTTCCACTTCAGAAATTTTCTTGCGGGAGCATAGCTCAGGGGCGCAGCCTGAGAGTAGTTCACCGAGGCCGTGCCCTTCCCCCCCCCCCCCGAAAATTTTCCCTATGGCATACAGAGCAAAAAAAAAATAACCATTTCGTAAAATGCCCTCCCCCCCCCCCTAATAAGTTCGGCCTACGCCCCTGGAATAACTGGTATTACGAGCTCGTAAACGTTGCCTCTTCGCGAATAACTGGCCAAAGAACAGATGGCTGCTCACATAGATACTTGTTCGACAGTTCTAGATTTTGTATTTCGGCTAATTGCGGATGACCTACAAGTTATCCCATAATCGTCATCTGCTGTGGAGGAAGTATACCACCCATTATTTTTTCTCGATCAGATATTCTTCCGAATTCACAACCGTCTACAAATCGGCCATTTTCTCGACTCAAAGCGGATCTGGAGACAATAACATATTATTGTCTGAAATGTAATTTTTATTTACTAGTTTGCGGAATCACTAATAAATACTCGAGCTCCAGTAAGTGTAGCCAGTCACGTAACAGCACAAAAGTTGACACGATGTCGACGCCACGCTACATATGGGTGCAAAGTCCATACACGTAATGACAATAAAGCTGACACTAAGTCCACTCACACGGGCATGGAGTATGTTGACCCAACGTGACACATAACGCGACGAAGTTTTCGTACACGGTACAAGATGGCAATTATTTCTAAATATATTGCTTTCTTTTTAATTGTGACATACTTGCTTTTAAGGCATACTATTTTTTTTGCACGTATGTGTAATAAATGTGCGCCGTTAGGCCGGTGCTGGGTATGAACTGAAGTAGTTTCTTGTGGAATGTGTTATGCATCCAGCCGTTGTAACTGGTTGTGGTGGAACGCTCCCGACACCTCCTTGAAAGAGGTGACGGGAGCGTTCTGGCTGTAACCCTTGACATGCCCATGTAAGGTGGTATGCATCTGCTTGCATCACTGCAGTACAATACGGACTCGTATGAGCAATTGGTAAAATTGGCCAGTTCCGTGATGATATAACAGCCCGTGTAAAGGTCACCCCTGCCCTAAGCCGTCTAGGCACAACTTTCTCCGCTCTATTAAAGTGAGGGAGAGAGAGAGCAGACACACGGTAGAATAAGAGCAAGTGTATCTTGCCGGAAAACATTTTATCGGGTACGGAGTAAGTTTAGGGGCTGAAGTGGAAGGGAATAGCTTGGTCTATATCTAGAGGGCAGTGCGCCTGCTGGTCAGCAGGAATGTTGTGTTGGTTCGCAGCATGGCCTCGAATCCAATATACCTGGACGCAAGTTGCTGCATTGTGGTTCATCTTATTAATCGCCTCACAGATTTCCGTCACCTTGTGAACTTTTTTGAGCTCCTTAATAGCTCCCATGGAATCAGTGAGCACGTCAGTCTGCTTAATTGCAGGTAGCTTCATCATAAACAGCGTCATGGATGGCTTGAAGTTCTATCACAAGAGGACTGGCTTCCGTAGATAACGCTGGTGACCATTGGCAAAATTATGCGTAGTACTCGCGATTGATTTCCTTCTTCCGTCTTGTAGGATCTCTGTATATCTTTGTAGGATCTGTATATATTTCGCAGGTATAAGCGCATAGTACTTTGATGATGGAGCGTTAGGCAATTGTGCCTGATCTATCGGTAAGCCGTAACTTCGTTGTCTTATTATATGTAATGGTGGTGAATTTCCAGGGAGGTACATACTTTGGCTGGTTATCAAAGCGAGAGCCGCGTTTAGAGTGAGCATGCAACGCAGCAGCAACAAATAGACATATCGCTTGGTTCTATACACCATAACACAGCGAGCTCAGTGCTAGCTGCCATATTGAAAAGCACGTGCTGCCATCTGTTGCGAGCGCGGCAAAGCAACACCCTAAACTGCCACGCGAGCAGACGATCTGTAAATCAAACGTGAAACTTCACAACCCGAGGCCGGCTGTAAGCACGTTTCGCGCAGTTCCTCTGCTAAATGTTTGTGCTCCCAGAGGCGAGAGAACCAGGGTATAGACTAGAGCACGCCTATCTCGCACCCAGGTGTTTTCGGCAGTATACCCTCGCTCCCAGAGACGCCATAATTTGTTTGGAACTGCCAAGCCGTGCCTCGCTATAGCATCATATGCAGTGGCTCTGTGAGTTTAAAATGCAAAATACTCCCGTTCACACTACGCCCGCTTATAAAATGTCTTTTAAGTACCACTGTGCTGTCATCTGATGCGACAACAACCAGCGCAAGAGAAAGAGATTGCTGAGCACTGCCTGTAAAGTTCACAGCGCATCACGGGAATCGTGCCGGTGAGGTGTTTTGCGATTGCACGAATTTCCGTCCACAACGAAAAATGCCGAGCTCCGCCACCAGTCGATACAATCGCGATCGGCAGGAAAAAGTACGAGTCCAGTAGAGGTGTACCAGTAAATATAATTACTGCGGTTACTCAAGCGCGACGCCAGCCGTTCCGCTTTACAGCAGCGTTTTGCGTGCAGTATACCTGTATAGTATGCGGCACCAAATCATTCGCGTACATTTTCTCAGGCTGCAGCCAGTAGTAGAATATATTACGACTCACGCGTGGATGCAAGCACCGCTCCCATATGCAAGTGTAACAGCGTACTATAGCGATGCAAAGAGATGTGAACGGCGCGAAAAGCCTATAGCTTTCGACTCAGTCAAACTGCGACATGTCTTGACTCATTTGCGCTTTCGGTGAATTCGTGCTTTTGATTGGCGTCACCGTAGCATTTTAAAATCTTGTTCTGGTTGGCACTTCCACAACGCGTGTGCGCTCCGAGTGCCCGGCATGAGGGGCAAATGGTGAACACATGCAGTGAATGAGCACAAGTTGGAGCGAGATTCTAGCGCTACGTTGACGCCGACTTACAGCACAAATTCTGCTTTGCCACAGCCACGGCGCGCCGCAGTGCGACTGAGTCGAAAGCAGCGCTTCCCGCTGCTCGTGTTTCTTGCAATCGCAATAGCACGTACCTGATGAAGTTGCTTCCGAAGTCTGCAATGCACGTGCTGTAGACATTCCGGACTGTCGAGGTCTCCAGGCTCTATGTTCCACACAAACGCGTGGCAGTGCATAGGTGTCGCTTCGCCGCGCGTGCAACAGATGGCGCCACACGCTTTTCAATATGGCAGCATACACTGAGCTCGCTGTGTTCTGCTGTGTATAAGCGTTTTTTTATATATATAAAAAGATTAGAACGTTGGCTACGTTAGAACCGGCTATTCCAACATCATGGTAGTAATGTACAAGTTTCATACAAATTAAAAAGAATAAAAAAATAAAATAAGAAATAATTGGAAGCACTACCCACATATATACGTATAGGGCGTATAACGCATGAGCAGTGTACTACATGGGTGAAATCCAGTTCATGCAGCGTGCTCATGTCGTGGATGTTGTAGACAGTGCAGGAGTGTTTCAAATGGTCGACTGATCTTCTAATAGGGCGTAAATTGTAGAAACGAGTCAATTTGATATATGAGTGAAGACTAAGTATACTAATCAAACCAAGCGTCCTTGCACAGTTTGTGGGGAAGTTTGAAAAGAACATTTTTGCTTTTTAAGAATGAAAGGGCTCTGGTGTCAAGTGCATTTTTTGTGCGCTGTTGTGGCTAACTTGTCTGCAATTGCGATTTCCATCCCTCCTACGTGCCTCGATAGGCACTGAAAACATACATCATGATCTAAAATAAAAGCAAGGGTAATTATTTTTAAGAGTTTATACTATGCTATTTTCATGAAAATGAAATTTTTAAATCGTTTGTAGTGCTCCTGTAGAGTCAAAATATATTATCCAGTTTTGCCTCTGCTTGCTTTCAACAATGAATTTTGAAGCTTGTAATATAGCAACAAGCTTCACTACTGTAGACGATGTCGTTCGAGAAAGTCGGAAATCTTGTTCTATTTTGCATGCCGGTATGTGAAAAGCTGCTGTCGCGCTTTCATCCAATGTATATCCATTCCTGAAAGCGAATGTACATGTATACAAGTCTCGATAATTGTACATTTGGTGAAGCGTTAGAAACTTTGCTTCGAGATATAGTGTATCGCTAATTTTCTTTCGAATCCTTTTATGCCCGAAGTTCTTTAGCAACAATAATACCCGCCTTTGTAATACATGCGTTGACCATGGTCCTGGGATACTCTATAAACATGAGGGTTTGCGAAGCGGCGACATTATGTTGCGTAATAACCGATGTCTCCGTTCGTCATCATGGGCCAGGAGTCTCCGTTTTACCAAAGCTAATGAGCTACAGTAACGAAATTTAGTTCCAAAAAGGCTGGAACAGTGACTCAAGAAAGGCGGCGTAAAGGGGAGGGAGGAGGAGTTTGAGCGAAATGTCCCGTGAACGGTGACTTGGCATTTCAAAGAACGCCTTTCCACAAATCACATGTGGGTCATTACGGAAGGAGATTTGGTGTCAGTATTTTAGAACAATTACGATAATGATTTACAGAATGGCTAAGCTATAGATGCCGATTCTGAAATGCATAAATTTTGTTCTATGGTAATGTTTCAACAGTTTGTGACTGCATGCGTGCATGCCTCAGAAAAAAAAAATATAGATGCTTGGGACCAGTCTCGTCTCTCTAGCTCACACAAACAAACATTGTGATTTGCAATAGGTGAGAAAATAATGCGGGTTCTGTTTAGTGAACTCACAGAACAATATACCTCTATAGTGAAGCCGTGGGCCGCAAGTGAAAGATCCGCGGGCCGTATATGAGACATCTGTCATAGGCGTACGATGCTGCATATCCTCGTTCATGTAGCCGGAAGTGCATCCTGACCTTCCAACTTTGAAATTTTCCCAAGTGTTTCCAGCCGCACGCGATGAACTAGCGTTTGCGAGAGAGACAAAATTGTGGTAGTGTCAGGTTAACCAGATGGTAAATATCCAGTTTGCTAACCTGTATTGCGAAGGGATGGTTGAAGTCAGTGTTGATGGGGTTCAGATTAAAAATGGAGGGTTCATGCAAAAAAAAAAGTTTAGATTTGTGAATGCCAACCCGGAAACATGTTGCTATGCCACCATAGGCAGAAATCTCACCATGTGCCGTCATTCGTCTTGTGTTAAGTGCTATAGTTCCGATGTGACTTTTATTGTGCGCTCCATGAGCTGCTTCGCCTGTTTTGATGTTGCTAGCGATATTTCAGTCATTTCTCTTTATTTTGTAAATTTCATTAACATTCCATAAGCTAAAGCCACATTTTACGAATTTTTGTCCCAATGAAGGTATGTTAGTGCTGCCTGTGAATCTCATAGGATGTGTTGTTCTGATTATTTTATTGAATTTATGTATCGCAACATGGACAATCTTGCAAATAATTCTGTTGCAGTTGAAACACAGCTCAAGTCTCTATTTGGTTCCATCTTAGAATAAAAAAAGAAAACTAGCTTTGTACAAGCTGGTTGTACAAGTCTGTGTTCCTGTATAACCCAGATAACTGGGGTATACCGGACCTGGAACCAGTTGTCGTTTGCGAATAAATCAACACGATGTTCAACTATAAAGGCTACGATTCATTTTGGCAGGGAAGGTGAATATGACCTACTAGATTCATGTATCGGTATAAGATTTGTGCTTCTTAACAGCTGTGAATTGACATAAGCCTTGTCCTTCAAAATAAATGGCATTACTAGAGTATTTTGTGGCCCCGCCGTAGTGGTCTAGCTGCTAAAGTCTAGCTGCTAAAGTCTAGCTGCTAAAGTCTAGCTGCTAAAGTCTAGCTGCTAAAGTCTAGCTGCTGACCCGCTGGTCGCGGGATTGAATCCCAGCTGCGGCGGCTGCATTTCCGATGGGGGCGGAAATGCTGTAGGTTTGTGTGCTCAGATTTGGGTGCACGTTAAAGAACCACAGGTGGTAAAAATTTCTGGAGCCCTCCATCACGGCGTCTCTCATAATCATATTGTAGTTTTGGGACGTTAAACTCCACATATAAATCAATTAGACTATTTTGTACTGAACTAAAACAATGTTAAGCGCTGACCAACTTTTGAGTGTCCTCACTACAAGTTATCGGTGACGTGGCTCGAAAATTTATGAGGAGCCCAAGGTTGCTTGAGGCACCACTAAGCGTACCCTAGGATTCTATGTGGTAATCATTGAAAACACTATTGAAGTGAACAATTGAGCCCATGCAGAAAAAAGTAAAATGCGCCATTTTTGTCTTCTGACGGCCTTATATACTAGTGGCGTCAAATAAAATTTGGACAGCACAGCTCGTGGCCCAAGCATTAGCAGTGGTATATCCAGTTATCACCACTGACAGTCATGCACATTCTGTTTCGCAGCGCTGAGACACTCCCTTTTTATGCAGTACTTCAGTATAGACTAGCGAGAAGGACCGGTCTGCCAACCAGTGCTTTCCTTATTTTTGGCATGTGCGTGATTTTATTTATTTATTTATTTATTTATTTATTTATCACATACTGCGGACCAAGTATGGTCCATGCAGGAGAGGGCAATATAGTTCAAAATTCTTCAACATACATACACTTCCGCTGCAGTATACATTCACTGCAGAACAAAATTCATGTACACTAAAAAATTGTGAAAAACAAGGGAAATACAGGCAAAGAAGCAGACTTAAGCGACAAGAAAAGGGAATAGTTTCATCTCGGCGTGTCGAGCATAGGGGAATCATGGGGCAGAGCATTCCAATCAGAGACAGTTCTCGGGAAAAATGAATACTTGTAAATGTTAGTGCGTGCAAATATAGGTGTAATGCTACGACTATGTTTATGACGTGAAGCCATGGCTGTGTCCTGTGTTATGTAATCTGGTGCATGCAATCCTGATCTGGAAAAGTATAAAAGGCGGAAAAGTTAAGCTGTGCAGTTTTCCTTCGATCGGCCAAAAGTTGGAGGTTCGCATCCTGCAACAGGGCTGACGGCGAATCGCGACATCCATACCGGTTGTATATAAATAGAGCAGCTTATCGTGGTATTTTTTCTATTTTCTGTATATTACCAGCTGTGTGGGGGTCCCACACAATGCTCGCATATTCAAGAGCGGGACGAACTATGACTTTATAGGCTCTAAGTTTTAGTGAACTAGAAGAACGACCCAATTTATATTTTAGGAAGCCTAATTTTCTCCTGGCAGCAGAACATATACCATCAATATGTGCTGTCCAGCTAAGCTTCGATGTAATCGTTACGCCCAAGTACTTGAATTCTTCTACTTGCCTGATAGCGTATCCACCTACATTATAAGTAAACTCCAGTTTTCAGATTTTGTTACTCAGACATAAATATGCAGTTTTCTCAAAATTAATTACCATTTCCCAATTTTTACACCATTCTTTTATGTAGTTTAAGATCTCACACAAGTCACGCTGGTCAGAGATAGAATTTATGGTATTAAAAATTAAGCAATCGTCTGCAAATAACTTAACAGACACGCCAGGTCGGATGGCTTGAACTAAATCGTTAATATAAATATTAAATAGTATTGGCCGAATGTGTGGTCTAAACCACACATTTCGCGATGGCGCGAAATGTGTGGTCTAAACCTTAAATAAGTGGCTTTCTATAGCTTTTACGCATTTTAGGTTGTGCTGTTCTTGTAGTCATTTACCCTTATCATTTTATTGTTTCCCTGTTCGCTTGGTTCTTCAGTGATCGAGAGAGTTGCTTTGTTACTTTTCGCAGATTTTTTTTTCAATTTGAACTGTTCGCTTTATTTTGTTTCTTTTGGCTATAATTTTAGTATAGCCAACACTTTCTGCAACCCCCCCCCCCCACCCTTCCGAATTGTAATTCTCGTCCAATAAATGAGTATTCGGAGGAACTTGCACACATGGACGCTTGGTGAGAGCAATGACTCTAGCCTACTAACGCTCGTGGATAGCGCCGTGTTACGGGAGCTGGCCATTTCGTTCTGCGCCTTAGCGACCCAGTAGCTGGGTCCGGAACAGTGTAGCAGATAAGTTCAAAACAACCTCCAGTTCCTGCTCGCCGGAACGCCGGCCTCGAAATGTTGTGTGGCTCTTACGGCACACAGTGGCCGCTGACTATATAGCCATCGTGGCTCCTGTTAGGCGTGCGTGCCTGTTGCTGCGGACCGTCGGCAGCCGGCCGTGATTTATGGGCGCCGCTTCCGCTGTGCTCGATTTGTGATGGCCTGTTGTCACGCCCGAGCCCCTTGGCAACAAAATCGAGAGGGGCTCCCCCCGTGGGCAGGAAAGATTTATCGGTGGACAGCGCAACTGTCGGCCGATGCTGCTTAGCACCCTCTTCACGATTGAACAGAAGACTAACAGCGTCGGCTTAGGATTTCGTTCATTACACGTTGTTCGAACTCGGGCAGCCACGAATTCCCGCAAAATGGGGGCATGATATCAGGGTTGCTTCAAATTTGGGTGATGAGTATACGCTTTGACAAAGTAAACGAAAGGAAAACTTAACTTTCCAATTCCTTTTTCGCTTTAGGTTGAATTTAGCGTTTGTGTAGTACTCCGTATACAGTACGTTCAGCGTGACTCTAAGTGGACCATTATGCCTTGTGTATGTATCCACACTGGGGATCGCGATGTAAGCCAATAAAACAGTAAATCAAGCAGTGATAGCAACAGCCATCTGTGTTAGTCTTTAATGACTGATAATCATGAAGCCCCAGCGTATCAATACGTTGCGTTGCATAGGCTGCTAGTCACACCATCTACTGAAAGGCACGTGTCAAATTATATTCATGACTTCGTTTCCTGTCGACGCTCGTCATTGTGACTTTTGATGCGCGGGGAATGGGATGGAACAAGACAAACACAAAAAACTGTCCGTATCTTTTCACGGGGGGAACTCGAGTAAATGCGTCGTAGGTTGACGGGGGGGGGGGGGTATCGTGTGAATGTTGCGTAATTCAGTATTTATTTATTTATTTATTTTATTTTTATTTCCAGATTTACTGCCAGCCTTTAAAAAGGGCCTTTGGCAGGAGCGGGCAGAACAAATAAAAGAATGCGAGAACATACGCAAATACGTCCACAAATACGTCCACAGTATGGTTAGGGAATGCGTAATTGTTATTTCGTCTTTATTATTCTTACTTATTAAACGAAGAAGCGTTGCCTTCGACGAGTGGTGGGACGCTGATTTTGGACTGTGCCTCACTACTGGATGAAGGTATACTGTTGCTTCCATCGCAACTGCTCGAGTCAATCAAAGCTTCAAGTCAAGCGAAAGCCAAGACTCCCTTGACTGAATTCCGAATGCGCGATCCAGTGCCTGCATATACGGGGAAGCCAGTGAACCGTTGCGCAGCGCGAGCAGTCGGTTTTTACTAGCAGACGCTGCCTGCGTCAGCCTTGCCAGGCGAGAGAAAGGGGGTGACAATTGGCATGAGACGCGAGCATGCGCTCTGAGATGCGAGCCTCCGCTATGGGTGTCGACGACACCGCCGAGGCCGGATTGGCGAGTAGGTGCGAGCTAGAAAATGCGCCGCTTTTAAAAAGCGGGAATTGGCATTTTTAGTGTGTGATATTCCGTAAAAGTACCTCCCTCTATTTCGAACACGGTTCCTAGTAATGCGGTGCTGGCTGACTTCATAGCCCGCTTGGTCATGTTTTCTGCGCTTTATCTATTCAGCACGGACAATTGCGATTTCCGTTCTTCCCAGACGATCACGAATGGTCTCTTCGCGGCGGACACTTTGTGCGAATCCCTGTTGCCAGAAAGTGTGCTCGTTCTTTCAAATGTTAATAGAGTAATTTTCTGAAACCTAGTGCACGTAGTTTCGTGACTTTGACCTCTGCGAGTTCGTGTAGGCGTGTAACGCTTTTGACGTCGTGAGCCGACGTGGCTTCGCAGCTAACTCCGCTGCCGCCACCTCACCCCGCGCCACTATTTATGACAGACAAGATAAGGGAAAGGTAAGGACGTTAACGAGAGCGAAATCTGATTGGCTGCCCCGCGGGGCAGAAAAGCGTAAGAGGATGAAAGACGAAGGTTCGAGAAAGGTGACGCTCTCATAAGCTATTGGCCAGGCATCGGGAAGTGAGCTATCCTTTTCGCTGTATGTGCGGACGGTGGGATAAAGCAGTGACCGAACTGCGTCTGCATTTGAGTTGCGTAGACGGCTAATTGACCCAGCAGAGGGGGTAGCGGGATCATCTTCTCTCGCTCCTCCGAGGTCACGAGAAAAGGTCTCTAACGATCTCGTCGTCTCCGTCAATGTTCACAGCAGCTTCTATTGCGAAAGACATGTGGCATCTGTGCGAGTCATTTCTCGTCGCATAAAAAAACAACTGAGAGCCCGAGATGCTCAACTGGCGATGAAAAACTCGTGGCACGTAGTCTTTCAGTACGCACTCAACGTGTGCAATCACGCAGCACACAGACGTTACAGAAGTCTTATTATCTATGAGTTCATTAAGATTCGAAAAAAAAAACAGCAGCTCAGCTAAATAGTGTACCGTATAAGTTTTTTTATTGAACGTACTTGAAATTCGATTGACCGGGCATTGGATAACCCGTCCATTATCGAGTTTGATGCGAGGACACCAGTGATCGTTGCATGTCTGACAGCTGCTGGCATTGCCGCCGTTATATATTTAGAAGATGTCATATTCTGTTCATTTGTAGTGGTATATTCTTAAGATCTGTGGCATCATTTTGACCCCTCTCCCCCCTCCACACACACACCGTTTTTCACCGAACCGAAATGCTCAGCCTTCTAGCACTGTTTTTATTTTTCTTCATTGGCGGCGTACATGCATGCCGTTATGGGTAACCGAGGTCGTGTTACGAGACCTCTATTTCTAGTTAAATTTTCGTCGTTTTCCGTCAAAACGATCACGTGACACTGTTTGTGGGCCGCAATCATCGGAGTATGAATTCAGATAACTTAATAGCGTCTGAGTCGATTTGTTAACCAAAGGCGAGCTGCCATGCTGCCACCTTAACGCAAATTCGTATAGAGCGCTAATCCTGTAATAATGAGCTGAAGTATTATAACGAGTCAGTTATGCATCACTGCTTCAAACGGCTTTCGGGTATACGAATTGGTACACCGGCAATTACTCAGGTTCTGATCAGATTGAAAAGTTCGAACACCTGTTCTGTTGATAAAGGGATAGTTCCCTGCTCTACTCGCGTCCTGCTGAAATAAATCGTGACGCGAAAGCGCAGACGAGAATATGTACGCCATATATGTGGAACCATGGCAGCTGTTATACAGCTAGATGAATTTGTTCCTCGCTAAGACAGGACTAATGTAGTTAACTCATGCAGGAGTCGCTATATAAATGAAAAACGGCATTGCCATGCGTCATGACTAGGTGAGAGTAGCGTTATGAAAGCACTCTTGCAGGTGGCTAATATATCGGACTGTCGCGATAAAAAATCAAGCGAAAAGTTCCATTAAAGTGTCACGAGCTTTACGAGTTCATGACACTGATGACGTTCGTCTGAAAGCTACGTTTGTACATATTCGCTTAATTCGAAATAAACATCAAAGTAAACCCGTGAACCTCTGTGGCAGCGGATATCGCAAGGGTTGCGAACACAACTTTTTTTTTTTCAATGAAAATGCGTAGCAAGAACGAAGCGCAGCAGTGCAGAAGAAAAGTGGTGTTCGAGGAATCTTAAATTCTTATCTTTTCGCAACCTTCACGACGGAAGCGGCGAACGTCTAAACAGGTAGCCCAGCTCTGAGTCTTTCATTCAGAAAATCCGTAGTGCTCTTGTTCGGGAGGAGGACAACAAAAACAACTAAAAAATACGAAAACAGGACACGCTCCTGTTTAACGTGCATAGGGGCAGCCTGTCTCTGCGCGGCATTCGTTTTTTGAAATTGTTACTTTTTCCTCTACAAGTGGAACTTACCGCTGTCTGCATCCGCTATCACATGTGCAGCCGGCCGGTATCGATACACATGGTCTGGATTGCTCGGGTTCATTCCCACTGACTTTCGCCATGAAGCATGCATGGTCGTGCTGCCTGTCGTCTCCGGCAAATAGACTGCCGAGCGTGATCAGCTCGCTATGATGTGCACTCGTCGGCGCTAATCGGCAGGTTGCTTTCAGTTGACTGCCTGAAACGCTGGTTGTTGATTAGAAGAGGAGAGATCACTAATTGGCCATCCCTGTTCAATGGCGATCGACGAAGTTGTTTCCATGCATTTACCGAGGGCCTTCGGACCTTTACAAATCGCCCGCATTTTAATTTTTTTGGTCTTCCCTAGCTAACATGCTCACTATCACTAGCGTTTCAAAACCTGTGCGTCGATTGCTATGCATGGCAAGTCGTCACTGTTCAGTCTTTTGTTTCCGTCAGCGCTAATTGCCTCAGGTATACTTAATTCATATTTCGTTCGGCCCTATAAAGTACACTTATTTTATTATACGGTATTTCGTCATGTTTGTCTGCTGTGAACAAAATCATATACAGCATTATTACCTGAATTTCACTTATTCTTGTATTTTTGATGCAGGCATAAACTCGGCGCCACCTTGTTCGACCGAATACACCTGAGCGGGGGCCGCGTCTCTCGAGAAAAAACTTACCGTGCGCGCCATGGAGAAGAATGGACTCTTCTCGGAAAGCAACTCCTGTAACTCTACCAAAACGCGCGTGGTGAATGGTGAGTGACAAACAGGCCACTTCTCCGGAGCGCCCTTCTGCGCATCTATACAGATTCATCTGTGCCTCGCGGAAACGTTTCATGTGGGAAGAATACAGTATTTACTCCCACCTTCAATGAAAAATCCTTTCTTCGACGCAACTGAAACTTCACAGTTAGACTCATCGTATTCACGGATGTGTTGACAGAAAACCTCAATCTTTACTTTAGAGGAAAAAAATGGTAATTCGTTTATACTTTGTGATGTGGCTTCAGATCTAAAACGGCCATTGAGATCAATGTACAATTAGCTTCAAAATGTAAGGTGTCAAGAGACACATAAAAAAAAAGCCTAATATTCCTGTTGCTTTGGTGAACTGTTTTGAATGTACTGTTACGGCCTGAACGGGTGAACATGTCAGTTTGAACAAACAATCACTACTTGCTGAAAAATTGTTTTCTCGGACACAATGGTGTCTAAATTTTTGACACCGACTGTAACAGTTGAATAAGGTTAATACTGGCTCTGTAGTCGCCATTTACTGCGCCATACAGTATTTCCTCTCGCTTTTACATACGTATGCTAGGCCCCACGGTAGTTCAATTGTAGCATTGCGCTGACGAGTTGGACCTCATAGGTTCGATCTCGACCACGGACACTGCATTCTGTGTACGGGAAGCAAAGAAAGTTGTGCACCCAGAATTTGACGTATGTTAACCGACCCCTGGTGGTAAAAATCGAAAGAAAACCCCAAATCACAGTGGCCTCATCAGATCCGAATCTTAGTGCCATTATCTCGGAACATAGGTGGTCAGCGAATACTTAAATTGGTAAGCCTGTGATAAAATGAAAACGTAAATCAAACAAATAGTTTTTTTTTCAATTAAGTAGCCTTCTAATTCAAGTATTGAACCGGCGTCACTGATTTTTGCTTAAAATGGTTGCCAACAAGAACCGTGCCCAAAATGCTTGCAATAAAATGGGCTGACAACTTTCAATAGCACTTGACCTCTTTTAGACCTTTCTGCGCATCCTCTGTTAAGCAGTTGTTCATGACAATCTTGGTTTCGCCGATACTTCTCAAATTCGAAGCACAGACAATAAATTGTCGATGCAATATGTGTGGCGTAGGAAAGTATCAGGCCATAAAATTGAGCCCTGCAGAAATTCGTGGGAAACGTCGATGTAAGATTTACATATATCATCAACGAACAGAATAAAACGACACCGACATTGACGATTGAACAACAGGTTCAACATCGACAGTCGCTGCACAGCAAGCCAGCGAGAACAGAAATGTAGAGGATTTAGAGGAGTGACATGTTTCGTGTTTGGCCAGTCCAAACAACCTGGAAAAACAACAGAAGCTCTTTATTTTTATCAACTTCGACGGCTACGCCTTAGCAGCCACACCATTATGCTCTTGAATCAAAGAACGGGGAAATCTTAAGGTCCCTAAAAGTGTGTCTGCACTGCTCGTCGCAATAACAGACTGTGTGGAACACTTTCTTGTACTGGTTGACGTCACGACTATAGCACATGATCCTTTAACAAGCGAATAGCTAACCAATAAACCTTCGTGTACTGCCTGAATTAAGGCATCTAATCGGCCCAAACGAGACCTCTGCTAGGAATTACTCAAAGGGCAAATTTTGAGGGATGATTTTTTCGTTTGGCATAACCTGAATGAAAACCAACAGACAATGAAGCCAAAGAAGGTATCATCACCATGAGCCTTTTGTCCACTGCAGGACAAAAGCCTCCCCATGTTCTACCCGTCAACTCGGTCCTGTGTTTGCTGCTGCCACGTTGGACCCGCAAATTTCCTAATCTCATCCGCCCACCTAACTTTCTGTTTCCACCTCACCCGCTTGCCTTTTCTGGGAATACAGTCAGTTATTCTAAATGACCAGCGGTCGTCCTGCCTACCCGCTACGTGCGCAGCCCATGTCCATTTCTTCTTGATTTCTACTATATCCTTCACCCCGCACAAGAAGAAAGCCCACTCTGCTCTCTTCTTGTCTCTAAAGGTTACACCTTAAGCGATGCAGCGATGACGTAGTGACTAGAGTACCAGCATCACGTGCAAGAGCTCCGTGGTTTAAATCTCGGTGCCGCTAAATTCCCCACTGGATTAAAACAAATTATCCGCGTGATGATGGAATTGCATTAAGAGGCCTGGGGTGCAGCCTCACCGGTGACAACCGCTAATAAAGCACTCCCCCACCAGAGAAGGATTGGCCACCCTCGTGCAATATCTGACCACTGCCTTCCCATGAATACGGCAATTAACCCTCTGCCCTCAGTTCCCAGCGGCTTCGAAGCAAGTGACCACGGCAACCGTCAGATCTGCGATGCAGCATAGGGAGCTAAAATATCTAGGTCCGGACAGGGTGCGATTTGAACCTGAACTACTCGGCAACGTTCCACGCTAGAATCTTATCTAGTGAGGCAAGTCTAGCTGGGCTATTCGAGGACCTAGAGGGTGTCAAATGAGATGTATACGTAATAGGGATCAGTGAGGTTATGAGGACCAATGAGGCCTATACAGTGCTACAGAATGGGCACGCCATGTGCTATCGGGGCTTCGCGGGCCGAAGAAAACGGGGGATGGGGTTCCTTATCCACATAAATATAGCTGGTAACATAGAGGAATACTATAGCGTCAACGAAAGGGTAGTAGGTATCGTAATTAAACTTAAGAGATACAAGATGAGGGGGTACAGGCCTACGCGCCTACATCCAGCCATAATGACGTATCAGTTGTTTGCTTCCATGACGACGTGCAATCAGCAATGAGTAAGGTTAATACACAGTATACTATACTGATGGGTGACATAAATTACGAGGTAGGAAAGAAACAGGCTGGGGACCAGGCAGTATAGGAGATTACCATCTTCTATACTGCCAGATAGGAGTTATACTGCCAGAGGGGAATACCAGAGGAAAGTTATTAGTAGGATTCACAGAACGCAATAATTTACGGATCTTGAATACCTTCTACTGAAAACGAGTGAACTGTAAGCGGACATAGATTAGCCCTCATGGCGAAAGTAAGAACGAAATAGACTTTATACTGAGTTCACACCCAGGCATCGTGCAGGATGTGAAAGTGCTTGGCAAAGTACGATGCAATGATTATAGTATGGCACGGTCTTCGATTCGCCTAGACTTAATGAAGGAACGACAGAAACTGATACGCAAGAAGCCAATCAATGAGCTAGCACTGAGAGGGAAAGTACAGGAATTTAGAGTCTCGCTTCAGAACAGGTACTCAGCTCTTAGTGAGGAAACCAACCTTAGCGTAGATACAATGAATAATAATCTGACGAGTATCGTTACGGTGTGCAGTGGAAGTTGTAGGTTCGGTACTTAGACAGGACACAGGTAAGCTGTCCCAGGAGACGAAGAACCTCACTGAAAAACGTCAAAGAATGAAAACCTCTAACACAACAGACAAAATAGAACTGGCAGAACTTTCGAAGTTGATTAGTAAGCGTAAGGTATGCGATGTAATAAGGTATAACATGAAGAGAATTGAACGCGCTTTATTGAACAGAGGAAGCATCAAAGCGGTGAAAAGTAAACTTGGGATAGGCAAAAACCAGCTGTATGCACTAAGGGACAAGGGAGGCAACGTAACTATCAATATGGATAAACTAGTTAAAGTAGCGGAGGAGTTTTACAGAGATCAGCGCAGTAGCCGGCATAACCATGACCACAATGTAACAACTAGCAGTACTCCAGATGGCATCCCACTAGTAATTACAGAAGTCAGGAAAGCATTGGAGGGTATGAAAAGAGGCATAACTGCTGGTGATGATCAGGTTACATCAAATCTTCTTAAAGACGGAGGACAGATTGTGCTAGAAAAACCTACCACCCTCTTTACCATGGGTCTCCTGAAAGGGGGGGGGGGTGGGATACTAAAATCTTAAAATTCTAACGTTATCATAATTCATAAGAGACTGGACGATAAGGACTTGAAGAATTACAGGGCGATCAGCTCTCTCAGACCTCTCCAACGTATAGAAGCTATTCACAAAGGTAATTGCTAACATAATTAGGCAACATTAGAATTCAATCAACCAAACGAACAAGCAGAATTCCGAACAGACTACTCAACAATAGACAACATTTATACTATCAATCAGGTGATAGATAAATGCTTAGAATACACCCAACCACCGTACATATATAGACTTTATAGATCACGAAATGGCATTTGATTCAGTTGAGAAATCGGCAGTCATACAGATACCGGGGAATCAGGGTGCCGATGAAACATATATTAACATCCTGGAAGACATCTACAGAGGATTGACTGCCACTATAGTGCTACATAAAGAAAGCGACAGAATACAGAATACCTATAAAGAAAGGTGTAAGACAAAAGGACATATGATCTGCCCAGTGTTATTTTCCGCGTGCTTACTGATGGTTTTCAGAGGCCTGTAATGAGAAGAGTGAGACATGAGAGTTATGGAGAGTATCTTAGTACTTGCGCTTCGCTGATGTCATTGCCTTGCCGAGTAACTCAGTGGAATGATTGCAATCCGTGATTACTGAATCAGACAAGAAAAGTGGAAAGGAAGGTCTTAAAATAAATATGCAGAAAAGGAACGTATTGTGCAACAACCTCGGAGAACAGCGCTTCGAGATATGTAGAGTTGCAATTAAAGTTGTAAAAGAGTACGTCTACTTAGAACAGGTAGTAACCGGGGAGCCGAACCACGAGATCGAAGTAACTAGAAGAAAACGTCAGTTTTGCCGCAAAAGCGTAGCAATGAACGCGATGCCAACAAATTGGAAGGTTAACGCGCAGAATGGCAAGCAGATAGAAACGTGCCTCGCGTTTCTCACCCACAAAAACGCGCGAAACGTACTCACAGGTACAGATGAACGCGAATAAGCGTCTCACAGTTGTTACTTCGGTGTGTCTGAAAAGCGCGCTCTGTTCGCAAATGGAGACTATGCAACGATTGCAGTGACCGTTGTGCACCCGGTAATTGCCCACCGCGGTGGTCTAGTGGCTAAGGTACTTGGCTGCTGACCCGCAAGTCGCGGGATCGAATCCCGGCTGCGGCGGCTGCATTTCCGATGGAGGCGGAAATGTTGTAGGCCCGTGTGCTCAGGTTTGGGTGCACGTTAAAGAACCCCAGGTGGTCGAAATTTACGGAGCCCTCCACGACGGCGTCTCTCATAATCATATGGTGGTTTTGGGATGTTAAACCCTACATATCATCAACACGCGGTTGTTGTTGTTGTTGTTGTTGTTTTAACTGTTTTGCTGTGGAGAGGTTGAGGAGCCTATTGCCTCGGCTACTCCATATCACAGAGTTCTGCAGCGAAAAATAAAATAATAATACAGAACGGTACCCAAAAATTAACAATACGGAAAAGGAGAAAAAAAAAACATAATAGCACACTGAAACCAGTTCAAATAACCTGTCAATACACAGTTTTTTTCACGCAGTTCACTCAGTCATAAACTACTTTCACGCACACCTTAGTACTCTAATGCCAGTATATACATGACAACACTTTACATAATACTCATTTCTGGCTGTCAGTCATAGGCGCTTGTCCAGTCCGGTCTCCACTAAAAAGTCTGTCAGGAAGATTATTGCCTTTTTCTGAAGATGCATCTCAGGCCATGGTCCAAGTAGTTTCTTTATTGTGAGGGGCCGTCTGTCCAAACTTGCTAATCTGTTCTTTAATTTTTCTCTTTCTTTCGCGTATTTAATGCACTCCAAAAGAATATGGCGAACATTTTCTTCTGCATGACCACAATGGCATTCCGGTGAGTTGGATCGATGTATCTTGTGCAGGAAGCTGTTTGTGTATGCTACTTCCAATCTAAGTCGGTGGATCAATGTCTCTAGGTGTCGTGGAAGGTCTGTCGCTATGGAAAATTTTCTGTGTGGATCAACTTCATAAAGTACCGTTTCCTTTGATTTAGGGCTCTCAAACCACTTCTCCATCGAACAATGGTTAGCCCCTTGCGATATAAAATGTCGAATATCCGTCCCAGATATAGGGATTGTGTAATCCCGTCCTTCCTTCAATGCTTTCTTCGCGAGACTATCAGCATCTTCATTTCCCTTTATTCCAATGTGGCTGGGTATCCATTGGAATACGATGTTGTGACCCTGCGATGAGGCATATTCCACAGTTTCTGCGATACATTGTGGTATTTCACCATTTCTGTAAGGTGATCTCACATTTCTGATTAGCTGAAGCGCAGGTTTGCTATCAGTGCATATCACCCATTTTCGTGGATCTGGATTCTCGCAGATAAGCTTAACTGCTTCAAAGATAGCCACCAATTCTGCTGTCGTCGATGAAGATTTGTGCGATAATTTGTACATCTTCTTTTCCTGAATTTCGGGTATAAAGACCGCACAGGCTGACGCTTCTTCTGTGCATGATCCATGTGTATATATCTTCGTTTTTTCATTATGCATTACATGAAGCTGTTGAAGTACCAACTGTGCCGCTACTAGAGGTGCCATGGCTGCTTTCTTCTCTATGCCGTCTATTTCACGGATAACGTTGAGAAGTGGCAGCGTCCAAGGTGGTTTTGAAGGTTTCCATTGTTTAAATTCTGGTACTACTGCTTGAAATGATAATATAGTATCCTGTAATCTCGTTGCCGTTCTTTGTGTTAGTGCACCAGATAAAAAATGACTTTCATGTTGCGTGAAAATTCTAAATAAATTTCGAGATGTTTCTTTAGTTCGCAGTACTGCCAAAGGTGGCTCTCGAGCCTCCGCATACACTAAATCACTGGAAGTTGACCGTGGTAAACCCAGACATACCCTCAAGCTCCTTGCCAATAACAAGTGAAGTCTCCTTTCGGTGGAGGCTGGGAGTCCGTGCAGCAGGGGCAGTGAGTAAGTTACGATGGGGCGTATCCAGGCAACATGTAGGGCTAATAACGACTCTGTAGTACCACCCCATTTGGCCCCGCAGAGATGCCGGAGGATTCGAATGGCCTGATTCACTTTTTGTTCCAGGGACTGGACATGAGGCGACCATGTTAGTCTCCGGTCTAAAATTACTCCCAAGAATTTATGAGTTTTAACCATTTTAATAGGCTGATTTTGCAGAATAATCTGGAAATTTCCAGGTCTTTTTAATGTAAACGGAAGTATGGCTGTTTTGGCCAGACTCAGTGCCATACCTCTTTGTTTTAGAAAATGGTCTACATTATCCAATCCTTCTTGTAGAGTTTGTTGTATATCCAAAAACGATGGACCAGACGTCCATATACTTATATCATCAGCATATATTGAACATCTGATGTTGGGTGGAAGATTATATGGGAGCTGCGCCATGACTGCATTAAAGAGAGTAGGGCTTAGTACGCTGCCCTGTGGCACTCCTTGGTTGACGACATGTTCTGACGTTGGGCCCTCCTGCGTAACTACAAAAATTTTCCGGTGCTTCAGGAAGTCAGCGATCCAACGCAGTATCTTGCCCTTGAATCCCTGTAACGCCAGGCCTTCCAGAACGTGAACGTGACTCACTGTGTCGTATGCTCGGTGGACATCAAGAAATACAGCGACAGTGATGTTTCCTTGCGTTCGTTGGTTTTCCACATCTGTGACCAAATCCAGAATGCAGTCCATTGTGCATCTACCTCTTCTGAAGCCGGCTATGCTTTCTGGTAGTAGTTTTTTCATGTCTTGCCACCATAAAATTCGTTCATTGATCATTTTTTCCATCACTTTTGAAAAACAACTCGTCAAACTAACCGGCCTAAACGAGTCCAACTGCATAGGGCTCTTCCCTGGCTTTAGCAACGGTACTACTTTTGATATCTTCCAACTTTCCGGAACTTTTTCTTCTTGCCAAATTTTATTATAGATGTCCAACAGGTGTAATTTTCCTTTTTTGCACAAATTAGCAAGAGCAGCGTATGTAACTCCATCTGTTCCTGGTGAACTTGTTCGTTTTACTGAAGACAACACATATTGGAGCTCCTCTGGTGTGAAGCTGTCATCCAGATCTGATGAACTGATCGCAGAGGACTTTGTTACAACCGCCGAAGCTGATTCTGCTGAGGATTTATATTCGCTCGTTTGGGCGGTCTCTCCATTTGTCAGTATAAGATCGCAAAATTCTTCGGCAATCACCCGTTCGCTAACTCCTCGAGACAGCGCTAGAGCCTGTAGTGGTCTCGAGTGGACTACTGGCTGTCGGAGGGCGCGTACCATGTTCCACAGTTGAGTCGCCGAGGTAAATGGGGAAAGTGAGGCACATAAATCTTGCCACCTTTTGGTTGAAAGCTTCTGCAGTTGGTTACGCATTGTAGTGTGTACTTTCTGTGCAACCTTGAAGTCTTCTAAATTACCTGACCTGCGATATCTTCTTTCAGATCGGCGTCGTATTGCCCGAAGCCTCTCATACTCAGCGTCAACACCCGAATACCCATCTGGAATGGGTACTGTACGAGTTGCTTTTGTTAGAAACTTTTTTATCTTAGATGCATACGTTTCTGCGTCAGTACAGGGTTCAAGATTTTGTCTCTGTAGTTCTCGAAAGATTGCCCAGTTTGTAATTCTTGTTGTGCGGTTATTTCTTGTTTTCTTCAACTTTGGGTGATATATGAATACTGGCAAGTGGTCACTTCCTCTTGTGTCAGCGTCTGCAGTCCAGTCTGCTCCAGCCGCTAATTCAGAGGAGCACACAGTAATGTCTAGTACGCTGCAGTAGTTATGCCCCCGTAGAAACGTTGGAGAACCATCATTTAGTATAGTGTAACCATAATCTTCGCATATTTTTGCTATAGCAGATCCCCTTACACTACAACGCCCACTACCCCACAATTCATGGTGCGCGTTAAAATCACCACATATAATTATGGGATCATGGTCAGATCTACACACTGCAGCCAACTCTGCGTATGAAACGTTTGCTTGAGGGTGCACGTAAACACTAACTACAGTTACAGTAATGTTACCAAACTTCACTTTGCATCTAACAAATTCCGGCGCATCTGTTTTTGAAGTAGCCACAAGTGTCGACGGAATATCGCGTCTCACACACAACATCACTCTGCTTTTTGCAGCAGGACGGTCTGCTTGGTACACCACATAATTGGACAAGCGAAAGTTAGTGGATACTCTTGTTTCGGAAATACACAAAATCGGAAACCCGTGCTGAGCGACGAATTTCCGAAAATCTCCACTCTTATTCTGCAAACCGTTGCAGTTCCACTGGAATATTGCACTTCTTTTGTACCAGTTAGATAGTCCGGTAGCCATGATTACGACAAGAGAAGATGCTCAACATCCAGCAGCAATTTCACTTCTGGTAAAGAACCTGCTTGTGGCAGGGATCGTAGAATTGCTTTGAGAGCCGCAAAGATTATTGGCAAAATGACTTGCTCGCTTCCGGCTGTCTCCGCCGAGATCGCATTTCTCGAAGAAGTTTTGCTCAGCAAGCTGCTGTGACCCTTCTCTTTGGTAGTCAGTGGCTCCTTGGCTGTGTCTGGCCTGGTAGAAAGTTCCACTTCAGCATGTTCCTGGGCCCGGACTTCTTTTCCAACGCGATGTTTTGGTGCTGAGCGCTTCAATACTTCCGAGTAAGAGTCGTGGCGCCGCTGTTTTGCACTTCTTTGTGCCGCAGGAACATCTTCGACTATATCCGCATTGGGTGCTGGACCTTTTTGTATCTTATGGTACCCTTTTACAATTCTCTCTCTTTGTGCCGCTGATGCCAAACGATTTCGAGAGCAGCCTGAGAACGACGCCGGATGTGGTCCAGCACAGTTTGCACACTTAGGTTGACGCTTCGAGGTGCATTCTTTGTAATCATGTGCGCCCGCACATACCTTGCATCTCTTGGTTCCCCTGCAAGTCTTAGCCTTATGCCCATATCTCTGGCAGTTGTAACACCTTACCGCCGGCTCAATGTATTCCTCGACAGTGTGGACCGTAAAGCCGAGAGCAACTCTTTTTGGCAATGGCTTGTCATGTCTAAACTGGAGTATTACATTACGTATGGGCTGCATTGTGGCACTTCCATCTTCATTTCTTACCCATCTCTTTTGTCGTGTGACCGAGATTACTCCAGCATCTTTAAGATAATCCAGTAGGTCATAATCACTGTATTCGAGTGGAACATCTCTTATCTTTGCTAGGGTCTTCATGTAAGACTGAGGTATCATCACTTGTACAGGCAATCCAGCCAGACTCTTGATCAGCAGTAACTTGTTTGCCGAGTACAACGACCGTACTCCAACACAAAAACTTCCGTCTCTGTTGATTCTTGATGATGTCACTTTCTCATTGATAGCAGAGATTATCTCAGACGCTATGCGATTGGGATTCACCTTCCAGAAAGAGTCCTCGGCAGCGATTGGTCTGAATACCACCGGTATCCCCGTAGCTCTGTTCTTGTGATGGGTGACCACCGTGTAAGCTCCCTCGTCTTCCTTGGGTGCTTCTGTATCCATCTGTGTCATGTCATTGAGAGAGTACGTCGATGTAGCGTCATCGTTGTCAACCTCTTCCTCCTCTGTACGCCTCTTCTTGCACTGCGAGGCCTCGCTGCTCTCTGTATGGGACGTTGATATTGTTGCTGAGCCTGCAGCAACTTGAAGTCGAGCGGGATGGATAGCTACAACAGAATCATTCCAGTGAAATGTAAGGACAGCCAAGACATAAAAAGCTCGCAACCACTACGCAAGGGCGCACGAGTGTGCGTTCAGGGGCTTTTACCACCACCCACTCCTCTTCGCGAGGCAAAGTGTACGCGTGGGAGATGAGGGTGCGCGGCGCCGGGCGCTAATTGCGCCATCGTGCTCGTATTGCTGAAAACACAATAGTCCCCCCCCCCCCCCCCAAGATGCCTATCACCAGTGGTAAGTGGTGGATATAAATAGCTTCCTGTTTGCCCATTGAAGGGCGTGCTCCGCGTTGGCTCAAAGGTTAACGCCTCGCACTCACAACGCTGAGGTTCCAAGTTCGATTCCGCACACTGGAGTCTTTTTCTGGATTTTATAAATATATATTCGTATACCTATACGGTGATTGATGGCGATGCCAGTGGCGAAATCCGGCCGAGAGTTCTCACATAATTTATATCGCAGTAATAAGAATGGGGTGGAGCACATTCGGCGAGCATTCTGAAATCATGAGTGGTAGATTGCCACTATTCCACAAGAGGAAGGTATATGTCAATGAAGTCTCTATTTCAGTTTGTAGACTAAAACTGGGGATGGCGAGAAAAATGTAGCGAGTTCAACGCCACCTCAAGGGCCTCGCCATCCGTACATATCAGCAGCAAGCACAATAAAGAAAATTTCTGTACAGAAGGTTCACACAGAACGCAATTAATTTTCAAAAGAAAATGAATAAATATATGCTAGTACAACAGACATGTGTCCTCACTGGCAATGTTGCTGCGAGTGCAAAACAATAACATATATGTTGATACAATATATGAAGACATGAAAACACTTCTTAAGACTCCCGATTGCTGCACAATGCTTTAATGCACAATGGACAGTGCATACAGCAGCTGCATCTTACAGCTGCTCTACGCATTGTGCAAGTACAGCTGCATCTAACATATGTACTTGCCTACGGAGAATAAACCTGGAGGCTTGCAAAGAGGGTTCAGCTTAAGTTGAGGACGACGCAAAGGATTTATAGAGGACGATAATTGTACTGTTTTAAGTGTGTTGTAGTAATTGTGACATAGAAGCGAAGCAAGTATTCCACACTCGTGGTCATGGCTACGAGCACCGCTGACCAATGCTCCCAGTTTGGCATGCACATAAATAATAAATTGGACGAGAGGACTGCCTCATAGCTCAATTGGCAATCGCATCGGGTGCGTATACCGAAGGTTGCAGGTTCGATCTCTGCCGGCGGCAAGTTGTCTTTTCGTTCATTTTCCTTTCTTCACATATATAACACAATTTCCACAATACACAAAGGGCTTCTGAACACGAGAGTGGTTTCAAGTTAAAAAACAAGTGTTTTTTTTTCTCGTCTTCACTGCTTTTTTACATGTCTACTATATCCTCCTCGCCACATATTCCTTCGCAAAACACTTGTACAATGTCAGCTCTGAGCATTGAGGCTATCGCGATTTCTCGCTTTTCATTTACGCACTGATCTCCGCACTCGAAAATGCACGAAACGAAATTAAATAAATTAATCGCGCACGATATTTTTGCGAGACAAGTCGAAATTGGTGTTCGATTGCATGGCAAAGCAGGGTGGAAAACAATTCACGAGTGATATTTGTTCCATAACGACCAATCAGGAGATTATTTCCGCATGACGTCTTGTGAATAGACTGCTGACGTTATGTATTGTGCCGAAAAGACTGAGAAAAGCCAGGAGAGGCTCGTTCTTTGTATATTAATGGGTGATTTAAGGGCCCTTCAAAAAGTGTAGTTAACACTCCCTATACTTTCTTTCGTTTTCTTATATGTCGATCCTCGTTCTGCTGGTAAGTTAAAAAGATTCAATCCTTTCGTGTACACCGGCTGCATTCGGGTGTAAGTGGAATGAAAAAGTACCTTTGCAGCGAGGTTTCGTTGCAATTCATGGGGAACCCTATATATAGGTCAATTTGGCGCCCTTCCCTCGAACGCGTTTCAGAACTTCGGCGCATTCTGGTTAGAAAGTATTGTTAGGAGAGTCAGTTCACCATGGCAGTTTAGCTGCAACAGACGCCTCTGCTGCCGTTATACAGTTATGTGACGTCGTACCTGTATATTCATTTTATAATCTACGAATAACTTCTGAAAAAGATGTTAGAATATGGGGTAATGCTGCAGGAGTAACCCTTTTTATGGTTGAGTTTATATTATCGAAGCATCCAGTAAGATGTTATCCCTTGCGCAGACCATGGCAGCTATAAGTATATTCTAGATCAGAAGGCCGCTAAATATTGGACGACAAGCTCTTCGTATCTTCGAAATAGGACATTAGTACGTCTATCATTTTCATCTGTCCTGTTTCTAACTACCAAACGTACTCTGTATCTACATGCAGGATAGTCAGCTCCAATAAAAACAAAACAAAACCAAAACAAACTGGCAAGAAATTTTGAAAATTCTGTATTATCGAAAATCAAGGTCATGTATAATTCCTTTATTTAGCACTAGTGTTGCTTAACTTGTTATTAGGTGAAATGGAAAGGGGAAGGAAAAACATAGAAAATGCTTCGAGATTTGTCTTCAAACTCAGAACGGGGTAGTGAAATCAAGCCGTGTGCGCACCACTTTCAACAGGGCAGCAAGAAAAGGAGCGTTTGTAGCACTGGTCGTTTCGAGCTATCCTATGTACGGTTGCGAGGTGCGCACTACGCCATAATTCTTCCTTTTGGTCATTGGCGAAGTCCCTAAGGTGGCATGCTCACCTGCGTATATCTGCACACTTGGTAATGGTGGGCAGCTTTGAGCCACCTTTGAGCCTGGGGTGATTCTACGATTCTACCACGCAATATTACATGCGTTGTAGAGGCACCCTCCACTAGATGACGTTCTTGTAGCGCTTTTTACGAAGCGATTTCAAGCACTGGCGTGGCTCCGTGATGCAACAGCTGCTTGCCATATAGACGGCCTGGGTTCGATTCTCACTTCGAACCACACACATTTATTACTTATTCAGTTGGATCTGTCTTGAATTTTCGGTCATGGGCAACACTGATTTCTCGCTCTTAACGAATGATGCCGCCACTGACCCCTACGCCAGAATTTCTGCGAAACAAGCTGCTGAACACTAACGCGTTAAAATAAGAAAGTTTGTCAATAGCCATCTGCATGAATCTGATACTGTCTATAAGTGCACATACCGAGGAAGTGGTGTGGTGCGCTTTATAAAATAATGCATGAAGACGAATGGCAGCAATATGCAGATTAAGGGCAAAGTCTACGAACTGTGACAGGCTGTGTACATGATGCAGCCTCTTGTACAACGGCGCCCTTTTACGGCGTAAAGAATATTGGGTTAACTTGCAGAAAATATGTTCATCCTTCATGCGTGTATTATTGTTACAAAGAAATCTACTACCTGCCATGCACCATGTTTAGTCATAATAATATGGAATGATTTTACCAGAAAATACTCTTTCCAAAAGAAAAAACACGTGAACGTTTTTATTTCGTGCCCAACCTCCTAGACAAGTCGATGAATTTCACCAACACTGCCGGATTTTGTATTGATTTTGTTTTTAAACCCATTTTTAGTAATTCACAACTCGTGAAGCGTTCATAGGTTGTGTGCACGCGTGACATCAGTTCGTCTTACGCTCTTTTATAATTGTCATATTTTTTCGTTCCGCAGCGGCCTGTTTACAACCATAAAGCGAATTTATGTAGAGTTTGTTTACTAATTTATGTAGTGTCCGTTTTTCATGTGAACATTCTGGTTTGAGACTATACCGTGGCTTGGCGAGCATGACGCCAACTCGGACTTTTCAAAGAGCGAAAATGGACGGCACTGGGTGATGCTAGTAGCATAGCAGTTCACACTTTCCTGTTTCGAACTGTCATGTATATGCTGACACGCACTTTTGTAGTGTACGGATTGTGTAGCAACAGGATATAAAAGCCTACCAACCACTTGACGCACAACTGTTTTACCAGAGCATATGAGAGACCGCATCGCGTAGTGGTCGTTAAGTGGTGCCATAATGCTTTAGAGAGTCTTTTTTATTATTGTATGTGTCACATTTGTTTCCTGCCTCCATGGCGAAAGAACTTGTTCTGTTTGCAGCTGGGGCTTCATTAGACAGTCTGCTTTGAAGTGGAGGCAGTGTTCGCTCAGTAGACCTAAATAGGCTCAACACATGAAAGCGTTGTGTGCATGTTCTTGTGGCTGTGCAGTGGTTTTTTGCACTGTTCCTTAGAAAATATTGTGCACCTTGACAATGCTCAATCTGCATATGCCCGTGTATGCCTGTGATGAGTTCGCAAATGCTACCCATTGCTTAGGTAGTCGTAATGACACTAGTTCAACCTAAGCACTACGTTTTTGTACGATCGTACCGCTCTGTCTTTTCTATGTAGAACCCGGCATGAATATGCTTGGTCTCATTTTACTCGACTTTCGCCTACAGGGTATACGCATCGGAAAACGGCATACATTTTCCGTGTTGGCGGCGTCAGCTGCTGTACACAACAGTTTGGGTACTGCAACTGTGAGCAGTTTGTGCACATGTTTGTTTACTTGTCCTCTGAATGGCGGGACTCCATATACTATATAGTTCTTCACTGGGCTGCGAATAGTAGACATTCCGATCTATAATGATGTTGCTCAATGTCTCTGGTGGGAAAATGTAGTTGAAAGACTACAAGCGTATGAAAAACGAGTCTGCCAACGTTTCGGCAGGTGGGACTGCCTTGACTCTGACGAAGGCAGGACTTTCGGAAACATAAATAAACGTGTATGTGGCATGTTTCAGCTCTGTGTGGGCGTTTATATTAATGCGGCACCTTATATATATATATATTCATCGCAAAAACACACAATAAAAAGAAGAGAAAGCCTGACGACAGAGCGCTATACTCTTGCACTGACTGGCTTCCATAAATCAGGCACGAAAAAGAGTGGGAGGACCACATGTGCGAGCGAATGTGCGAACAAGCCAGCAACGAACAAGAAGAGAACTCACGGATGACAATATGGTACAAATCATGGCCAGCGCTGCATCCGTCCACGTTCTCTTCTCGTTAAATACTTCGCGCTAAAAGCCGTTAATAAAAAAGTAAACTATACTGTTTTTCACATCAAACGAAGTGGGCGCATGCAAGAAGACACTGGGAAAAGTCAACGGCAAATTATCGGAGAAGATCGGCGATATCTTTGCCATATTTAACCTTCACACTACACACAGAACTATTAGCCCTCAGTTATCAAGATTCGGAACTGAATATTGCGATTATAGTTTTGGCAGTGTAAGCTTCAGCAAAAACGACTGTACAGTGAGCGGTAATTATCTGCTCCTGTCTGTGCTCATACGCAGACTCCTTGAAGCTTTGTAGCGCAATGTGATTACTGGAAACGGCGAAGCTGTGTTATGTGGTTAGTAATTGAGGCATGTAATAGTCATTTTGTCTAGCGTATACTGTGAGAACATCGCAGCCAAGATCAGCCGGTGAAGGTGCACACACGTTGGCCACTACTATTACGTACCTCGTCGCGTTTAGTCGGCGCTGCTTCCCGTTGCAACTGCAGTCGCGTCGATAAAATTTACTTACACGATAACCTGCGATATTTCTTATTTTTCAAGTAACCCAACTCTATGAGCTCCTTGTGGAAGCTTGAGTTGGGCACAAACAATAACCTTCAGTAAAAATAGGGCGCCAATGGCATGTATACTTGCGGAAACAGATCTTCTGCTGACGAGAATCTTCCACAATTTCCGTAATATTGTAGTGTGCTGTACTTTGTACCAACCAAATACGAGTACGTTAGTTGTAATCTCTTGTTTGTGCTTCTTAACCCGCTTTTCCACTGGTCACTTGGTTTATTGTTGAAAGTTAGCGCTCTTCCCGTTGTCTTCCTCGTCCGTGTCTGCTAATGCTGCAGCGCCTTTTGATATATTTAACGAACTAGCCCAAAAAGCGATGTTCTGTCTCCAACACGTTCAATTGTCAATGTTCTCATAGTGAACGACCATTGTCATAAACATGCAGTCGCAACTCGTTGGGGCGTTTGTGTGAACGGGCGTTTTGGGAGTGGCGTCACCACAGACCCTAGCCAACGGGGGATTTCGACCCCCTCCTACGCCTCGCCACACGTGGCTAGCTTAGCCGTGTCGGGGAAGGTGGCTTTGGGGGATGAGCCGACGTCGGGTGATTGGACTTTCGAGGACCCCTGGTGGGGGTAACATGCCCTTTAAGCGCCGGCTTCCCGTAGACCGCACCCCTGGGCTGACCCACCCTGGCGAAATCGGTAGTCGACTTTTCATGTCTCTTTCTGTTCTCATATTCGTTATTCTCTCTCACTTTTTATCTTTGCTGTCATCATCTCTCTTCAGTTTACTTTCGAGTTTTTCTCGCCATGAGGCTTAAGTTTTGTAGTTATCCAACTTCGAATAGGTATAGTTAGGTAACAGGGGTGATGCATGGTTGGCGACTCCGAATGTTATTCAACCTTGTAGAGTCCCCTTGTTGGGCTTGGTGGTGGATGGCCACTTTCGCCACTTAACTGCTTCTCCACCCCTTGTCAAACAGGGTCAGTAGAGTCCCGAGGCAGGCGGACTCTTGGCCATTGCAAGCGCAATAATGCCCAGAGCCACCGCAAGCGTGCCTGCTAAGCAGGCACCAACCATGATTTAGAGGAGGTGATGGACACAAGCAGCATGACTCCAGTGTCTGAGACGCTGAAGGAACGGCACAGCTTCTTAGAGCACCCCCTCTCCCTCCCACCAAAGAAAAAATAAAGCTATACACAGTGCATTACAGGGCCTGCAAAGGGCATCGTAACCTATAAGGTAATGTTTTGTACACACAGCACTAAATTAAAATGAACAGAAATTCAACATTGGGTCATAGGATTGCTTGAAAACCTTTACGATGTCCAAGAACTTTTACACAACCATTCATTACAAGTGCTGCGCGTACGAAAAAAAAATCTTGCAACCCGCACACACCTACTTTCTACGTCATTGTTTTTTTTGAAGAAGCCGGCACGTTGCTGTGGCGCCATCTGATGGTGTAATGGTTATTGCTAATCGAGGAAATCGAAGAATAGCCCGTTCAGATTTGCGACTTGATATCGTTTGAGGCTGTGGCCGTTCAAGTTGTTCTCTTGAATGAACTGATCACAATTTGCTCTTTTTACATAGCTTCTCTTGCGGCGATGCGCGAGGTTGTCTTATTGAACAGTTCTTGTTCTTTTCTGGTGCATGTATTTTGAGTCGGAAGCAGCCATCCTATTAAATCCCCGGAAACAAAATCTACTTATCCATGCTCCGAGCCTAATGTATGCATTACTTTTACCTCCTCTTCAAGGGGTTATGACACCAAATTTTCGCTCATACTCTGTGTTATGTGGGTTAATCCTTGAATGTTGACAAACAAGGTGGCAAAATTTCATCGCATTTAGTCGAGCATTAAATTTTAATAAACATTTGCATAGACAAGCGAGCAGCGCAAGATCCTGACAACATTGGTGCCTTCGCGATCTGTGAAGCGGCCTTCTGAGCGAAGCTAGATGCGGCATGCTGCGCACCCGATCGCTGAGGGTTCATGCCCAGTCTCGAAGACATGCCTGCTGTGCAACCTGGAGAAGGAACACATGGAGCACAATTTAATCGGATGCCCTGCTTTGAATTCGAAGGCCTCAACCGCCGCCCATCTGCTGCAACCGCGGCGTTGACTCCTTTGACCGACAGAGAGGAGCAACCGCTGCGGCAGCAGTGATCGCTGGCGATGACGCTAGCTTTTTGAGAGGCGCAAGAGGAACAACCGAAGTGGGAGCCACTTGCAGGATAGAACACGTCCGGCAGCAAGCACATCAAGCCACTGGAGACATTTTTCTTTTGTGTGTGCCTATTTTCCTTTTTCGTTTTTCGATTTTTGCCAGATCCGGATTTTTCGTTAGAATGCCCGTTATAAAGGGCAGGGTAACAATAATAATCATCATGTGACATGAGGCCGTTTGCTTTGTGACTGTCTCTACTCCGGCCAGCAATTATGTTTTGTCGTCAGCTGTGCGTACAGTGGAGCTATTTCAGATTTCTTCAGCTTAGCATTTGAAACTGAATTGCTGTGGCTGAAATGGAGGGGAAGATGACGGCTTCACTCCATGAAGCACATGACGTCACACATGCCATGGCAAAATGCCGGTCGCTTGTGGCGGGTGGGTTTTATAGCTGGACTCGTCGGGCTTATTTTGCAGTGAAACGTTATCTTGTATATCTTGTTTCATATATGTACGGGCACAATATACCCTCTATATCTATTTTTCGCTGAAAACTGCCATTTGTGGAGTGAACGTGTCATAGCTCCTTCATATGGAAAGGTACCAATAATCTCTACCGAAGAGACCTTTTCCCAATAGTTGTGAGCACACTGAGCACACCAATAAAAAAAACAATGTCATCTGCAGGTTCCCAAATGGGAGATTGAGAATGCAGATTGGGAGCAGTTTTGGACAGCTACACACCTTTATGTTGTACCGACATCTGTCCCTTAAGCATAGTTGAAGCTGTCTGCTACTTTACAGCATTTCTCATTGATGCTGCGACGATGTGCATACCATAAACAAGTGGACTCTCTGAAAAATGATGTGTCGCATTGTAGAATGAGTGCCGAAATTTGCTCAAGAAACAATAAGCATGAAATGCTTTGGGACACCGGAGAATTTTCTATATTATAAGAACATGAAGCCTCAAGGCAGGAGAACGCACAGACAGGGTAAAAGGGAGAGTTGGCAGATTCTTTTATTAGACATCAATTCATATACATATGAGGGTAAAGTCTGGAACATGGTTAGTAGGGTAGCAGGATAGGCACATTCACTCCCTCTGTTAAATCTACAAGGTGACAGCTTGGAGGACCAGGCGAACGTTCTCGGCTCAGACTTCGAAGAGGTGTCCAGTTTATCGCACTGTTCTCCTGCTTTCCAACGATACAAAGCAAGAATTGAAAAACAAACTAGAGCCCAAATGCACAAAACACGAGGCATACATTGAACAATTCTACCTAGCTGAGCTACAGGCATCGCTAAACTGCTGCGATAAACCTACCCCCAGCTCCGACCATATGGTATATGAAATGCTGAAACACCTGCCTTCTGAAACTCAAAAAGCCCCTCTTTTCTTGTTTAATGCTTTATAGTTTTCCAGCTTCGATTGCCGCTGCCTGGAAATAAGCAGTTATTATTCCGCTTCCAAAACAGGCCAAGAACCCATCCTCAGTTTCTATAGCCCTAGCAAGCTGTCCATGCAAAGTATTCAAAGAATTACAGGCGACTAGTATAACTTTTTGAAACAATCTACTTGACCAATAGCAGTGTGGTTTGCAGGAGGGTAGATCCACAACTGACCAACTGGTACGCATCGAAGCACAAATTCGTGGCGAGTTTCTCGATAAGCATTTTTTTCAACGCAATAGTATTAAAGAGCTTGTTTCACTGAAATGGCGGCGTCGGTGTCGGCGTCGTTGGTTGTGAGCGAAGAGCGAGCGAGAATAAACATCTTTATTTCGTTATGCTTTAGGTGTAATCTTCGGGGTGGACTCCCCCTTCCAGGAAATCGTCTTATGCGTGAGCGAAAAATCGAGAACGATGCAAATAAAACAAATGGTCAAAATTGATGTGTCAGAGTGGCGGTCGAACCCAGGTTGTCAGGGTTCGAGTTGGCAACGAACCCAGGTCGTTTGCGGGGCAAGCGGATGTTCTACCACACAGCAACGCATCTTTTTCGTCATATGATATTTAGTAGGATGCGTAATCAATTGCACAAAATATCATACAGAGTTGCGCTATTGCAGTCCTATCCTATAGCAGTCCTATAGTACAAGCACTGCTTAGAAACTCGTCGGTTAGTCCTATTGTTTAGGGAGAGTTCGTCACCATGCGCTGCACAACAAAAGGGGCGAGGCTAAGCACCTCAGCAAGATGGGGCACCAGTCCGGTCGGAATTAATGTTCTTCATAAACACCCTTCAAGTGATTAGCCTTTCGGATGAAATGCGTGCGTGAACAGGTGATCAGCTCTGCATTGCGGTCCTGCATACGCGTCTTCCACAAACTGTGTATACCGATAAGGAAAACCATATCGTATGGCACTTCATCAAGAAATGCTGGCAAAAGATAATGAACAGTGTACAAATTAATCACAATTTTTTTCTAGAGTTTGTTGAAGGTGATTCTAGAATAGAATGGCGTCTTTGCAGCTCCCGAAGCAGAGCTCTCCTGTTTTAGGTACATCTCGGAGAAGGAAATCAACAGTCGAGACAGAAATACCTTTTCTTTGTAACCATGTTTTAATGGGTAGTGTTTCAGAATGAAGTTTATGAAAGAATGTTTTTGAATTGGGGAGATATACATTTTGCACACGCGTTTCAACACATCATGGTCTTGAAGATGTAAGTATAAAGGGTGGTACAGCGGTGGAGGGAAGAGTATAGGCAGTGAATCTTTATATAGTATGTCTTGTGTGAAACTTTATACAAGTATTTCATTGCGAAACAGCTTTTAAGAAAGCGAACTGCAGAGTAAACTTCCTCCACAAATCTCCACAAACATGAGCGCACGGAGAAGTTTGAAGAAGCAACAATGTCGGATAAATAATTAACAAGTGTAACTCACAAGAACGCACGAATGATAGGATAGAAAATATTACGGAAAAAGAATAATCGCGAAACTGTTTGCCATAGGTAAAGATGTTTTAAACCCAACCTTCCATCACTAACTCTCCTGAATATGTTGTCGCGACGCATGGGCTCATAAGTAAAAGACCATATGAAAGTTCCGAAAATTCGATGAATTCGTTGCACGTAGAACCCGGTACAATGAATAAGCTGCAACACATAGTTAATCTTTGTTGCTAAAAGTGTTACAAGCTCGACCAAAGCTTGTAACACATTTGTGACACCATTGTAGCTATATAGAACGAATGCCTGTGTTTTCTGCTCAGGCATAGAGACGTCCTCCTTCCAATAGCGTGCGCTGAATCGATAAGCATCTAGTGGCACACCAAGATACTTTGGTGGAATGCTAGTCCAAATTATCCCTGCAAACTGGTTAGACGTACTGCTCCATAAGCCAAACCATATTCCTAAACTTTTTGAGGAGTTTATACGAGCTCCTGAAACAACACTGAATTGCCCAATCGTAGTTATCACATTTTGAACACTTGGTTTATTGGTACGAAAGATTGCTACGTCATCTACATAAGCCAATACTTTAACTTCGTTGCCAAGTATTTTGATTCCTCGATTATGACTCGATTGTATTATACTCAAACAGCGGTTCAAGATAAGAGGTAAACAGAAGTGGCGACATTGGGCCTCCTTGTTTCACAGAAGAACCAATAAAAACACGTTTTTAGGGGTGACCAATAACAATTAAACGAGGCCAAGAATAATTATAAGTCTGACACCTTTAAGTACTGTAGAGCCAATGTTTACAAGTTCAAGAAGAGAAAACAGAAATGAATGGTTCACACGATCAAAAGCTTTTGCAAGGTATACCTGTAGCATCGCAAGATGTTTTTGACAACTGTAGCAGTTCTGAAGAAGTGTACGCGCTACGAGTGTATTGTTTTGTATGAAGCGCCCTCTAATTCCGCGTGTCTGATGAGAATTCATTTGAATCGACATTGCAAATTGTAACCAGTTTAGTAACACCTTGTCAAAAAATTTATAATCAACATTCGCCAGCGATATCGGTCTCTAGCTCTCAACAAAACAGTTTTTTTTCACAGGCTTTCGGAAATCAACACAGAAAGACCATGGGAGCATTTCTATGTTGTAACTTGTTTTGAAAGTATCCAGCAAAATGTGCGAGAAAGAGTTTTGAAAGTTTTTAAAAATTCAGCTGAAGTACCATCAGGACCAGAGGTTTTTGATGAAGGTAATTTGTATATTGCCTGCAGAATTTTTTTATAGTAATGGGACTGTTGATAACAGCACAATGATCGCCATTCAAGGGCTTCGAAATAGGGACAAAACTATAGTTCTGAGGTTGACACCGGGGCATCAAACAAAGCTTCATAATATATTTCGAACTTAAAAATTATATCTGGTGCATTTGTTATAAGAGCTTTGTCAGCATATAGATAAGGAATTTCCTTGCAAATTGGGTGGTTCCTTTCATCAAGCAACACTTGACGTGCTGTCTCCGGAGAATTCAGTCCACCTGTTTCGCGATTGAACATGTGCCCCTCTATAGCGGACGGTATCATAATGCTGTAATTGCCACTTAATGTTTTTATATCATTGATGTGGGTACCTGGCTTTTCATATTCCTTTTCATACAGGTTGCACAGGCTTTTAAAAAGGGTATCTTCCTCTTTTTTCCTGTAATAATACTTAAGACCCAATCTCAATGGCTATTGTGTGAACCTATTGTTTAAAAGTTCCCAACCAGCGCAAATGTGCTACCCTATAAAAAATGAATCATTCATGGCCATTCCAACTCATTTAATGAATTGCTGTTCTCAAAGGAGCTAGGAGTTTATCATCCAAAGGGCCCATTGTGGTCGGAATTGACTTTGGCTCTTGAATACAGTGAAAATGGCTTCATCTGTTTGGAAATGCAACGAAAGTAACTTCCATGCTTTACAAACACACAAGTCCTGTATACGTTTCTCGCAATACAACATTGAATATTGCAGTAATGTGTGATAAAAGCGGGCGTACGAACATGTGATTGTCATAATGACGTCGTGGTTTAAGGCCGGTCACCCACTACAAAAGGCACACACGCTACTGCACCTATTCCCTTTAAGCCACGTAGTGGGTACACAGCAAGTTCGAAAAAAAAAATTAGACACTAAGTGTTTGAAAGTTTGCACTAGGAACGAAACATCGCAATCGCGTTCAACTCTAAAGACGAAGCTTTAAGGTCCGCAAATTTTTCTGTGTTACTTTATATAAAAAACACCCATGAGACAACACGGCACTTTTGAATATTGAGGCCTGTCACACTTAGGTGTATGCGAAAGAATGTTAATTTTCATAGTTACTTGTGGGATTGTTCATTCTATTTCCGAGTGGGCAATTTCTTCTGCCGGATATACGTTCGGGAAACTGGAATGTCGCAAGGGGGTGCCCTGAGTTGTACACTTTTTATCAAAACAAATTCCTTGCAACTTTTCATTCCACGTAACATGTTATATTCCACTTATTGAGATGATGTACAGGCTGGCTATGTCTTGTAGCGTTGGAATGTGACAGTGGCAGGTTTACCTTGATTGGAGCAAGGTTTCTAAATGGTCGGAGGGAAACGGGTTCAAACTGAGTCCACAAAAAAAAAGCACGTGCTTTTTTCCAGAAAGAAAAGCCTTCATCCCAATCCTTAGATTTGCCGGCATGGTCAACGTCTGTCAGTAAATACTAAGCGTAAATTCTTCTGCCTAATATTCGACATGAAAATAAAATAATCTTCATATCACATTCCAAGCGTATAAAAACAAATACGCAAAAATGAATAGGCAAAAGTATATATATATATATATATATATATATATATATATATATATATATATATATATATATATATATATATATATATATAAGACCCCGTGTCACCCAGTTAATCGCACGTATAGGGATCGTCAAGCCGAGCTTGGCGGCCCGTTCACGGGCACTCTGGACGGCCAGGGTTTGATCGCTAAGTTCGGGGCTGCGTAAGAGCGCAGCCCACCTGTCCTCGCTGAGGGCGAAGCCGATGGCTTCACATTCCCACAACACATGGTTGAATGCTGCTAACAGTCCACAGGCGGGGCGATCCGCACTTGGATACCGTTCAGGGTACATGGCATGAAGCGCCACAGGGTTAGGATACGCACTGGCTTGCAATAGTCTAAGGGTAACTGCCTGCGCCCTGCACAAGGCAGGGAGGGGGAATACCTTTCTTGACAGATAGAAGTGCTTTGTTATTTTGTTGAGGTAAGTAAGGGTCCCAGCGAGGCAGAGAGATTGCAGAGGCGGCGCGGTCAGTGAGTCCTCGCGCGGCCTCGTGTGCGCCCTCGTTAGGTTTAGAGGTAGGGCCATCAATCGACCCCAGGTGAGCGGGAAACCAAGTGAGAGAATGGGGCGTGATACTCTTGACGTTTTGGAGAATGTGGAGGGCCTGAGGGGCTACAATCCCGGTTTTGTAGGCTTTGATAGCCGCCTTAGAGTCACTGTATATTGACTCTCTGCGACTATCTAGCATAGCCAGCGCGATTGCAACCTGTTCGGCTATCATGGACTTGGATGTGCGTACCGTGGCGGAGCAAGTGAGCCTGGAATTTGAGTAGAACATATGGCGCAGCATCCATAAAGCTTGTATCAGTGGAGTTGCTACGGACGTGCTCGAGCAGAGCTCTACCCCTGGCCCTACGTCGACTGACGTTGTGCGCAGGGTGCATATTGCGGGAAATGGGTGCGATGCCCAGTTGAGACCGGATGTTTCTGGGAATCTGCATGGAATCGGGGCACTGGTCAATAGAGATGAGGCCCAAATCGGCGCTGTATCTTGCGGCGCGATTTGGTTCCAGAAAGCCTGCGCAGCTGTGAGCGCTTTTGCGCCTCGATTATCTCTTCGAGTGTATTGTGAACATCGAGCTTGAAAAGGTTTTCAGTGCGAGTGCTTATAGGCAAGCCGAGCGCGAGCTTGAAGACCTTTCTTATTAGGTAATTGAGCTTACTCCTCTGTGCAACATGCCAATTATGCATGGCCGCCGAGTACGAAAGGTGGCAGACACAAATGCATGTATGATGCGGATGAGATTGTCTTTCTTGATTTCCCGGTGTCTGTTGGTGATCCTCCGGATGACTAAGGTTTTGAAGTCAATGGTCTCTACTTACTAGTAAATGCATACGCGATCGCTTATGCTGCTGCGTTGGATACCGTCGTCTTTCTTAATCTTTTTAAGCGTTGTTTTCGTGTCTGGAATATGAGAAAGCGTATGGATTGACATTCGATTGCCAGAATTTGTATTTGTGGTACATACTTTTGTAACATGCCCAGTTTGGGGGAGGGAGAAGGAAAAAAGGGAAGGACAGAGTGTTTATTGAGTTCTCAAACCAGCTGTTTACATTGTGTCTGGGAAAGGAGTAAGGGCTGTAAAAGGTGGTATAATATAGATGTTACAAAAAAGACAGAAAAGGAACAATAATAGGTTAAACGACACTTTTTAAGGTATGCCTTTGACACTAGTTGTCCGGAAGAAGCGCCACAACGCTCTCAAAGCTTTGTTCTGAGGATGGTTTCGACCAGTGTCCTAAGACCTTTTCCTCCGACAATGGGTCATTGTCTCTCGAACACTTTTGACAGTTCTTAGTGCACTAAAGCGAGGGCATTTATAAAGATGGGCGATTGTCTTCTCGCAACTACAGTTGTCACATGACGGGCACTGGCTATTCCGATGCGAAACAAGTAAGAATTTGTGAAGGCCACCCCAAGCCACAAACGGCACAAGATCGTCTCCTCAGTTTTAGTTATTCCCGACGAAAGACGGAGCTACAGATTCGGGTCCAACTTGTGAAGACGTGCGTTGGTCAGTTCTGTCGAGCTCGACTGTGTGAGTGAACGTGCAAGTGAACAAGGCCTTCTAGCGGCGTCTGTTCTTGATAATGGTATAGCTGCACAATGAAGAGCATCATGAGCAGATTGGGTAGCTTCGTCTGCATGGTCACTTTCATAATTACCACGATGCACCGATATCCACTGACAGACTATGTTGTGCTGCTTCTCTACAGCGCGGTGATGAAGCAGTCTTATGTCAGTGACTAACTGTTCGTTTGGCCTATGACGATATGGTGACATAATACATTGGAGGACTGATTTGGAGTCGGAGAAGACCGACCATGCCTGTGGCGGTTGTGCAACTGTGAACTCTGGAGCAACACGAATGATGGTGAGTTCAGCAGCCGTCGATGATGTCAAATGCGATGTTTTGACTATTATGGTGGTGAATTTCTCGGGAATGACCTCTATTCGAGCTGGACTTGCAGAAAAAACTGAGGAGTCCACGTATGTTTGAAGGCGTCCGCTGTGTTTTTCATGCAGGCACAGTAGTGGGTCTTGGTGTAGGACCAAATTTGATGACTGTTTCTTCTTTAGTATTTCGTAAATGGTTATCAGAGCTTGAAGTGAATGTAGACACTACAATGGTAACTGTGGTCTTCCTGCGTGCGTGAAGTTAGTGTAAATGTCTGAGCAATGCCAAGCAATAATACCGCTGAACGCTGAGTGTGGCCTAAAGTTGGAGCCGGGTGGCATGCAATCTTAAAACATCGATGTCAATGTATGTTGTGATTGGGTGACAGGAGCGATGGCGACAGTCCCTGCGGAGGACGCATATCTTGGAAGCTCAAGGCATGTTGTCAATGCTTGAGCTTGAATAGACTGGAGGACGCGTACGTTTGTTATTCAGTACAAGTAAGCTGTAGCCCATGAAGCCAAGAAAAAGTGCAGAGTACAGTGGCAGCATTGTTCGTACAGATGCACCGCACTATTTCCCTGCAAGACACCATAGGACGTGGAAGATCATGAGTTTCTTTTTTTTTCATGTAGGCGATGGGAGGGCTCCAGGACAAGCCACGATCTATTGTTACCTTTTAAAAGCCTGCTCGTGCTTAGTTGAAAAACAAACAAACAAAAGGTCATTAGATGCAACTAGCAAAAAGGAAATCGGGTGTGGCGATTGTCTGCAAATTATGCAAGGCTAGATCCGCCGGCTACCTCATAGCTGATATTGCCTCCAATGATTCCGATGACGTATGGGGTCTAATAACTTATGGTCTGTGGGGTATGTGTAAACGCAACCAGGGAGAATCTCTCAGACGACAGCTACAGACCCCGTTCTTAATGATGGCTTGACGTCCATATAGCTTCTACCGGCCACTCTATGAAGCCTGGCTCGTACGTGTAGGCACGTGACACCTGATGTCCAGGTGCATATGTCGTTTGCGTAGACTGACAGATGCACCGACAATGGAAAAAAACGTAAAGATCGATGGGCACATGTTTAAACTGCGTACACCACGACAGGTACACCGCGACAAGTACTATTGTGCATTGTTGTACCATTTCATGTCTAAACTAAGAATGTTCTGTCCTTCAAATAACTGTAGATCCACAGATAGGCTAGCTTTCTAGATGATTTTCGTTAGAGTTCGGTCATGTTGTTAGCAGTGTTATGCGATTTTTTTCTCACCGTGGTTCAGTGTCCAGAAATGACTTTCCTCTCGTGTACACGGACATGTTATTAGTGACAGTCGTCAATGCAGTCGTCAATACAGACGCTTACGACTGCACATTAGCTCGTTGTCCAGACAGACCAATGTGAGGACTCTGAGGAGAAATCTCATTGCCAACTTCACAAGTCTGTGAAACAGGGCTGTAAATGCATTCCTCATTTGCATAAGTGCGGGACTCTGGTACTATAATAAGCGTCGCATCCTGGGCTGTCACAAGCAGGGATCGCATGCACGAGCATTGCTTTCATTTTGTTCTTATCCCATGCCCGGGCTTTAGGTTAGCAAACCGGATGTTTTTTTTTTAAGTTTTGTATAGCTGTCCCTTCTTTCGTTCCTCTCAACTATGCTACGTCTCATTCGAAAGCATTGGGGTTTCCTTTCGTTTCGGTTTGTTTACCTCCACGCAAGTAAAGAACGAGCTCCATAGAAAGTCAGCGGGCCGTATCCGCGTGCCGAGCGATGAGTGCTGTCGCGAGGCTGGCTTCCAGGTTGTGCGACATCGCCGCGAAATTGTGGTCGCGGCTCGCGAGTGACAAATGACTCACTTTGCGTTTGAGGTCGAATCCAGGTCGGGAGGAACTTGTAGGCAGCATAAGTTCCCTGCTCCCACGAGAGCTACACAGCATGGGGTGGCTATCCATGCGAAGCTTCAGCATGTGCGTACGGTTCTTACTTTCGAGTGGCCTTGGCTACTCTTGAGGCCTTGTTCTGCCGTAGGGAATTATCTCATGGTGCTTACTCAGCTCAGGGTCTGTTATCTAATTGTAAATCTCTATGCACATTGTTCGCGGTGTATATGCGTCTAGAGAATGATACATTTTCGTATAAAATTCTGTAAGTGCTTCCTCCAGAGTGTGTGTGAGAGAGAGAAAACTGTTCTGCGTATTACGAAGGTGGCTCCGGCAAGTTTGTCTCTCGAGAGTGCAGTTATTGATTAGCCAGAAAACAAGTCGCTCGAAGTTTGTTGATTCGCAAAACAATTAGTCGAAACCTTAAGTTAGTGGCACCGGTAGTACAATGTCGAACATAATTAAGTGAAATATACACTGACGGCAAGTTCGGTCGTTGTAAAAAATGAACCTGACTAGCACGGTAACTGTTCATTAAATTGCGTCCATCTCTCTACGCTGCAAAGCAGGGCACCCTCGTGTCGCCTCTCCTCGGCCTTTTTTTATTGCGAATTATATGGACACTCTCGGCTGGATTTCGTCGATGTCATGCACCGTATATGTATACGTATCTATATATATGAAAACGCAAAAAAATTCCAGAGAAAAGACTCAGGCGCGCGGAATCGAACGTGGGACATCCACGTCGTGAATGCGAGGCGTTAACCACTTAGCCACCGAGAGGTACCTCCTTAGTTCAAACGGCTAGCTATTAATATCTATTATTACCGCTGTTGGCAGGCATCTCGCGGGGGGGGAGGGAGATTATTAATTTTAGCATTATCAACAAGATGACGCAGTGAGAGCGCCGCGGCTCTCAGCTCTCACGCGTACTTTGGCCCGCGTAGAAAATAAGGAGGTGTATGCTCGATCGCGTGCCCCTATCTTGCAGTGGGGAGAATCGTACGTCTTGGCTAGCCTTTGGGTTTCATCGGAACGATTCTGTTGTAGTTACCGGGTGCACAAAAGTCACTGCAATCATTGCACAGCCTCAGTTTGCGAAAAGGTCTTGCTTTTCTGGCGCAGCGAAGTAACAACTGAAACGCTTATTCGCCTTCATATGATCCTGTGAGTACGTTTCGTGCGCCATTTGTGCTGAGAAACGCGGGGAACGTTTCGATCTGCTTGCCATTGAGCGCGTGACCTTCCAATTTGCTACTATCACGTTCATTGCTTCGCTTTTGTGGCAAAGCTTCGACTTTTTTTTGTCGTTTATTTCGGGCAGAAGTGCGTAAAAGAGGACTGTCTTAAAAAGCATTGGCGCAGTATCAGGTTGGTTGCATAATCATGTGAGAGAAGGGGGTGACGCTGGAGATTTAACACGGCGCTTATTACATGACTATTGTTATAGCGCGAGATTAGAACGACGACAAAATGGCAAGAAGACGAGCGCTAACTTCCAACGAGCTGGAAGTTAGCGCTCGTCTTCTTTTCCCTTTGCCGTCGTTCTAATCTCGCGCTATAACAATAGTCATGTAATACCAACTAGCCCAAATCACCTCGTTTCTTATTACATGTACTGTCAGTTTCAGAAAGTTTTGTATGTTGCAGAATTTGAGTGTAAATGAGTCTATTGAAGTAACTGAAACGGTGACTATCTTAACACCTGACAAGGAGTATTTTGCTCGAAGGCGAGTGTGTGGTGCGACTCTGCAGCGACAAATTGGCTTTAGATGAAGTTCAATACTTCTTCTCACCAGAAGTGAGGGTTTTGCTTTCGCACTTTGACATACTTTTAAATTTGGTAATTATTGACGCCGTAGAATTAGCGCTATTGGATGATAGGTCATGTGCAGCAAGTTAGTGATTATGTTACAAACACTTCCTTCAGATTAAAATTTCGGTTTATACCTCTAAACAGGAGCTGGCTTAAACAACATAATACGAATACTGGTCGTAGTGTTGCTTGTCCAACGTAGCACGCTATTTCCAGCTTTGCTGGGTGCCTCCTGCAGCTCAACGCAAAATCAATTCATTGGTCAACTAATGCACCGAAAAAAGAAAGGCAAACTAAAGCAAACGAAAGTTGAGACGACAGGAGGTCGTCTATAGGGCACGCTGCTACGTCGATGGCCTCATCCACGGAGGAATGTGGCGGAAGAATGCTCCCATGCTCACGTCCCGCCCCGTAATGGCCGCATCGGATTAGGAGGCCCCATCTGCTAGAGGGGCGACGGGGGATTGCAGAAGCAGCGGAAATAGCAGCTCCAGGAAAGAAAGTGAAAGGACATGGCCGATGTTTCGCTGTGCGCAGAAAATACAGGACGATAAAGTGGAGGCACCGGGGTCTGCCGCTCGCTTAGGGTGCAGTTTGCACTCGAGCCTGGCTTCCTTGGCGCTTCACACTGACGGGAGGGGCCGACTCGTGTCCAGTCACCTTGCCCGCAGTAATTGGCGGTCGTCGTTGTGCCGGCCCGAGTGCGGAGGAAAGCCCCCTTCTCGCTGCGCATGCCGACCTAGATTTTCGCCCCACCGGGCTACGGCGAGAGGATTCTCCGGCGCGCCAAGGGCAGCTCTTTTCACTCACGCGCGGGGGGGCCTTGTTTCGCGGCAACCGGTGGCCGCTTGGAGCCTCCCAAAGAGGAAAGCGGCCGCCTATATCGGTCAGCCCTGTCTGCATCGGCGGCCTTCGGGTAAACGCACTCAGGCTGCGTTGGCGGCCACGGAGACCGTCGACATGGATGTAGCGGGCCGTTGAACCGCCATGGGCTTTCACTCCTGGGAGCCTTACCACTTCCACTACGCCGACGGTGAGTGTGCGAGTCCAGGAGCGCACTTTCTCGCGCGGCTCCTGCCGCCGAAAGGGATGCGCTCCGGCTTGCGTCCAGGGTTTTTCGTTGTCGATTCCCCATTGTCGGCGAGCGTCGACATGTCACCTCGCCACACTCGCGACACTAAATAGAAACATTGATTTTCGCTGCTGCGATGCAATCAGGTGTCTCAAATCGCGTATAAAAACATTCTTTTTTAGGTGGACCTCGAACAGCTCATGCTGGCGCTCTTGATTTGAAAATAGGAAGTTTTCAATTTCTAACAATTTCCGAAAACCTTAAAATTCAATTTTGGGTCCGTGATCGGCTGCAGTATCCCGGGGCTTGTCAACTTGAGTTATGCACATTCTTATGCTTCATCTAATCATTCGGAAACACCAACTTAGTATGAACAGCCATGGTGTTGTGTATGCATTTTCGTGGGAAAACAATACACTTTTATTGTAGCATTTCACACTGATTTGTTAACTTGTGGGTTTGAATCGCAAAGCTTTTTCTTCCCAAGTGATATTGTCGTTCACCTGCTTTACCAACAGTTCTAGCTTATTTTGTTTGTTCGTGCGTATGAGCGTCAATGCATGTACTTATTCGAAAACGCTGCTTTAACTACTTGTTCAGCAGAGGCCTCGTACGCAACCCTTTGTATGTTCTACATTCGTTGTCCGAAGATTTAGACACTGCCTGCTTCATTTTTTGTGTGTGCAACTTCTTCCTATAGTACCCAACGCAAAAAGAAGTTTATTCGAAAATTACTTAGGAACCGATATGAATGACTCAATTTAGATGCGTGCGTGTTCACCGAACCTCGAAATTTTTTTTGTATCGTGTATGCTTTGCTTGTCTTCAATTCGAGTACCAAAACGTGGACACAGCTAAAGATGGTCTGTGGTGATGTGAAGGTGCACAAATTGTCAGGCCTGGCTAGCGGGTACCCTCTGGGAATGAGGGCGGACAATTATGGCTTGCTTCGGAAAGCGGTACCATGTATATTTGGCTGGCAGTGAACTTTTCTTTGGCCGAAACATCCGAACGAAAAACTCGACATTCACTGCCTCAATCGTTTAGAGCTTTCGACCCGCCATATTTCTCGTTGTCTATATTTCTTGGTGCAAAGAATTATGTCGGCGACGTCTTCTACTGCTTCCAATTCGATCTGCTCAGTGCTTTATAACATCCGGAAAAGAGGCACAAAATCGGTTATCTTTATAACGATTCACAGGCCGCTCCAGCGTCGCTGCAAAATGATAGAAAACGCTTTGTAAATGCTTCCCTGTTATATGAGACCTTGAGTGAACACGCAAAAACAGGAGAAATTACCTACGTGATTGCATTTATATGGATACCAGCTCACTGCAGCATTCCAGGAAATACTGCAGTGGACTCCGCGGCAAATATGGCCTGCAACAACGAAGAGATTATTCTGCCAATTTCACGCACCAAAATGCGTCTACTCCACATACAGATAACCTGTAGCGTCACTAAAGGCAAATGAGCCGACGAAACGTCTAAAAGTTCAGACTTATAATTGATAAACCCTTGCAGAAAGCTAAGCATTCTATCAGAGTTAAGAGAAAAAAGATTTTAAACATTGGTCATCGGTCTACCGCCTACGGCTTGGTATAGCATTTACGTGGCAGTTTCTACACTGCAGAATAAAACGTGCGCCTAGTACAGAATGCTTTTGCGGCCACCCTGACAAAGATGTCACATGCTTCTCGAGTGCCCAAAATATGAGACAAAGAAAAGTATTACGAGCAAATTTGCAACTGTTTAAATTGGTCCTTTCACAGTGACGAAAATACTCGATCTATGGCCAACTGCAGGTCTTCAGAAAAGAACGCCTGTCGCCTTCAAGAAATTTCTTGAGAATTAAATAATCCATGGAAATATTAACCCATCGTATGCGATGTCGCCGTCATGCTATAAGAAATGTCTAGTATTTAGATAGCGTGTTTCATATGTGCAATTATGTCTCAATGTGAACTGACCTTGTGTGTGGAACTTGTGTACGTATGAACATTAACCTTATTGGAATTGACTTGTGACGTTTGGCTATTGTGTACTTTCACATCGTATGTTGTATTGTCTTGCATTGCGTGCCCGTATTGTTTAGCTTGTGGCATATCTTGTCTACTAAGGAAAAATGAGTAGCCGATGCCACCATAACAGCACCAACTTCTCGTTTTAATCAAAAGAAAACATAATAGGCAAAGAACATGCGTGATTTCTGAGTAAGAAACGGCCAGTGGAGGTGACTTTTGTTGTGCCCATTATTATTATTACTATTATTATTATTATTTAGAACGTATCCTATTTCAGCGTGAAATTCGGTGAATCCTAATTAACATAGGTTCCTCGCTGGCCGCTCAACTACTACAACTCTTGCTAGTTTCGTGGAGAAAATCTCCCCAACTATTACTCAGAGAGGACAGGTTGACGTAGTCGGCCACTCGCTGATTCCTGTCAAACTTGCACACTTTGATGTTGAGTCGTCTGTTGTGAATTCCCTGTATTGATATCTGCTTAATAGACCATGTTAGGTTGTCGTAAATCGCCAAGGGTCTTCCTTGTACAAAGTGACTGGTGGTGTTCCTCAAGGGTTGGTATTAGGCCCACTGTTATTTTTAATTTCCGTTAACAATGATACTTCTTGCAATTCGTTAATCTTCTTTTTTCTTGCACGCCGATGGCATCAAGATATTTAATAAAATTCATTCAGTTAACGATTGTCGCTTGCAGCAGTCAGATCTGTTTTTTCTCGGAATAGTGCAACAATAAAATTGTGCTAAATATCCGAAATACCAAATCATGAGCACATTTCGCAAATCATCCATTGTGTGACTTCCACACTCCGCCAATACTGTGTCGTTATGTAAGGTTTATGAGATCAGTGATACTGCTCTTTTTGATAGCTCGCTAAATTTTTCTGCTCACACCAGTTGTGCTGCCATGCGAAGCCTTCGTTGTCTCGGCTGTGCCTGCAGAATCTCTTGAGAATTCAGTTTCCTTGCAGCCTTCCACTAATTGTACACCGCAATATGTCTTCCTCAACTGGAGTACGCATCTGTGATCTGGAATGGCGTTGCTAAAAAAGCATAAACATTTACAACCATCGTTTCACTAGAAACGACTCAGCATATCGATCTAACACTGCTATAGATTATTGTCATTGCCATCACATTACCGCCGACGAAATCGCGCTGACCTGTTATTTCTTTACAAGCTAGTTCACGGTATGATATCCTATCTTTTACTTCTCTGTTGTATTAATTTTCGAATACCGCCTAAGCTAACCTGATGAAATCGACTATTTCATGCGCCTGCCAACTTCTTCCAAGACTCTACCATTCACAGAATACAAAGTCTCTACAATGTTAACTTTGTTGATATTGATGTTTTCGTTGTCTACAGTTTTTATCCGAGCTTCGCCCTGTCTTGAGGCAGTAGATTCTCCTGTTTTCCGTCTTTCAGGAAGCTCCCCCTCATATATAAATCCCACATTATCCTCCCCCCACCCCCGATTCTGATTCTCATCTTGTATTCTTATTCTTCCCATGCTGCTTTGATTTATTTTTCTGAATACTGTCTTTATTGTATTGTTTGTTTAATTGCGTGCGCCTGCACAAATACCTTATGGTTGTTCTCGGACACGTTAAACAAATTATTATTATTATTATTAATATTATTATTGTTATTGTTATTATTATTATTGTTTACTAACGTCGTGCACACGCAAAGAAAAGATAAGATAGGTTTAATGGTAGCATGCTGGGTACCACGCAAGCTTGGATGCAGGAACGTCTCTTTTCTTATTCTATACAAGCAAAGGAAAGCGCGAAGGTCCCTGCGAGTCAAGCGAACGCCATAGGGAACCGAGCGTAGCAGTGCAAGAAAGTTCCGCGGAAAGGGGAAACACTTGTCCACTCATTTTTTCCCCTTCCTTCTCGTCTCGCACGAACTGTTGTGGCGTTTTACTTCGACTGCGATCGGTCGAGGAAACGGCGAGTCCGTATCGTAACTGAAACGTATACTCTACCGGCCAACGTTGCTACTGTATAATCAGTCAGCACGCGTTGTAGATTAGAAAAAAACAACACAGTTTTGTTTTGCGACAGCACTGTTCATTTTGCAAGCTCCTGTTATCGAGTGTTAGTGTTGTACTGAGCGTAACGAACATTTGCTTATACTGACGTTATAAACAATAGGTGCTGAGAGCATGGTCTTCCTCTTAAGACTATTCTTTAAGTCGTCGCATTCACTGTATCGTGCAATTCTTTCTCATTTTTTATAAGGCCAAGCGCTTTGTTGTTTTTGTTGCCCCCCCCTCCCCCCCGGCCCAACCCCCTCTTTCGTTTCCAATTTTTGAATGGTGAACGATGATGATTTCTCCTCTCCTGGCGAGTGCACTGTCATGCTGCTATCACTGGCTAGTGCCGGTTAGTGCTGATAGTGTTTTATAAATATGACCAATACTGGCTAAATGCCTAGCCTACAGTTTCAAGTCAAACTTACACATAGCGCCACCGCTTGTGCTACTGTTCGTTCTAGCAAGCATCGAACTTTCTTTCAGTGCATTATTATTCTTAACCTTTCGTGCTCGTTCAAATGCGTTTGTGTTGCACGTGTGGGATTGAATAAGCTTCGTTTATTTAAGATTATGTGGCAACTGTGGCGTAAGAAATGGGGAGTAAAATTAAAGTTATAGTTTTTCAGAAAAGGATTCAGCTGCTTTTAAGACTTCGAAAAAAAGTTAGTGCTGACTTATATATATATATAACTTATCCGGATAACTCAAAAATGGCACTTGTTGACAAGTGCCACGCTTCAGAATCGCTTGAGCTGGTTTTGAATTCTTGCACTCGCATGAGCCAAACTGTCCTCTTTAAAGGCTGAACTTTCGCGAACAGTCTAGCGTTATTTTGCTGCCTATAATTCGACTGTAAACCAAACTATATTTGTCGTTTAAATAAATCAACTGGTTGATTTTCCCAATACGACTGGTTGGGTCTGTTATAAAGAGCTGGGCAATCCTATCCTATCATGCAACTGTTAAAATTTGCCCTCCCCCCCCCCCCCTCCTGCCTGAGATGCCCACTGGAGATTTAAACAAACCAAAAGTGCCGGGAAAGGTGGAAGTTTGAAGCGATGAAATAGTCGCGTTAAAGAGTGCCACAGAAACCAACGAGAGGACTTTGTCAGAGTAGCAGCTACCTTACGCAGGCCTATTGAAGGGACGAATTTCGGATTGATTGGATAAACATTCCGTAACTGGTGCTAAGCTAGAAACATTAAAAGGAGGAGAGGAAAGAGAAACGAGTGCCTAACTACAAACAGTATTGCCACTGCAGGCTGAGAAGCAGGTAATCACACATGCGCAATGGCGTGGAAGAGTTACCCCACACATACAATCACGTGAGAAATTCATTAAAGGACAACTCAGTGATACGAGTACGATAGATGTCACTGACGCAAGCGGACCCATTACGCCTAATATATTTACTAGTCGTTTCCTTGCGTCGGCGCAAGTTCGCCAGTTTATTCGAAGTAGAAAACACGACAGGAATTGCAAACCTATAGTGGTCACCTTCTTGAGATTATGGCTCAAGTTGTGCAAGTATGTGCAACCACCTGTGGCTTAGCGGACTCCTGTTTCTCGAGTACTCTTTCTGAGTGCTCATATTCAGCTTCCGTAGCAAATATTCGGTCACGGCATGCGAGACCACTCGAGAAAAGCCAACCTTTTTGGAGTCTGCGAATCTGGTTACAAAGGATTGTTGGCGGATTGATGTTTTACAGTAAGGGATGTACAAAAGGAGGGAGAGTACGAATAGGGAGCCCCAGTTTTGTTCTGGTTGGCACAAGGCAGAGAGAGAGATAGCGAGAGATTGGCGCAGGCTCGCATATTTGGTGAGGGTTGCAGAAAATGTCATTGCACTCATTCCAAGAACCGCATCACAATGCGGCTTATGCGCCGCGGTGGTCTAGTGGCTGAGGTACTCGGCTGCTGATTCGCAGGTTGCGGGATCAAATCCTGGCTGCGGTGGCTGCGTTTTCGATGAAGGCGAAAATGCCGTAGGCCCGAGTGCTCAGATTTGGCCGCATGTTAAAGAACCTAAGGTGATCGTAATTTCCGGAGTCCTCCACTACGGCGTCTCTCATAATCATATAGTGGTTTTGGGACGTTAAATCCCACGTATGAAGCAACACAGTGCGGCTTTTCGCTGCCTAGACGGGCAAGATCACTACCACCTTAAGATATTTGCAGGTCATTTTGGGAAATCCCGATCACGGTGTCTGCAATTTGATAGAGATGAAATGATAAAAGTCCGGGTACTTATATTGAGGCACGCGTTAAAGAGCCTGTTCTGGTCGAAATTTCTAAAGCCATTCACTACGACGCCCCTGACCGTGGTTTCGGTCCGTAAGACCCCAACAATTACTTTTTATTATTGATAGAAGGGGTGAATTGCCGCTGATCTACAGTTCACCAAATTCTGTTTATATTCTGTAACACTAACAGCTTCAGATTACGGCGTCAAGTGACAAGTCTACTTACTGAGCATCTATTTCCAGTAAAAGAAATAAGAGAAACTGTTTCCATAATCCTAGTTCTGGGTTCGAAATCAGCTTTCTCATTGGAATATTGTCTCGAAATACATAGTGTAACTATAGTAACCGTTCTGACTTTCCTTCATAGAATGATACAGCGACCTCAATCAAGCTGTACTGACAAGGCTGTCTCGGAACAATGTGGTTAATTCTGTCCAGGAAAACAAAACGGAACGACCGATCCCTCTCAGAGCTATAGGGTTCGAACTCGGTGTCAATCAGCTGTTGAATACCCATGCTTGTAATCCGAACATCATTAACGCCGAACTACGACCTCCTCTAGCCCGATGACCAAGCTATATATGTGCTCCACTAATCTCGTGAATCCATACAAATTGTTAGAAAAGACTTCAAGCGGTCACAGTAAAAACGTCAGCAGACGAAGTTGTTTTACGCCACGAAAATCTGAAAAGAAAGCTTACCGTTCCACAACTGCGCAATAAAGAAAAAAAAAGAAATTGACCTATGTGAACGTCGCTTCAAAATAGGGGGCATTCATGCGTCAAGCACTTTGTTTCGGATGAAGGAAGTCAAGAAACTTAAAAAGACCCGCCGTGGTGGTCTAGTGGTAACGGTGCTCGTCTACTGAACCGAAGGTCGCGGGATCGAATGCCGGCAGCGGCGGCTGCATTTTCCATGGAGGGAAAAATGCTTGACGCCGATGTACTTAGGTTTAGGCACACGTTAAGAATCTCTAGACAGTTGAAATTTGCGGAGCGCTTCACTACGGCATCTGTCATAATAATAACGTGGTTTTGGGACGTTAAACCCCAACATTTATTTTAAGTTTTAAAAATAGCATTACGGTGGCTATTACGGTAATGATAGTCGATTTGATTCAGAGAACGACCTCACATAGACGTCACAACCTCACATAGACGTCACCTGCCATGCTATCTTATCGGCTGCGATGCGCAGCTGCTATGCACGAAGGCGCGAGCTCGATTACCCTCCATCCATGGTGATGGTGGCAAAGTGCGTCATATATGTTTCGAAGTCCCCCAATAAAACACTAGAATTGAATTGATGTTGACTTCATGTATACATATTTATTCTCGCAAGCCTAGCACATGTTTTCGAATTTTACAACGAAAACACGCAGGTGCTCTACGAATGCGCACTCATTTTGAGAATAATCCTAGACGCTGTAAATTGAGTGAAACAAAAATCGGCCAATGTGTTTTATTGTCTATATTATTGTCCCAAAATGCACACGGAATACTTTTGAAGACGAGAGCGTTGAGTATGAATTATACTTCTATGCTTTGGTAATTATGATTTTGCTGAAATTGTAGCCTCAAAATGGCCAGTAAATGGGCTTGTATACATTGCAACATAGTCTTACTTACATTGCAATATCTTGCAAGATGAATATGAATTACAATTTAGTTGTTAGATTAGGTTGAGGATTGTACGTTACAAGGTTAGCGTATGGGTTATCAGAAGCGTTTCAAACAAACATGTGCAAGGACATATTTACCACACCAGTGCCTATATATCTCGCTAGGCCGCAATCGTACTTGGTATGGTGCATTCTCGACTAACCGATTGAGCTTAAAAGTGAATACCAATACTCAACGAAAATTATGAAAGGTTGTTTATGGACTTTTTGGAGAGGCATACGGGGTCGGGTACATAGGTCGGCGACCTCAATCTCGAGTCGACTCACTCACTCAGATCGAACCGTGAGTCTGAGTGAGTCCGGGGGTGTAATATGTTGGTGAGTCTGAGTCCGAGTGAGTCCGGCTGAAGAAAATTTTTGTTCGTGTGAGTTTGACTGAGTTCGGCTTAGGAAAAACGTGGCTAGTCCAAGTCCACGCGTGTCCGAAGAGCAAGATGTATTTCTTGGCGAGTCTAAGTGAATTGCACTTTGCCGACTTATGGTCATATCTACTCATCTTTATCATTACTATCAGCCTTGCCTGCATTCACGTTTACGCTCTTGTCTACTTGCACGTACTCCATAGCAGCGTCTTTCCTTTCACCATTTAAATATTTATTGATTTTTAGAGGCACGAATTACGTAAAGAAGGGCCCTGACTCTCTCCCACAACCAACTATTAAAAGGTAGTTCTTGGTAAATATATCTTTTGTTGTTTTCGCTTCAAAAATGGCCTCACTCCTTCACGAGTCCTCAGGACTCTTTTTCGAAGGCATTATACCAAAAGCGCCAACAAGAGTGCTGATTACGTGAGATACTGGCCTTAGGAAGCATTGACATTATGGTCGAAAAACATCATTCTAGGCTGACACTTATGAGACGACTCACTCAGACTCGCTCAGATCGAGCCATGAGTCCGAGTCGGAATGAGTCCGGGTAAGTAAAATTTTGGCGAGTTTGAGTCCAAGTGAGTCCAGTTGAAGAAAATTTTCGTGAGTGAGAGTACGAGTGAGTCCTAACCGAAAAATGTTTCATGAGCAAGTCTGAGTGAGCTCCAGAAGTTTTACTGACCTATGGTCGGGTATGCCTATATGCTGCTCCAGGACGCTGTGACCGAAAACTAATCAACAGTTAACGGGGAAACGCAACGCACACCGCAACATGGAACGCACTAACTTATCACACTGAAGCCAGTGTCTCATGGGAAGATTGAAGATACCCTCCGAGTGGTCGCCCATTGATGCCTTTAAAAAGGGTCTCTGATGAAACTGCTCAGTGTGCAAACTAAGGGTCTTCTTTGTAGAGCATACATACAGCTTTCAAGCCCAGATAAAGTGAACGATGCCTTAACGAACGTTTCACGCAGGGCAGACTGGCGTTCCTGTACAATTGATTTTTTGTTTGAAGCATTTAGCGTCTGTGACAACTCGTGAGATGTGTAGCCTTCGCTATAAGGCCACACTAATTCTGTGCTCAGTCCTAGCCAGAAATGTTTTGGGGGGGGGGGGGGTTCAACCGTCTGCTATGTTTGTATGTCTGTGTGTATACGTACACATAATGGTACAATTTTCGGTCTGGACAGCATGCCTTACGTGACACTCAAAGTGCAAAAACGCTGATCTGCCAGTCCTAGAGAAATCTATTGAGCAGTCCTGCCGAGTTCTGGCTTAACTAGTGAACGCACTGATAGGAAGTTCTCATTCCACTACATTGAAATGAGAAGGCAGTCATTGCAAAGTAATGCTTCAGGAAGAGGGAACATGAGCACGAAGGTATACTCGAAAAGCAGCGGACGCCCCTCCTGCTTGCAGTGCATCGTGACTTCTAACCCTTACAACACCTCTGTGGCGAACTTCTTTGAATTAGACTCGTAGTGATGTTTCCTTGCATTCTAACACAAGAATATCAGGACTTCACTGTGTTGGTATTTGAGGTGATGGTTCTTTGCGTTTGTTTCTGCAGAGACAACACCGCTAAAACTTGATCCCCAGCTCTTGGATAACAGTCCATACGAAGGGGGTGACCTCAACCGGAAATGTGTACTCACGCTGAGCATCGTATCTGTCGTTTTCAACATTGTCGTAGGAGGCACAGGGTTTGGTGAGTGACGAAAACCTCGCTTCTTGTGTGGAACGTTTTACGTGGAATGATTATCGGTATTATAGTTATATTCAAACTGCTCCAGTGAGTGGTAATATGTGTTTTGGTAGAGTATGTCTGCGATTGTAATGGTACGCTATACTTCAGTTAACTTTGACAGCCAGTTTGCGCTAAGTGTCTGCGGCCTTTTTTTTTCTTGATAGTCAAAGTACAAAGCACCAGGGTTGGTTCTTGTCACTTTCTTGTAACGCTTTGTATCCTTTAGGATTCGCTCAGAACTTGCGTACTTGTCATTACCTCTTTTTTTGTCTATTTCTTTTTCTCTGCACCTCTTAGAATCCAACTTCACCACTCGAATGAAAATTTTTCACGCACAAACGAGAAACGTGTAAAACTGCTACTGTTTTTCAAATGCCACTGCATACAGTTTTTTTTTCTCAGCCGATATGAATGCTGCGTTAGCGAAAAGAGAAATAGAAATAAATGGCGCAGGAGAAGCATCTTTTCCCGGAATTAACCAACAGTTGTTTTCATGTCAAGTCCACGTACTGCTAATGTTTGCTCTGTAGTATTGAATGAACACAAAGAAAAGTTATGGGCTATTAAATGTCACTAATGAGACCAAACAGGCCGATTTCAGTGCACTAGTATTACTGAGACGCATTTTTCTTTAGTACAGGCACAATACTTAGCTGCCATCATATCGCCGATCTGGCCCATGTAACCCCGGTACACGTTTTTTTTTAATAATGTGCTGCAGAAAGTAGATAAAATCAGTAACCGAGGTGTTGGAAACCCTTTGTACAGCGCGCAAGCCAGAACAGGGCAAATATTAGTATCACTAAAGAAAACTGACAAGCAGGAAAGGGAGGAAATTTCACAATATAAAAGGCGGCATATTTTCTGCTTCATCAAAATTAGCCTGGAGCAATGTTTTCTTACCCTTTAGAAGTTCTTGGGCCGGCTGAAGCCTCAGAATGGTTGTTTTGGGAGATAGACATTTTAATCGTAATAATAAATTATATTCTGAGAGGTAAAACTGAGAGGTATGAACACCGTTGGTGAACTGAGTTTTTATTAGAAAATTGACCGCATATTTTGTTCAGGAAACATCGGGCAGCGCTCCCCGCGAGAGGTAGAACTCAATTACCCTCTTGATGCGCAGTATACATGTACGATGTGATAAGCGGTCACATTTCCTATGATTTTGTTGTAGCTTGGAATTGAATAGCAAAATTAATGTTAGAGGCGAAGTTCTCCGTAGGCGTTTTTCATTTATACGTGCAAAGATAGAAAAACTTTCAAGCTCTGCCACCTCATAACGTCCATAATGGTTCAACTTAATATACTTTCCGCTTTACTGTTCAGTTTTAACTATTTTGCTACGGAGAGGTCGAGGTCTATATTACCTCGGCTACTCAATATTGATAAGCTCTGCAGAAAAAATACTGAATTAAACTGAACAATCAGCGAAAACAAAAAAAATTATGACGACAGTCAGGACCTTTTTGCTGGGCATTTTTAAAGAGCTCGCAAACTTCATTATTCTGCATAAATTATCAGTTTAATGAAAAAGTCTTATTTTTTTGTGGAAAGTATGGAAATTAATTTGGATGGAATACAGTATGCCTTGACGACTTTTTTTTGTTTTTACAGTGTTTGCGTTCCAAAGAAACAGTGCTTCGATATACGCATTCGCGGTAAGCTTGTTATTTCTTTTATTGATGTATTATGTTGGTCCCTGCGGCTTGTGAGCTGGCGATGTTTTTGCTTTACGAGGTAATCTCTCTTCCAGGCCGAGTGCCTTCTGGACATGCTGTCTTCGATAATTGTGATATGGCAGTACTTAACGCCACATTACTCGTTTGCAAGAGAACGTCTGTAAGTACTCATATCTAGCATACTACTTCTATTGCAAAGCATGGTGTTCAGTTTAGTCAGCGTAATTTGTTTCGCGACACGCAGAAACAAGTGCTATGAAAAGAGACCAATGTGCAGTTGCAGTTGCATTTTTGTTATGCTTATATAAAATATGAAGGAAAAAGCAGGAAGGTCGTTGCACTTCAAGGCAGGGATAAGCACTCAATATACAAAATGCAGACACCACTTTAAGCAACTTGGTTTACTTCAATACCAATGTCGGCAAACACTTTCGACTTTGATGGAACGAACACTGTAAGAATAAACCTTACGCAGTGAGGTCACTGTCTCGAGGGTTTTGAAACTATACATAGTTGTCAGCCTTTTATTCTATGTAGAACTTGTTGCCTGTGTATTTAGATTTAGTAATGCCAGAATAAATTGAATCTGTTACTTTGGTACACAGTCAATATGCATGTTGTTTCATGCACCTCGATTAACTTCGCATGTCCATGTCCTCAATACGAAGCACGGACAACTGTTCAACTACTTCAGAGGACAAATATTCCTTCACCTGACTTCCAAAGCTTGCAAGAAGCGCCCTACATCAACCTTGTATGAATGTGATGTTATAGTCTACTCTGTACTTGTTTTGATTCTCGCTGTTACTTATTTAATAGTGCAAAAGGGAAGACCTACTGTGGCGTTAATAAGTTCGCTCACTATAGTGAAAAAAAAGTGGCGAAACTCTGAATGCAGCCAAGTTTTGCATGTGAATATTTTGGAAGCCCAATCGTAGCTGGCGCAATCATTGAGACGTTTCCACATTCGTACGCTTTCATTTTGTTGTTGTTGTTGTTGTTGTTGTTATTCCGATGATCTGGCTATGTGGCCGATAACCACGGGCAGCACCTGCTTCCTTTCGCTATCACTTTTGTTTTCCCCTTTCCTTTCGCCTGCGCGCCGGGCTCAACGTAATTGGTGAGGCGATCGCTGGCAGTCGCACTCGTATTTACCCCCGTTTTGGTGCTTAAAGTGTGCCTTATTTCTTTGTCGTTGTTTTTTCTTCTAGAGCCTGCATGCTTCTGGGACTGTTCTTTATACTCTCTGCAGTAGCCATTATCAGCAAAGCCATGGACGACCTAATCGTGCGGGAAAGCCCCACATGGGTAAGACGCCAAAGCTTTGTACGTTCTTAAGACTGCTTGTCGAGGCTGATAAGTTATGAAGCTTGCCGCGAATCAATCCGTCTCCGGGAGCGTGGAAGTACACACTTCCGCCCGCTGTTCCGTCAGCCAGTTAGTCTTATCTAGCTTCGCTGAAGCGACTCTTGAGCCTTACCTGAGTGTAGGTCACCGGTGCAATTGGGAAATGAATGGTCTTAAGCGAAACATTCCTCTGAGTAAGCAGGAAGAATCGCACGTTAACGTTGTGGGCTCAACGCCACCGTCGTTAGCCCGAGCACGCCCAGCGCAGGGCAAAGGCCTCTCCCATGTTTATCTAATTAACTCTGTCTTGTGCTTGTTGCGGCTGTGAGCCCCGCTGCGGTGGTCTAGTAGCTAAGGTACTCGGCTGCTGACCCGCTGGTTGCAGCCGCGACAACTGCATTTTCGTTGGAGGCGAAAATGTTGTAGGCACGTGTGCTCAGATTTGGGTGAATGTTAAAAAGCCCTAGGTAGTCGAAATTTTCGGAGCCATCCACTACGGCGTTTCTCATAATTATATGGCTGTTTCGGGACATTAAACCCCATATATCAACAGGACAGAAAGGTGGGCTAGTTGGTAATTCATAATTGTTATCAAATAATTCATAATTGCACTCGTGCTGTGTGTTCCCCTTTGCTTCGTGTGTGTGTGCTTCTTCCACGTTCTTAGTTCGCTGAACCATACATATCAATCATGTTGCGGTTGCGCTCATTGCTAGCCAGCTGTTGCATGAATCGTGGTTCAACAAAACATTTTTGGTGAGACTGTGCATGGCTATCGGAAAAATTTTGAGTGCGAAAAACATGCATGCACAAGAATGAGAAGACAATACGGGCGCTGACGTTGTCTTCTTGTTCTTGTGAATGTCTTGTTTTTTTTTCTCCTGTAAAATGCCCTGTTAGTTTAGCGAACATGTTAAGCAGGTTATTTGTTACATCTCCTCGTCCTCATTTTTGGGGGGTTTCAATTCACACGAAAGGCCAGCATGACAATACATGAATATTGCAGTTAAGAGAACCCCGCTTCTGATCGCACTGCTCCTCAAGTACGTGCCCAAATATTCACGTAACCATCACGAAGATGACAATGATAAAATATATTCGGAGGGTGGTTTGCACTGACCCGTGTACAGCGCATTCAAATGAAGACATAGTCCAATTCAATGTTCTTTCCAACGAGGCCACATTTACCAGAACTGTCACTCTTACAAACATTTTTTTATGTATTATGTACTTCGCACATATAAACTTGCCACTTCAGACCCATTCACTGTAATTGCTGAGCGTACGTGTTCACAATATAATATCGAATTTTGTGTGCTCATTAAGCAATACTCACTGGTGTACACTCAAATGTTTATATTTCTTTTTGTTCAAACGGGTTTTCTAAGGCGGACAAAAAGTGCTGGTAATTAAGTAGCAATGCTGGAAAGCAATGGCTGAAAGATAGAGGGTAAGCAGTAAAAATAACGAGCCATGCATGCCACAGTGGGCAAAGAAGGCGCTCTTCACTGGTCTCGGCGCGACAGGTTATACACGCGACCTAATTTCCGCGCATGCACGTTATTATGCACTTTCTCTCCTGACTGAAATCGAACAACTTTGTGTTGAAATTTGGCCTTTGTTTCGTTTCAGATACCCGTCCTCATTATCCTAGCAGGAGTTGGCGCAGCAGCCTGCTTTCTCTTGGCGGTTATCAAATTCATCCTGGCTAGGCGATTAGGAAGTTTGTCCTTAGTCCTCGACGGTGAGTGAAGGTGGCACATTCGAAGACATTGCTTTCACAGCCAGGGTTAGTCCGCGTCGGTAGAACAGTGGGTAAGGTGCTCGTCTGCTGACCCGAAGGTCGTGAGTTCGATTCCGGCTGCGGTCGTTGCATTCCAATGGACGCAATTCAATAGAGGCCCGTGCACTGTGTGTCGTCAGTGCACGTTAAAAAATGGCCAGTTCGTCGAAATTTTCGCAGCCCTTCACTGAAACGTCTCTCATAATCAGCTCGTCATTTCGGAACTTCGTGAAACCCCAGATATTGCTATACCCAAAGCCGGTTTACAATAATAAATAGCCTAGCCTATCGCTTGACGTTTGGTGTACTTACATTTACTCACCCCCCCCCCCCTCCATAGCATATTTCTTTTTCATAGCGTTGAGCCGCATTCGAGACAAATTATTTTACGTCATTTGGGGTGTAGTTAAACGAGAAATTATGTTCCACACTTGCTTAAGAAACGCATGTAAACTTTTGCTGTTATTAGAGAGTGCAAGACTATAGCTTGGTCACGAGAACCCTGTATGACATTTCGTTGACCGCACACTTGCTGTGTGTTTTTGGCGTTTATTATTTACGTATCTATTTCTTTTTGTCAAGCCGTTTGCGTCCGGGGGGACTCGTGATTGCCTTTATAACTTGATTTGGACCGAAATTGGCTCGAGAAGATAAGAGGGTTTGACGACTATGACAGTCTCGTCATGACATGAATCACAAGAGAATCTTGTTGCTATACATCAAGTCCTTTTTTACAGATACGTGTGGCACATATCCGTATACCATGGGCCGCGGTATGCGGGTATGCGCCCCAATTGATTAACAGTTTTATGTCTACCTATAGGAAGGACGTTAACAGGCGTTGATAATTTAAATGCCAAAGCGTGAAGAAAAACAGACCTGTGCAGCATTGACCCGATGAATGCAAAGAATAAAAATCATGCAGCAGTAATTGAACCAAATTCTGTGCGATGGTCTTGTCTTCACGCAGCCGCGTGGCTCAGCCACGCGAGGTCTTTAAACTGCTTTGGAAAGATACCTTACGCAGGCGTAATTTCAGTGCAACGGCAATTGTAGCTTCAGTGCTGGCTATATAATTCTATAAGAAAGCAAGAAACGTTACCTATGTGCTCCTATAATACTGGCATCATGTTGGGTTAACGTCCGTTGTGGTTTCAGTGTAGACTCGGTTTTATAGCAGTTACTAAACATTACATTTGTGCTCCCATGATTCAAAAAGCTATAGCTAGCTACGATCACGCGTTGTTCAACCCATTAGAAATACATGCAAACCAAGTTGTATGATATTCATGTCATATCACACCGTAAAGTGCAGTTCGTCTCGAAAATAATGATGTGGGCGCCCTAATGTGAATGCGGACGTTACGTCATACCCTAAGTTGTCCTTTAAATGCCAGTGTAGGTGAAATTCCTGGCAAGGCCCACAATGTGCACACAGCTTACAAAAACAATTCGATCCAATTCCCAACGCTTGGCTCAAACCCAAATATATGTATTTACTGGTCATTCCAGACCAAGTGTCCCAAATATGGTGCTCGACCATCGCAGATTTTGCCGATAAAGTGTACACTATTTTTTTGTGTGTATCCCCTGCAGTTTTTTGGTAAAACAATTTTGCTAGAAAAAAAATTTTGAAGACGATGGCGCCCCGTCATATTTCGCTATTCGGTAAAGTATTCGTAATAAAAAGTATACATAAAATTTATATCTGTGTTTAGCTTCGAAACGATCACTTGAGGTTTTGTTTAGTAGCGCTACTTTATCATTCTGAAAATATTGTTTACCTGTTAGCTAAGCCTTTTGAAAAAACAAACAAAAGTCTTCAAAGTCGGGCCTTTTTTTCTTGTGCTAACGGGAACTCTCTAAAAGCAATTGTAATAATATTGTAGTTTTCAGAAAAATTTTATTGTTCTTGAAGCTACCTAGCTTGCAGGTATACAAACACAAAAATTTCGAAGTGGTTAAATAGCGCAACCAAACGAAACTTATATAGTAGCTCAAGCGTCGTTTTGAAAAGCAACACACAAATATAAATAGTATAAACGTTTTTCTACTAGGCGCAATTAAGCAAAATATAGTGAACTTTAAGGAGCCGTCACGGTCTTGGAACAATTTTTCGACCAAAAATATTTGGCTGCAATACTCCGTGGGATATACGAAAAATGTGCACTTTATCAGCAGAATCCGTGATGGTCTAGAGCCACGTCTGTGACACTTGGCATGAAATTACCCATATATAATATGTGCAGCATGGACAATTACTCCCAGACTGCTTCGCATGTAACCGATCCCAACAAGGGGTGGGATCTGCTGAATGTTTTAAATTCACATTATGTTGAAGTACGACTAAAAGCATTGAGAGACAGCTGCTTGTACTGATATACGTTGTGTAGCACTCGGTTTCGTGTCGAAGCAAAACGGCCAAATATAATTGTGGCCAAGTTAAATTTTGGCTGTCATTCAATTTCGAATACCATCACGCAGTTTTACCTCCAGAATATTTCTGTCAGTGACGCAAACCTGATCGCTGCCGTTCAATAATTCGGGCTCGCTAATGACTCACACAAATTAGTTCGTTTATATGTGTTCATTCATATATTTACCTATGATTATCATTTCGTATTCGTATGTTGAACCGACTCTTAGCTTGCTGTGATAAAAGGGCTTTGATGAGGTCCACATCTTGCGAAAGCGTTATAGTAGCATTAGGCATCTAAGCTTCAACAAATGAGAATGATCAAGAGAGAATAATCATATATGTTGTTTATGTACTAAAGCGTAAGTGTATTAGCTACAAACTTTGTCTATTTGGTCACCTTCACGCTCGAGAAAGTCGCATCTCCACGAAGGTGCGTGTCTGTAAACTCATTCGCTCAGACTATACTCGTTCACAGTTTGTTCTATGCGTTGTGAACGAATGAACGAGTTATTCTACGTGTCGCTAGCCTATACCAATAGAACGACCGAAGGCAGTTTTCTAGAGTTGTCACGGCTCACCAGTGTTCCATCTCCTGGAGGTTCTCACCCGCAACTATACCGCTGTGGCCTGAGTGATGCCTGCAAAAAACTTCTGTGCCTCCCACTCGTACCTGCAAAGGCCCCCTGTGCACTTTGAAGTGTCAGGGATATACAAAAAAAGCTAGTCTGTCATCTGCAGCACTCAAGCAGATGTCATTGTACCTTTTGCATGTATTGTGCTAACCGAACTCACATTTATACGGACGGTTCGGTCTCTGGGAAGTAAGCTGGGCGCCTTTGTGGTTCCACCATCACTTGGTGTCTCAAATCAATAAACTAAGTCATTGCGGCCCTGAGGACATGACGCAGTCTTTCAATGGCTGCCGGATCACTGTGGGATCAGTGGTAAACACGTTGCCGACAACGCTGCCCGATGTGCTCGTGAAGGAGCGCCCCCACTATTCATTATGCGGTTAAGAGTCGATGCTGCAAGATATCTTTGCCACATCACGCATAATGCCACGTTTATGCATTGGAATCTTCCACTGAACTCCACTCGTCACCCACAGTACATCGGTTCATTACTCCAATTACAGCTGCCATCAAAGGCTTCGTGACAGGACGCTACAGTGCTGTGTCGGTTGTGGGTCGTCGGCGTAGCCTTCACCAACTCATTCAGTTATCGCATTGGTATGACCGACTCATCCAAGTGTAACAACTGCGACTGAGTAGAAACTCTTGACCGTCTTGTGCCTCTGTCTCAACTTTAAACAAAATCACCCGACTTTACAGTGTGCCTTGAGTAGACTGGATGATCGTTCCTTTACTCAGGAGAAGATCTTGGTTGCGTGGTTTTCAAATGCATCAGCACAGAAAGCCACCCGAGCCTTTCTACATTTCTTGAGGGTAACATCGCTGAGCGACCACCGGTGAAACCCTGCACTGCTTGTGCAGTGCGTGTGCAGAGCACAATGTGCATCTCCTTCTCTCTTTTTTACTTCATTACTACCCTCTCCCCACGTGCAGGGTAGCAAACTGGACGTAGTACAGTTAACTTCTCTACCTTTCTTACATTTTTTCTCTCTATTAAAGGCTCTTGTTTACATAATGTTTGCATTGCGACTGTGAGTGACATCTCTTTTTTCTTTTCAGGGATAAACTCCTTAATTAGCAGCTTTTGTGCCGTGGCCATAATTGTGAGCGACCTGGTGTACGACTCCAACCCCGAGGTCTGGTACATGGACGCCGTGCTTAGCACTGTTGCTGCGCTCATCATGCTCCTCGTCGGGGCCAAGTAAGGGCTCACTGTGACACCATTTGGTAGAACTGTACACTACTTTTCTGCAGTTGCATTCACTAGTTGGATGATAGAGGAAAGGAGGTTTGGCTGCAGCGTCTTGGGGAAAGTTCTAGGATTTAGCACTGGCCAATCACCACATTTCAAGATCAGTGCAGTGAGACTAAGACTAAAGGCACGTGAGGAGAGCATCATTTAGGAACAGTCACTGTGCTTAAAAAACGATGCACTATATGTGCTTTTGCAGTTTCACAGTTCGTTTTTCATATCGTATTTGGACCAAGAGTACATGGTTCTTTTCCATTTACCTGCACCAATGGAAAAAGGACGGACTGCAACTAATCCAAAAGTTACCATACTAGCGTGAATAGAAAACTAATATCACTAGTTTGTTTTCTCTCACAGTGCAAACGCGAGTAGCCTCTGAGCTGAGCCGGGCCCCTTAACTTTAAGCTTGTTCTTTTTCAGGGTGCTGTTTGAAAACTTGTCGATAGGACGTCCCGGCCACATGCCACTTCAGTGAAACACGGCGACCTCGGGACAACGTATTTCCGTTTGGAATCGGGACGATTGCTCCCCTTAGTCCCGTTCTCTGTCCACACACTGAAGCAGCGCGGATGTTGCGTGCAAGTATCTTTTATCCTGGCGTCCACAGCGGGCTACAAGGTGCCAGGGGACTCTGCACGTTCTCTGCTGGACAGACGGCGATGCTCCCGAGTTGACCTGTGCACCACAATGTTCTCACACTGGTGCGGTGGTACACCACCTTATTTAAGCTGAAGAGAGCGAACGAAGTGAGTTTAAACTCTCCGTGTGTGGCTTGTTAAGCCGCACGGGCAGCTGTGTATCCGAGGGTTACGAGAAACTTGGTTTCTCATGCGAAGATCTTTTCTTTAAAGAGAAGTTGTGTGGTACGTATGGCAGTATGCTTGGTCGAGTGGTTGATTGAACATTAGTGAGATCGAGAGACACTCACTAGCGCATTTCTTCTGTAAGGAGCGGTCCTACCATAAACACAAACGAGGCAAGTGAAAGGGTGGTCAATTGTAAGTTAACGCACACCACCGCGCTCATTGGAGCCACTTCGTAGCTCGCACGAGCCGCTGGTCACGCTTTGCACTTGTGGTTAGCGTCACGCGCGGCTACGTGGCAGTGACGAAGTTGACTAGGTTGTCAGTCGCAGCTATGTCATTCTAACACGATGTAAGACCTTGATTTAGAAGCCAGAGGCGCACCGTCTAAGTACTTCAGAGTGCTGAGAGCGTTTCAGGTTGGATCAATTCCTTCGAGTCTTTCACAACCAATCAGTGTTACGTGCTTTGCGGCCATCTGGACGGGCTTCGATGCCGGCTGTAGGCATTCCAATATTATGGGAACCGCCAAGTGAACGCGCTCGAGGATCCCATTGTTATAGTTTAAACATTGCTATCAGTGAGAAAAATATATATAATTGCATGCATAACAAGTTTTTATTGTTTTACTCTGTGTGAATTGTCATCGTGTAAACAATGTTTAAAAGTTACATTATAACATTGACATGTAGTGCAATTCGCCCACTTGTGAACCATGCTACAAGCATATTTATTTCTAGTTCGTTTGTTTTTTCTTAATATGTCTGCTGTGAACACAATAAAAATATCATCCAAGCTTATGAGTTGCTTCTTGTGGATTCTTGTCGCTTTTTTCATTTATAAGCCAGTGAAACGATGGGAATTTACTTACCGCTGAATGTAAAAAACGGTCTTTTTTGTCAGAGAGGGAAGTTAACATGGTACAAGTAACTTGTTCGCTACCCTGCACAGGGGTGGGAAATAGGATTGTAACGTGGAGAGAGAGAAATTCTGCAAGGAAACAAACCTACTGAACAGCGTTAACCCCACATCGCTTCAGCAACGGTAAAATCAACTTATCAGGAGCCCTCTTTTTTTCATTGTAATCAGTCAGTCTGAAAGGTCTAAATTCTGTGCATATGACTTAAAAATTCAAGGTTCTGGCCACCGCGATTCTCCTCCCGTACTACGACCACTAGAAGTAAGGTCACTCGGTGCTGTTTCGGAAGCACTGGGAGATCACTCCGATCCCCTAGCCTAACAAACCAATCTGCCTCGAGAACCCATGCCTGATCTCCCTCACCGCGTTCGCGATATTACTGTTTGAAGACATGGTACACAACTCGTACCTATAGAATAACGAATACCTACTGGGCAGGAGCACCTTCTGCGCACGGCCCTCTTCCCACTCAAATAAGACCTCATCAATCACATTAGCAATCGGAGAATGTGCTGCATATTGTCAGTCCATGTCTTTGTTACGTTATCCACTACATGATCATGTGCCACCAGGACCTACGTGTGGGTCACTTAGAGACTGACCGCATGGAGGCAGAGTTTAAAGCTGACGCCATCAAAGGGGAGCGTCACTTTCAGATGACCGCATGGAAACCGTAGTGAAAGCTTACTCGTTCAAAGGAAGGTTCAATCGAAACGCGCACGCTGTCATCATCGAATAAACCGCAGGCAGCGAGCTGACATCGGTCACGTAGAAGGCGTGCAACGCAGAAACCTCGCCTCTACTATACATACGCAGACATAGCGGGCTCATTCACCGACTCGGGCAACTTCTCGAGAGTCTGCGTCAAAGCTTTCATCGTGCGTTTCGGATACTGTTCAATCCGATTATGAAGCTTTCAGCGAAATTGCCATCTGAGGAAGTCTCGGAGCTTTGCTTGCATACAGACTGCACAAGTTACCCCGCACTTGTAATCGAAGTAGAAACGCAGTCCTGGTTCGCGCGCTGCTGATGAGATTTAAAAGTAGCGAACTGGGTGGATATATACTGTAAATGGTGCAATAAAGGGAAAGCTTGGAGGCGAAATATTGGTTTCTAAACTCTTGCTGTGCTGCATTTCTTCGGCAGACGCTTGTATGTGCTACTTCTAAAGATCTAGTATTGTCCCTTAAGTTCATTGTTCTTTGTAGGGGAACATTGCACCGAAGCAAAAGCGATATTCTCTTCAGGCATAGTAGTGCAAATAGGGTTTTCGTTTCCCATCTTATTTTGTACTTATATTAATGTGTGCTCTCCGCAACAATTAGATGATAATGTGCCCACTATTCTGAAGATTTCGCTGTAAGAGATGAGTTCGAAATTTGAGTCGGGATGGCATATTGGGCCTTTCGTTAGTCCACATAGACGCCGCAAGAGGATGAACTCTGCATTTTTTTTGGGGGTTTCCATGAAAACTTCCCCCACTTCTGGTAAATGCTTGCGGCCCCGCCGCGGTGGTCTAGTGGCTAAGGTACTCGGCGGCTGACCCGCAGGGCGCGGGTTCGAATCCCGGCTGCGGCGGCTGCATTTCCGATGGAGGCGGAAATGTTGTAGGCCCGTGTGCTCAGATTTGGGTGCACGTTAAAGAACCCCAGGTGGCCTAAATTTCCGGAGCCCTCCACTACGGCGTCTCTCATAATCATATAGTGGTTTTGGGACGTTAAACCCCACATATCAATCATCAATCAATGGTAAATGCTTGCGCCAACTCAAAAAAATTATGAAATTTATGAAAATTACATTTAATGGTCATAGAAGAATTTATCTCGCCTGTAGTCTCCGTTTAGCTATGTAGGGATCTTACACTGAAAATACAAAAGCATTGTTTTTGTCCAAAATGCCTTTTTCCCCATCAGTTTCTTTCTCTTTTCACGCGTGCAGGCGAATAGTTTGATACCTTCTTCTTTGTTGTCAAGGTTTCTATTAACATTTTATGGCGTTTAATGGCTCAAAACAACTATATATGATGAGAGACGCCACAAAAACGGGCTCCGGGACTTTGAACCACCTGGGGTTCTTAAGTTCCACCTAAATATAAGTACATGGGCCCCGAGCATTATAGCCTACATCGAAAATGTGGCCACCGCCTACGCAATTTGATCCCGCGATCTGGCGCTAAAATTATGCTTTTATTAGACACCGGGAACTAATTTTAATTCGCAATTTGATGTACTCGAAACTGCCTTTTGTTTTCGTTTTGGTCTTTATTTATTTTTTTACTTTTGAATGTTGGCGCGCATCTGCGCCGTCAGCTCGCACTGGCAACGTAGACCTCTGACTGCTACGAAATTGGTTGGTGCGAAAAAGAGAGAGAGAGAGAGAGAGAAAAACGTTGCTTCCGCTAGGGGACGTAAGGCCAAAGTACAGCAAAGTTTGTCGATCTCATGATTTCGTGTAGTATAGCATGATTGAGTGAACTTGGCCTTTTCAAGCTTATAACGTCGTGGTGACGGGATCGGCGCCGCTCGTACTCGGTTTCCCGGATCACTGGGTCCTGGCACCGCATCCGTTCATACAGAGTATCCCGTTCGCGTACACGCCTGTTACATTCGCGTTCATCGCGTCGTCGACGCCTCTTGTTCTCTACAGCTCTGGCTGTGTATCGGGGATCGGCTTATCGTTGCCGTTGTCTCTCCCGCACAGCATCTCACTTCGCGAAACGCGGCCTACTCCTCGGGAGTGCGTGATTTCTTAGGGCGACCCACGGCAGCTGTCTGGACACGCCACGATTTTCATCACCTAACTCGAGCATGGTTGATGCGCACTTGTTTCCCGGCGTATACGCGGCTCGACATGACGTCACTCTAGTTGGCGCGTATATAGTGATGTTCAACTTCGCCCGAGTGCTCCGGCGTGATTGGCGCAGAACTCTGGCTACTCCGGCGCACACGTCACTTGAAATGATGTCACACTGACCGTGTGAAGTGAGCTGTTGCGAGGCAACGGCGCATCGAGGTTTTTTCGGGATAGGGTAGGACACAATACGGCTAACTTAAACAGCTTCACTGTTATAAAAACATGAAATTGGACACTTGTGAGGATCATGAAGTGTAGACACTGGTAAATGGGTACGCTGAGAATACAGCATGCAATGTATTTCTCACGGAGGAACATGGGCGGTGAACTTCTTTTCCCCGTTGAAACCCTGGCCAAGCCACCAAAGTGACCATAGCATCAAAAAATATGGTAAAGAAATTCTTTTTCCGCGAATCTAAGAGTACTTTTTTTCCGCATAGGTGGTCAAAGCTAGCGTCAGTCAGGCACGTGCGGTAGCAACAAGCGCATCAATTTAAGCGAAAACAAGTGAACTGATTATCTTTATTCTCTTTATTTTGATTTAGATCACTACCACAAAGTCTTGACCAAAGCAAAGGTGCTACACAATACGTCAAATTGAAATGTTTGACAAGAAATAATAGTATCAGAGACTCTCATGAATAAAACGGAATAGGTGTGTATATGCAATATTTATTCACGCGAACACTTTCGTCCCGGTGGCCGCATTTTGATGGGAGATGAAATGAAAAAAAAAAAACACCCATGGTCTTATATTTAGTGTACGTCAAAATAAGCCAACATATGAGCCGAGATAAATCCAGAATTAAACCCGGGCCTTCTATTACCGTGCGGCTCACAATCATATCGAGGTTTTCACAAGTAAAAACTTGGCAATTATTATTTAACAAATACCATTCTATCACTTAAAAAACAAAAAAAAAACAAGATGACATGAAAATGGCCCCGCAGAAAGAGTCCCAGTTTGAAGCTCTACGCGCCAAAGAAAAAACTCTTCGAAAGTTTCAGTTGTGGCAAACATTGGTTCGAGCAAATGACATCTCGTGTGGCATGTTCGTCTGGACGCCAGTTGCATAAGTATTGAAGGATGCGGCATGTTCAGTTCATTGACGTAGCCATGCAGAGTCGTTGTCCCCACCATCGTTCCAAATTAAAAAAATAATGCATGTGTATGTACTGGGTGTTTCAAGAAATGTGTCCGAAAATCATGATACACATGAGAAAGCAAATATTCGCTTGCTGCCTTCAGAAACACTTCTTTTGTGGTGGCACAAATCATTGGTGGACTATAGACATAATTTACAGGGAAAAGAAAAAAAAAAGATTGCTTACCTTTCCAAATAAGGTAGACAGCCTTCTGGTGTATCCTTCTTGCGAAGAGCCCATTGCTGCTTTCAGATATTGAGCACTTTAGATATATGTTCCTTGTTGAAAGTTTATATCACAAAACTTCCTGAATATGGTTATCTGCTGTATTTTCAAAGCGAGAATAAAAATCTGATCGGTATCTTGAAAAAAACTAATGTGAAATGATTCAGTACGATGAGAACAATACATTTTCTTACGTCTAATGTTATACTGGATCATCGAGTGGTTTAATATCACAAAGTGACACTGAGGGTTGAACCGTTGAACCCTTTTCCTACCGAATACGAGCTGAGCTCGTCCATCATGAAACAAGCACTTGGGAGCGCCGCAGTTAAAGCTACCCGGACCCATTTCACTGTGTTCTCAATGGTTGAAACCTGTTCGACAGTAAAAGTTTCAAAACACGCTCAAAACATGCATTTTGGTAGATGAAGGGCTTTATTCACTTAAAGGGAATTAGAAAATGGCGTCCTGCTTTGTGCGCTCGGGGGGCGCTGCCAGAACATCTCCATTCAGAAAAAAAAAGTTCCGTTATTTGCCGAAGTTTCAAGAAATCAAGAATTTCAGTTATTCTGCGTGTGTGGCAGCGACCAGACATAACAGCATAGCTTTTTTGAATCGACGGATTTGGGTGATGCCCGCATCTCGACGCAGTGGACGACCTTGGATAGATTTATAACCCCCCTTCCCCCCCCCCCTCCTAAGACCTGTTTTCACAGGCTAACTTCCATGCGCTTAATTTTTGTAAATTTTCCATTTCCTGCACTGATGGATGGAAAGGTTAGGTCACTTACCGTGGTGCAGTGCAGGGAGACCCATCTTCAACACATTACGAAAAAAGAAAAAAAAAACGTTTGCCGTATCTATTGCGAATAAAATGCATGTAATTGAGGCTTTATATATTTTAAAACACGTAGATTTGAATGAGCAAACAAAAATTGGCATTTTTTATCAATTCCGGGCGAAAAATTTGGTAGGGAAAGAGTTAAAAGAGAGAGAAGAGTTTTGAGGTTCTTGATCAGTTTTGATTTTGATTATTTTTTAATGTCAAGCAGAAATTCACGCACTTTGGAATTTGGCACTTACGCTTTAATCGCTGCAGTCGGTGTTCAACACGTTGATTCCGGTTCCGCCACGAAACTGTAGCAAATAATCTAATGCAGAATGTATGTAAAATCCTTATGCGGAACTCACTGACTTGCCATCAATGATGGTCCACAAGATTGCACAACTGGTTGTGTTTTTGTTTATTTAAAAACGACTCTTAGCCTTCAAGCTCGCGCACAAAACGCAGTTACTGATCTTTAGGCAGTTTTAGTTGCAGGCACGTATAGGGACTTCACGTACGCAAACGCGAAAAGTCCACGCACGTTACGCGCATACCATCTGAAATGCTTTTAGATACACGTACGCGAAGCACTGGGACAGCTACCACGTGGCTCCATCTGCTGGGAATCATTTATGAACAGTTGATGTGTTTCAGTTGTGAGGGCCCAATGGTGCCTTCTTAAATATTCTGATTTTATAGCCGTTCCCTTTCTCGATCGTTCAAATTTATTCGAGCAACTGGTCTTGTTCAGAGTACTCCTCCTCGGTTTCGGGCGGACCAACAAGGAAAATGAAACGTTGTACTGACCAGTCTAGGTCGCATTGTGCGTTGTACTCCTGCGATAGCCTCCGCAGCTTTTAGAGTGCAGGTCGCAGTGCAGGTGCCTCCTAGTGCGTTGTGATGCTCCAACGGCAGATGTGAGAGATTGGAAAGTTTAACTCAGTACGCCAGTTGCATTCCCCTGTGAAAATGATGAAAGAAACACTAGACTGGATAGCTGTGACAGGTGGTCAATACTGCGTGCGCTGAGCGTAACATGCAACTGTGTATGACGAGCAGCCTATATATATATATATAATACTGAGCCTTGATAGTAGTAATAAATGAGGGAGACAGTCGAGATGAAAAGGGCTGAGAGGCTAAGTTTTGTTGCGTGTGGTACTAACAGAAACAAAGAAATTCGTCTGTTTTATCGCTACTAAACCCATCAAACAAAAATTTATTCGTATGAGTTGCGCAGCGGTTGTCTGTGGAGTGGAAGGAGAAATTACATGAAGGAAATGGAAAGCAGAAGAAAAGCTGAATGTAGAAACTGGAATTAAATTCCCAAAATCAGATACGGCATGCGTTTCGCTCACAATCTTTAGACTTCAGAGGCCCTGGGAAGAAGAATAACGTGAGAAGGTGCCCTACACGTCTCTAGCTGAGACGTTACTTCTAGCGAGTATTTAAGAATGTTATGTATATATTTTATCCGCTGTATCTGGTTTCTGATAATCATAACTTTACCTGCGTTACTTCGCTTCAGTTTCTCGTCATTACACAGTTGTGAAGTATTCATAAAGCGCAATTTTAGGGTGGTAATTCATCTTTCGTGATTAGTATTACTCGAAATGTACTTGGTGGAAATTTTCCGAGTGAATAATCTGAAAAATTCTCTGCCCTGACTTTCGCCCTATGTACCGCGTGACACGAGTAAACCCCAAACGAGGTTAAACATTTTCGCAGCGTGAGAGCTCATAGATAACAAAAATTCGTGATAGTTCACAAAGTCATGAACGTTTTTTTTAATATAGTGCTGGTTTGTAAGCGCAATGAATAGCGGAATGCTAACCTGACAGGCAATTGATGCTGAAAGATTAGTTTTACCATATAGATTGCATGGTCAACTGCGCAGTGCTTTCTACGTAAGCAGGACTCAAGGTCCAAGCACTTACTTTATTGTTGTATTTGACCGTTCACAAAAGCAATCAATTATTGCTGGAGGATAGCAATATTCATTAGGTACTCGGCTGCTGACCCGCAGGTCGCGTGTTCAAATCCCGGCTGCGGCGGCTGCATTTTCGATGGAGGCGGAAATGTTGTAGGCCCGTGTGCTCAGATTTGGGTGCATGTTAAAGAACCCCAGGTGGTCGAAATTTCCGGAGCCCTCCACTACGGCGTCTCTCATAATCATTTAGTGGTTTTGGGACGTTAAACCCCACATATCAATCAAATCAATCAGCAATATTCATTAATCTATCTATCTATCTATCTATCTATCTATCTATCTATCTATCTATCTATCTATCTATCTATCTATCTATCTATCTATCTATCTATCTATCTATCTATCTATCTATCTATCTATCTATCTATCTATCTATCTATCTATCTATCTATCTATCTATCTATCTATCTATCTATCTATCTATCTATCTATCTATCTATCTATCTATCTATCTATCTATCTATCTATCTATCTATCTATCTATCTATCTATCTATCTATCTATCTATCTATCTATCTATCTATCTGTCTGTCTGTCTGTCTGTCTGTCTGTCTGTCTGTCTGTCTGTCTGTCTGTCTGTCTGTCTGTCTGTCTGTCTGTCTGTCTGTCTGTCTGTCTGCATGGTCTTGTGATAGCTTAATTACCTTGGGGTAGACCTAAATTGTTACGGGAGCGTAAGAGCATTGGACGAATGCGTCTAGCTGGTCAATACATGAATAAGGTAGAAATCTTATCGCGTACGTCATCAAAGCCTCTCCGCCCGACACATGTGGCTCGTAACCAAGTACCGCAGGCTGCAGCAGTACACTGGTATGCGATACTAGTGATTGGCAGCTTATGTTTATTCAGGAACGGCAAAAACAGACATGAGTAATTTAAATATGAGAGTGTTATGAAAAACTAACATCGGCAGCATTGACTCAACAGATGAAATATCAGGGTGCCACCATGATGCGAACCAAAGCATTCTGCATGGCAATCAAGTATTTTGTCGCAGAGCCACCCTCTCGAAACGGCTTTAGAAAACGACTTTATGCATGCGTAATGTTGATGTAGCATAAGCCAGGGTTGTAGAGGTGGCGATAAAATTATATAAACCTTGCATGTGTATTCCTGGAATATAGGTGTCCCGTTGGGTGCACGTTAAAGAACCCCAGGTGGTCTAAATTTTCGGAGCCCTCCACTACGGCGTCTCTCATAATCATATAGTGGTTTTGGGACGTTAAACCCCACATATCAATCAATAAATTAGGTGTCACGTTAGCTTAACGTCAATTATATACTTAAGCGCCATCCAGCGAAGTTGGTCTACGTAGCCCTACAGCCAGAACTACAATCCTTGCAAACACAAGCACTACGTATATATCAGCTTAACACTTCTAGTGTTGGTAATAGTTATTTTGCTGTTTGCATCGTTGCACAACTTTAAACAATTTGTTATATAAACGATATGTGACTGTTTAACATTTGTGTGTGGATACAACATTTCTACATATCTTTAGCATCATTTCGTATTGTTTAGCTCAGTAAGAAAATCCAGTATATTTGCCTTCCCTCCGCATGATTCGAATAACATCGATCCCCATAGAGCATGGAATCTGCCGAATTTTTCCAGCGATATTTATGAGTTAAAAGTACTGCAGTGAGAGCGGTATCTTTATGCCTAACAACAGACTTATATGCAGTGCTGTATAGGTTGCACTCTGTGAGATCAAAAAACTTTTTTTTTGTTTGCGAAAATTCATCCTCGTTGGAAAAAGGTTTCATCTCGTCTGACGGGGGTGCGAATAGTCGGAGTTGGAAATCGCTTTTCAAGAATCCTTTCGCCATTTGACGGAAGAAACACTGATGACATGCAGCCGTGGTAGAGGAACCAGCAGCCGTGATTTTGAACGTGTCACATCCAAGCATCTCACGTTCTGCTTGGGCCGTGCTTATACATCAAAATGCTCTTTCATTTTTGTTCTATATGCGTAAGAACGAAAACTAATCCTCTAATGGTGCTATTTTCCGTCATGTTTATACAGCTTTTCTGTTACCCCAGAAAAAGTAAAAACTTGTCGTGCCAAAAATAAAAATTTCAGTGGCCTGTCAAGTGGTATTTATGTCTGAATCAATCAGATATAATCAGGATATTCCATCCTCTGATCAGGATATTCCATCCTTCTCTCAGGATGTTCAAGATTGGAACTTAAAGTTCTCCGCTTGACAGACCCAGACATCTCTTACAAATTGATAAAGTGCTTGTTTACACAGCCGTTACGCTAATAAAACGAAGCTTTCAATCCACCACGTATGTGCATCTTCTATCCAGAGAAGCAGCCATAGTACTGTGGAAATCTCTGTGGATCTAATGCCGACAAAATGGTGTGTATGAATGGTACTTGTGCCGTAGCTTATTCCAACTTACTGCTTCAGTGAGAGCACTTCATTTGAATTTGCGGGACTTCAACCGTTCGTGGTGCGCTAGTGCGACACCATTGTGATTCTAGGTGCTATGATTTATATTACCCCCGCTGAATGTCCACTCTGCCAGGTGAATACGTAGTCGGTACGCTCCCGGAGTGGCTGACGTTCAGTATAAGATAGGTTCTTGCTAGCGCACGTGCAAGATGGGTCTCGGATTACACAAGGCCCCACCATTATATTTGGTGTGTATGCTCTTAGTACATTTGCAGCCGGTGGCGGCACTTCTTTTTTAATCGTCCCCGACATTGGCACACTTCTACTCATCAGACCTTCTTGTTTCGTCGAGTTGGAGGCGTACAGAGCCTTTCAACTGGGGTCCATGTTTATATATGTCTTATATTTGTCTGTCTATATCCCCTTCGCTTGTGTGTGCAATGGCAACGACGCTGACGAAATGATACGTAGTCATTCAAGACGGGTCCTCATTGTTTTTGTTGCCTTCTCGAAGCACTAGCTTTCATTGTCGCTTAAGACATCTTTTGTAATCACTTTTATACGGAAGTGCACATAATTCAGGTCTTATTCAAATTTCGATTAATGTATGAAACTTTACTACTTGAAAAGATCACTTAGGGCCTTTCTTGTTGTGACGCGGCCTTACTATCTTGCAGCATAGAAGGGCTCGGAGCCTCAAGCCAACGGGGATCTCAAGGCGGCGTAGGTTTCAGGGCATCAGGGGGTTTCAAGGTGGTGCGTCCTTAATCTTATCACACACAGGGTGCAGACACAGGTGCAGACCGCTGAATTATACGGCTCGGTGTGATCGAATCTGGGCTGATCATTTGACGCAAGAGTAGCGCGTGCGCTGTATAGAGCTAGATGACACAGAACTTCGCCATAAGTTCTTGTTGATGTTTATAAAATCGAAATAGAAAAGCAGATTACGTAAAGAGCCCGAGTTTGTCTGTTGTTTGTCTTGCTTTATGATGCTATCTACATGTTTCTTATTATTTTTCGTGGTGTTTTTATTATGTCCACTTCGATATCCCTTCGCGAATTCCTCGCACAAACACGCGATACCTTAAACGATGTATGCGAGATGAACCAGCACACCATTATTCACGTCCAGGCAGAAAAAAAGCACACCAAGAAAATGAAGCCCAACGTTTAACTATTTGAATAATTATTTGTAATTACAGATATTTTTTAGGTTATGGCCAATGTCATGCGGTTCTTCCTTTACTTTCTGTTTGTTTCCACGTTCCAAGTCCGCTGAACAAATATCAGTAACCTACTAGCCCAATTTTCGATGATTTTGAAATGTAGGACACACACACACACGCACGCACACGCACGCACGAACACACACACACACACACACACACACACACACACACACACACACACACACACACACACACACGCACACACGCACACACACACGCACACGCACACGCGCACGCGCACGCACACACACACACACACACACACACACACACACACACACACACACACACACACACACACACACACACACAAACGGAAAAGCCATGAAATGAATGCATTAAATACAGTGAGTTCAAAACAATTTCAAATAAGCAGTTCAAAGATGATTAGTTGTGCATAAAAGAAGATTCAGGGCCAATGAACGCGTGTAACTTGTCAGAGTGTACTAATAATTGATGATTACCTGAAAAGGTTCTGATTGGATACATTAGCATGCGAAAAGGAAGACATTAAACTATACGCTCGCTTAAACTCTCTGTTGGAAAAGGTATAGCAAGCAGCTGCTAAGTGACATGTGTTAATAAGACAACAAGAACCAAACATTCATACAACACAGAAACTTCGCTATTCGACAGCCCATTGCTAGGAGAGAGATGCGAGGCCTAACGAGGACAAAGCAGAATGTCAAAGTTGGTCACCATGGTGGAAAATAAATCATGTTTCTTTGTTGTGAACTGACTCATCGATATTATACTGCAGTAGATGTGGACTAAATATCTGCATGCTCCAGACAGACGAAAAACAGTTACATGCGTTCAACAGTAGTTTAGGGCCGTTGAGAGCCGGTTGTAGATGACTGATATTTTGATAGAGATTCATTAGAAATACAAAGTATTTGTAAAAACAACGACAAAGTCATTAATAATTTTTAGACAGTGATGAAGTCAATAAAGCTGTCGAAGTAAATGATCAATCGTAGGTAATACACAAAATAAGTGTCAAACGTCATACCATGGAGCCCTATCTTGTCATATAGGCGTCCCTACCCAGGTGCAACAACAAAAAGAACAACGACGACGTCAACGATGATGACAACAGCAACAATAACCACGACCGACATAATGGCCAAAGTAGTCGTCACATGTGTAATGTTCCGAAATCTGCTGTTCTTAGAAAAGATTTCCTCGGTTGATAATTCACGGGCGCAATTTTTCGTTCTCAGATGAAGCTTTCAGAAACTGCCCTGCTTTGGGCAACAAGAGTCATTAAAAATTATTCACGACGTTTAGGGCTCCACATGACCTCCAGCGTGATATCAGCTTGTGGTAAGAAGAACCTGCATTCAAAACCGACCAGGTGTGAACGCTGTAGCTGACCCATATTCGTGAGCACAGAGCTCGCTTCCCGTGACCTCACCTTCGAATCCACGAAGATGCAAACGAAAATAATAAGAGTGGAGCTTTAGGCTGGAAAAGGACCTGACTGACTCTGTTCAGTAGGTCAGTTTTCGGTAGCAGCAATAGCCCCGTTTGATGCGCCACCGGACACCAACGATTAAATTTTGTCAGCTTCCGTGCGGAAGAAACTGTGGAAAGCGCAACAGTACTGTATCCGACCAGTGACCGTTACGCAAGGGCTGCTCACTAATGGGGTCGTCAATTAGCGAACAAAGGCACCATACTCGTTTCTTTCTTATTTGGTATCTTTTTTTTTCTCTCTGAGCCCAGTTTGGCTCTACTGTGGATCGTGGTAGTGGCTGGGGCCACGTAGTGCGTGTCAGCCCAGGGCCGAGCTTCCCAACGCCTGTGACCCGTTCCGTAGAATCCCAAGTAGACCGAGGCATTCGTTATCAACCATCGTTACCCGCCCCCTCCAGCGAGCTGCCTTACATAGTGGTTTTCGCTCTTCTCGGGCAGCGGTTTCTATAACGACGGTGCCACCAAACACCTCTGTGCCACAGACCATGACGGAGGAATCGCCGCGCAATGGCCTCAACTTGCGAACCCGGGCCGCTCGTAGCGCTATTTGTCGTACAGGTGGCTGAGTACGCAACCGGCAGCAGCGCACACGCTCGAGTACTACGACGGGGCCTAGGATGCCGCCTCGCGGCCGCTCCGAGTTGTTGCCGTCGGCGCTGGTCGCGCTATGGCTCTCCTCATTTGCCTACATTGCCTACGCCGGTGAGTGATCGTAGCCTTTTTCTCTGGAGTGAAACAACCGGCGCTTATTTTTCTGAAAACGGCCCTTCCACTGTATGCGCACTTCTGGTACCATATCTATAGTACAGTTTAGACGCCTCTCGTTGTAACTCGTATGGGTGTCGGCAGTTTACTTGTCTTAGGTTATCTTTTGTACATGCCTACATAAGTCGTAGAATTCCCCGCAATTGACGAGCGAAAGAGTCCAAGTATGAACAGTGATTTTGCTCTATATGTGAGAAGTGCTTCCTCGCAATGAAGCTGCGATGCTAGAACGTGTCATCTTGTTGAAAGATGGCCTTAAACGAAAACTGGCACGAGTTTGTTTTTAAGGCCTATCGGATGCTCCGTTCGCTCAAGCTATGCAGAAGTTCGCAGTGAGACCGGAACTTGTATAATTATCAGGAATCGAATAAAACATATCTTAAACTTGATGCTAACGCCTCCGCAAAGGGACCTGTTAGCACCAGTGATGCAGAGTAGAGTTGACCTTAAATTTTTGTTTTGATCACACATAGTTTGGAAATCCAAATCACGGTTGTAGGCAGTTTGAAAACAAAAGGTTTCGTTTTTGCGAATGACCCAAGTAATGTGTGCTTCACAGACGGACGCCTCCAGGCGTTGTTTCAAATAACGAAGAGCTGTATTTTCATGTGAGAGAGGGCTATCCCTAAGGTTAACTTTTTAATTTATATATGTTCATTGTTTTTCTCAAGGCAAGCTTAGTTTGCTTTAAGCAGGATCTCATTGAAGCTGAATAAATCGAATAAACAACTGATGACATGCATGTTGACATTGATGATGACATGCATGTTGACACTAAATTTTGATATAAGAAGTAAACTTTTTTTTTGTTTGCGTTCAAACTAGTTCGGAAGAACAACAACAAACGGCCATTTTGCCCCCTCCCCTCTTTTTGTATACATATTTTTTTCTAAGAACATAATCTGGGAACAGTTATTTTCTTTTATAAAATATAAGAAATAAAAGAGAAGTTTCTACAAAGGAAGTACACATATAGACGTTTTTCAAGATTACACTGAGGGGAGATTCAAACAGAATTTTTCTAATGTAAACGTGACTGATCCTCCTATATAGTAATTGGTTTAAGACGGAAGTGAAACGTGGCTTTACAGAGGTAGTTCAGCGTTTATTCTGCATTGTTTAAGCAACAGCAACAAATTGCAGACACGTTAAGAACGGCAAGCAGCTCGAAACTTGCAGCGCACACCTCAAGCAAAAAGCATGCACGAAATTAGCATACGCAGGACGAGAGCGGACTAACAACGGTCACAGCTTGACACTTAAAGCGCGCTGGTCAAACAGAAAGAAAAATGCACAAAACGAGCGCACAAGTAAACACGGAATAAGCGTGAACTACGGTCACACTTCTTCCTGCATCACACGTCAGCAGTGTGCTCTTTTTGTAAACGCAGCCATGGCAGCGTGAAAAGTGACCTTCGTCCTCTCCCGAATCACGAGTCTGATAAGCGCGCTTGCAGGAGAAACCACGTGCCGTACCGGCGACGCTTGGTCGAGGCGACGACCTTTAGAGCATGACCAACGCTACCCAACGCAAGCCTGTTGCACCATATTACCTCTGATAACGAAAATGCCTTAATGTTTCGAAGCTCTGAAGACTGCCAAACGGTGTATGGTGTATAACGAATGGCTTGCCGTTAGCATTCCAGAGAACGTACGCTTTGTCGCGTAGTAGTTAGCACCGCACTCTTGGAGTCGAGAGGTTGCTGGTTCGATTCCGAGTGACAGGTGCGTGCATCCTGTTTTTTTTTTTTGCTTTGCAATCTCTTAGTATACATCTTTCAACGTCACTTCCGTGACGTAAGTACGTCAGTGAAGCGCTGCCGTAGTGGACCCCATCGTAAAACACTTTCGTGTTAATAAATACAGCGAGCTTAACAGTGCGAGTTAGCTCTTTATTGGGTGACAAATGAAATGATAAACCATGTTCTGAAGAGCGGAGTGGCGGCAAAAGATTGGCTATTTTCCGGCTACATGCAAGAACTTAAACGCGAAACTATGACTGCACATCTGGTCCTGTAATACCGGAGCATTAAAAAAACACAACAGCGCTTTTATATCCACTCGCCAACGTCAGTAAAGCCAATCTAATGCTCAAGGTCTAAGATCGCAGAGTTGTCCACATTGCCTGGTGCGCTAGAATGTTTTACGTCTTTAGGCCTAAACCTCAGCCGCGTGAACTTTCCGTCATCCATAACTTTCATAACGCGACCTGTTGGCCATGTGGGCTCGTTCAACTGTATGTAAAGAAAAACGAACGTTTTCTACCGATTTGCTGAAATAAATAATAAGGTAACTTAAATAGTACTTATCACAACTTTAAACATCTTTTAGTAGAAGCCTCATTTGGTCATTTGACCTTCCCGTCATTTTATTAGTAAGAAATGGAGCGAGAATATGCAAACATCACGCTGCGTAGTTGAGCTCAATTAGTGTTCAGGCAGTGGGTTTATGCTTGTTGCAACACCAGAAGCAGCAGACGCCTGCAACAAAACGAAATACAGGGACTCTTTTGAATCTTGGGAGGCTTTCGCGAGACCCTAACACTGAGAGTTCTGAATTTTGGTCATCCGAATTGCGATCCTGCATTCTAGAGAGCGGCGACTATGGGAAAAAAATTATGGTGGGCAGCATATGGCGTACGCAATTAATTTTCCGACCCCTCTTGCTCTTATTTCATTGTTTCACTGGTTAATACATGTCCTTCGTAAGCACGCTGTCATTTACAGTTATAAGTTATTTGTAAACAGCTTGACCTTATCATGTCAGTTTGGTGCCAAGCATTTATTGATTGTCACATTGCACTCGTTTTTAGAGTTTAGTAAATTGGTCCCACAATTTGTGTGGCCTCATGCTTCAGACATAACGAAGCGTGATTTTTTGTTCATTTTTATTTAGGCATGCCTTATAGGCTCATCTGAAGTTTTTATTTGCAAGAGCCAACTGGCCGTGGCAGCGTATGCGTCGCGCTCAAGTTGGGTTCGATCCTGGTGACGGTGGTGGAAATGCTTCAGTGGGAAGGAAACGCAGTAACATTTGTATGCTCGGATTTAGACTGTGAGAGGGTGATACCCGGCCTAACTCCTATAGAAGCGCTACGGCCACTGACATTTCTGAATTTGTCTTTTCAGAATTTCAATCAATTTTGTCTTTTCGCACTTAATGGTTCCTGATACTCTTTCATAAGAAAATTTCGTAGTTTGAGAAGGAGTGATGAGAACACATTCTCCAAAGGAATAGGCATATTTTTTTGGAATAACGTACAAGTGATACTTTTTTATTTTGTTTATAATATGACCAGGATGCTACGAAGTAGCCGAAGTGGACCTTCACAATTTTCATAGTTTGCTCTTGAAGATGGGCCGGAACGTTTATAGCAACTTTGAAGTCTTGTTCTATAGCAATGACATTTCTTTCTCGTTTTCTCATTTGTACAGCCAAGAAGGACTGCTTGATAGACAAGGCGAAAGGATGGTTTGATCCCAGCAATGTATACCAGTGCGTGAACTCCGATTGCTGCACCGAATATGGCAAGCACTCCTGCTGTGCCAAAAAGGCAAAGTCTGAAATCATGTATGTTTGCTGTCTGTCATACATCTATAAAAAAATCGGGATGCGCTACTGTTTTTAACTGCTCAAAAGAGAGCTCACGCTTTAAGGTGCTTATGCAGACAGTGGTTTATCAACTATAATTAAGGCCAGAAACCTGTGTCTGCACAATTGATTTGATTGATATGTGGGGTTTAACGTCCCAAAACCACCATATGATTATGAGAGACGCCGTAGTGTGAGTATAAGCTTCTATAGAATGCAGGTGCCTGCAGCTGATTAAGACACGAAAACGTTTCTAGGAGGAGGAGGAGCATAAAACATTATGACGTAAATCCAGTGTTTTGGTTGTATGGTTCCCGCGCTTAAGCGTCCACCAGAAGCCGTCGTGCTGTGGCGGTGGCCTGAGCCCTTTGGATCTGGCCCCTCAGCAAAAACCCACGCAGAATTTTTTTTGGGAGTTAGCTGTCTTAAATATGCGTAAGTGTAGAGTATTATTTGAGTTGCGGCCTTCCCCAAAACATTTTTTCGTGAGGCGTAGGCGTGTAGTCTCTCTTGGGCATTCTATTTTGCGTTTTCGATGTTTGGAGTGGCTCCATGGAAGGCACATCCCACAACCGCCAAAACATGTGTGTGGCATCAGTTTTTCAAAAATTCGAAACTTTCACTAATTTGTACTATCGTCAATTTCGGCTTTACAGGCTTTACATCATTGGAATCGTTCCACTATTACGAAGTTTAACAAATTCTTCATAGAAAGTGCTCTCCTTTGACATTTGTTTTATACCTCAGTGTTTTTTTTTTACTAATTGAATATGTTCACCCAGCAGACGCTGGACACTTGGTATGGTTTGTATATATACAAATTCTGCTACTGTTTCATAATGTGACTGCGCAAAAAAAGAAACGATGGGAACACAAAAGAAGAGGGAAGCACGAACAGGCGCAGTCTATCACGTGAAGCTTTTTTCATGAATGCAAGCCTAATTTAAAGGATAATAAAACAGAAAAGCGCCATAGAATGGAAAGAGTGGAGGAGAGAATGGCGATTAGGACCTCGATGAACAAAAACCCCTGACACGTCACTCACGGCACACCCATCACATGAGACTGCAATAGCACAACTCTTTTTCATGTAGACCTACACAGGGAGCGCTGACGCAAGACTCCGATATTTTGTGTATGTGCGCAGCCTCAACAAGTAAACACGTTCTTTGATTTTTATGGTAAAAAAAGTGGTGTGCAGCAGCATTTCTTGCAATGCACTTCTAAATAAAGGCCAGCGTGGCCTTTTAGAGAATTCAAATGTTCTCATTCTCATGTGTAGACAGCGTCCTGTTCGGCCTACGTGTACACGATCACAAAAAAGGAGTATGGAAAAGACAACACAAGAAATAGAAGATATATAATTGTGTACATCATTAACGTTGCATATATCCTGCTGCACACCCTGTCGATTCGCAACTCGTCGGTCGACTATATAACAAATAAAGTGGATAGCTTGTTTGCCCGAAATGAACGCTTGGACATCATACCGAGACGCAACTTTTTTCGAGGAGAAGGATGAAACCATGCACACGTGAACAGCAGATTGTTTTCACTCTGTCTTCTATGCCTAGTTACAATCTTCTGCGGCGCCTTTCTTAATTTTCTTGGCCAAGAGTGACGCTTTAGCAGACACCTCCGTTGACTCAATCAACGATGAGGGTCTGCTCCATTTTTTGTTTGCTCTTGCAAAAACGATAGCATCGGTATTACACTTTGTTGCCACCAGAAAGTCAACGACAGTTGTTAAGAACGAAGGATCTCTGGATCCACAGCATCTAAAGTTAGAAAAATAGTGAGAATAATGAATGCTTTAGGAAAGGCATTTTTAGGCGCAAAACAGGAACATGGACCAGAGAAATGACGCCGGTACGTGTGTGGTTGTTTCCTCTGGTACGTGCTCCTTTTTATCGCATATATGTACCTTTAACAGCTATGCACAGCTAGCCGGACACAATACTTTACTGAATATGAAACCATTATGCATTAAGCTCCCTAGAATCAACCTAATTACACATTGGAGCTTTTGTACTAGCTGCTAACTAACCCTAGAACTTTACAAGTGCAGATACGTGAAAAGCTGGTCACGACTACTGTATACATTATTGTGCCACTTGCGCATTGTACTACCACACTTTTACTTGTGATTCGCGATCCCCGTACAAAGGCACAAGCTGTAGACGCTGAAACTCAGGTGAAACATACGTCACGTGGTAGCCTGTTGAGTGCTTTCGATGGATGCGAAAAGTGCTGTTGGCCTGTTTGCCCAGATTTAGGTGCACTTTATTCAACTCCAGGTGGTCGAAATTTACGGAGCCCTCCGCTACGGCGTCTCTCATAATCATAAGGCGTTTTTGGGACGCTAAAACCTACATATCTATTTATCTATCTAGCCTGTTCAGCGCGTCATGCGACACGGTTCTCTAAACGTCTGTGTCAGGTGAAATATAACTGGCTACTCGGCCCTTCATGCCATTTGTACGACCCTTGCGGCCATTATTAACGAAAACAAAAAAAAATTGAATGTGTACCTATATCTTTTTTCCCCTGGATATGTATTTAAATTGAAGCGGCTTTGCTGTTGTCCACAAGGCTGACGCAAGGCATCTTTTTTTGTTGTATTGTGAATTCAGCCTCGTTCACAATGCTGAAAACGTTCTGGAGCCGGGACGGGAGTGTTATTACAAACGGTCACTAAGAAATATATTAGGCTACCACCAGTAACAGTAGTTTATAGCATGGTTTTAACAATCGGCAAAGCAGTTAGGAATAGCTAGCAGCCACGATAGGTAGCATTAGATAGTTCGCAGTAGAGATTATTATTTCATAAGTTGTATGCCGATTCTTACTTTCCCAACCTGCTCGCGAATAGGGTATGTATAAACCTATTCAGTTAAGAAATGTAGCCGCAGCGAAACCTCGCGTGCACTCAAGAATGATACCGCACAGTAATTACGAAACACCAATCATCTTCGACTTTCAACACACGGCGTTCTCCGTTTATTCGAGTTCGTCCCACATTTGCACTATTTATTCCCCATCGAGACAACAGTGAACATCGCCAATTGTGGCATGGTGTAGCTTTAACAAAATTCTATGCTTTTCTGCGTCGGAATTGGTGGCAGTACTGCTTGTGTTCATTTTAGTAGCGAGAAAACTGTTGTTCTCGATGCTCCACTCATGCGGTAGTTCGCTGATAGATCCCTCTCTGTACATCCTCGTTCTAAATAAATAAACAAAACCTGACTACATTGACAAATGCCATTCTTTAAAATATTATGAGCATTTGCTGCACTTAGCAGTGTAAGAATTATTTAAAATTGTTGGTCGTGACGCTGTTCGTATGTGACTCATGAATCAAATTGTGTCGCCGTCTGCATGAAGCTATGGATGCAAAGACGAGATCACCTTGAGACCACAGCAGATAGCGCATGAGGAAAAGGTAAAACCTGTGCACCCACAATAGGTTTATATACAAGTATGACCCGATGGCTCGTCAAAGGGCAATACCCTCTGAGCTAAACGTCTTTACTAGACAAGACAAAAAAGCGAATGGTATACCCTTCTGTACTTAAAAGGAATCTTTATTGATATTGCTAACGCAATGATGGCATCGGAGATTGATGTAATCTAAAAGCACGGAAGAGGTTCAAGACATAACAACGATGGGTGGCGAAGGAGAAACAATATGCTTCGGAAGTGCTCCTTACGTGTACTTAAAACATAACGTCACGACGGCTACTGACATATATCCCCGCTCTGTTATATATCCCACTCTCACGACTAAGCTGGAATGAAATCCAAACCACCAAAACTTCGTATTGCGGGTGGTTATGTCCCGGAAAAATGATTCGCCAGTGTCGCGAAAAGGGTCACTACAGCAGAAGAGAGAAAAAGGGGAAACTGTTTGATAGCACAGGCAGACAATGGTTCGCCTTCTACAAGTCCAAGTGCGTACACGTGTGCGCGCGCTTCAGCTTTGTAGTAGTAAAAGCCATTGCAGCACCACCCGATAGGACTACGACGCGATGCCATTTATCGGCCTCCCCGCGTGCGTTTATTATATATTTCTCTGCTCCCGCCCGGACAAAGGGCGATCTCGAATAACGCACTCGTTCCTTCGGGGCTTCTTTCGAGATGCGGCACATCGCGAATGAGCGAGTACGATGTGTCCGCGCTGCGTTCAAACAAAATAGTGTAGGAAGCTACGTAAATACGAATAAAGAAAGAGGCGGAGAGCAAAACAAAAGGGGTTGAGAGACAGAGAAACAATCTTTGCTGCCTCCTCTCTACAGGCTCTGACAGTCGGCTCAGCGCATATTTGCTTTCGCGTTCATTTGCGAACGCGACGAGTCGATGAGCGCGCCCATTGGTGCTTGCGTTGTTGTAGCTGCAGCAGCTGCCTTTTGTTTCTCTTTATCGGTGCAGACAAGAGCAGTTGCTACTTTGGGGCGGCTTACTGGGCTTCCTGCTCCTCCTCGCTGTCATCATCTACTGCAAGAGGAAGGACGTGCAGATCTTCGAGGGCCGCTCTCTGAGCTGCAAGTTCTGCCCCGGACAGAGAGACCGAATTGAGAATATTCGATCGAATGCGGCTTGAGCCGGCGGCAGTAAAGATGCGACACGATCTCACTCCTCCGAGATCGTGACGCGGGCCCTTCGGCGGCAGCCACGCCTTCGCACCCGAGCGCCTCGTCCGGACCCTCGTGTCGAGGGATGGCGGAGCCTCTGCATAGACCCTCGTGTCCGTTACGAAAAAGAAGGAAAGAAGCAGTGAACGTTTCGCAGACCCAGAGGTTCTTTATAGATTACCGGCTGTCCCGTTTTGATGTTTCTTTTCTTCCCATTTATAGCCGAGTGAGTAGTGACAAGAACTTTACACACCGAAGTATTCGCGTAGCGCTTTTATTGCCTTCTGTAGAACTAAAATCAACAGATTTGTGTGACCGCCTGTAGTCTGGATACGCTTCCCCAAGTGTGCTTGTGAATCTGTTCAACCCTCTCTTTTCTTCTGCGTATCTTTTCACTCCTTTATTCCTTCCCCCATTGCAAGGTAGCAAACCGGATGCGCGTCTGGTTAATCCCCTGTCTTTTCTCCCTCTTCTGTCTCTGTAGACTGAAATATAGCCGAATGTTGTAATCAGGATTATCGGCAGACATTAAGAGCATAATTTTTGGATTGTTGCTATTCCAAAGTATATGCCCATTTTTTTTTCGATTAAACTGAGGAGTCCGTTCTCTTTGTTTTTTTTTGGGAAGGAGACGTTATCCAGGTGTGTGAAATGTCGTTTAATCGTGATTTATCCCATTGTATTGCAGTGATGTGTACTGGACAGTCATTGACAAACATGTTCTCTAACGACTACTTAGCAGCAAGACCTGTACGAGGGCCTGTTGGTTCAGTCTTTCGGGTTTGTGTTAAGACCAACGCTGCCTAATGTCTTAACAAGCCGATGACACCTGATTATCTACGTTGAGCATGTGCGGCGATGACAAATTCAATAAAGCAAACAGCACTGGCAAAGAAAAAGAAACGAATATATAGGAATTGAAAATTGTTGTGTGTTTCCTGTCTTGTTATACATGTATGTATTGCTGTTATAATTTAATCGGCGTTCAATGGCTCACTAGCCCATCTTGTACCGTTATTAGCGCTGTTCGCCAGTGACCACAAGCTAACTAGCTCAACTTTGTACGTACTATGGTAGCATGTTGGTGTTGGGAGAAATAGCCGCTTAATTGTGACATTAGTATTTGCAATGGTGAGAACCGCTGCGCACCGGGACTTGTGTACTGTTTTTCGTGTGTCAATTCCTATTTCTATCAGACCAGTGGCATAGCTGATATGTATGTATATACGGATAAAGTTAATGTTGATGCATCACTTGTGTGGTTACTAGTGCGACACGTTGAAATGCCATCTTCCCGCTGTATCTTCTAGTTATTATGATCTGAGGGTGCGTCAAAAATTTTCAGCTTCTGTTTCTTACCATTCTTAAATGTGTTCACAAAGCGATGTTTGTGTCTCTGTGCTCTTCTATGCCTTCTGTTGGCGAGAAAGAGAATATATTGATTTGCTTCACTCTCAGCTTCATGAAAACGAGCAATGTACGAGCAGAGGCGTTCGGACGCGGGCAAAATATATTACCAGACGTCCAAGAAATTGTTTCACTTTGAAAGATACAATTATGGTGACCTTACAGGCACGTCACTTCGTCGGTGATATTGTGCTTACATAAAAATACAATGGAAATGTGCAATAAAATATTTACCCTTAGTGCTCAGAATGAGGTGTGGCGAATCGAGTGCTTAAAAGAGTTACCGCAGCTAAAAAAAGTTACCGCAGCTAAAAAATATTTTAAAACTAGAGCATATACAAAAATACCAAAGAAGACGCAAGAGATATCAAAGATTGAGTGACATTTCGTTCAAATCTGTGAGCTTGTGAAAGTTTCAAGAAGAAGCGTGAAAAACATAGACGAAGAAGAAGAAAAACCACACAGGACAGGCGCTAACTTAGCTACTGTCCTGTGTCATTCTCTTCTCTTCTGTCGACACTTGTCGCGCCGCGATCACAATGAATGCTATACAACTAGCCCAATTCGTAGTTCTATCAAAAACAAAAGCGGGCTGGAAGCCGCAAACGCAAACTAAGCTAACAGTCGCAAACAATTTGCCACACTGTGAAATAGTAAAGCATTCAGTTAATAAAGCCATAAGATCTGTGAAAATGAGTACCTGCAGCCAGAACTGGGAGCCGGATGGCATGACTTGAACACCAATGGCTAGCATGACAATTGCTTAGCCATTGAAATCTTACACAAACGAAACTGTTCTTGTGTTTGCGTACGAAACCATTGATATGAGTCAACTGCATTCGAAGGGGAGCAAGCAAAAAAGATGTGGTTTATTCTTACCTCGTTGCTTAAATTTGCGTCGCGGTTCTCTGTTCATGAATGTTCTTCTGGCATTTTGTCACTACTGTGGTCTGAGTTACCGATGTCGTCTCTCTTTGTAAGGCGGCAAACTACTCTTTCTATGAAAAATTTCTTAGCATCCTTTAGAAAATTTTACTATGAAAAGGCTTTAACAAGAACCAATGGCCTGTCTGCTTTTCAGAGAGGCCTTGGCGAAACAAAAGGGGAAAAAATATCTATAAGGTCACGCCACTTCAGCACGCTTAAAAGCAGAAACAACACAGGCACAAAAGTAAAGGAAAATAATATAGCCTCGTATCGTAAAAAAACAAACAAACAAACAAACCCTCTATATATGCGACGCATGGGTTTAATGACAGGCGGCTTTCTCTGATTCGTATAATTACTCTCGTACTGAATTTTGAATTCACACTCTCTTCTTCCAGAGACGCATGGACAAGTCCGCTGCTGCATTCGCACTACACGGAATGGCCAGGACAAAATCACAGGCCTTGTTTTCGAAAGCAGCGGGGGTCCATGCATTCGGCATTGTCAGGCATACCGTATTAATGCACAACGCTTTGGATTTTTCGGTACAGCAATAGAAACTACACATAGAGTGCAGGGCGTATAATTACTTTTTATAGCTAACCTTCCTTCCATACTTTAATTATTGTGCCATTGATATTGGTACATTCTTATGCTTCTTTCCATGCAAAAGCGTCACTGAGACGGGCAACAATTATTTCATTTCTTCAGGTTTCCGACTGAAATTACACAGGGTCTGAAGTGCATTTATTTTCTTCTCTTAAAAAGAAAAGACCGAAAAAATGTCTGACAGGATGTTGGTTTCGTTTTTTTTCTTCTAATTTACAAGTTACAGTGCTCTGAGAATGAGTTTAGGCCTTGTACCGTTAATTGTTCTCACTTCGTCCACGTTTCGCCTCAGCAGTTTGACATTTTGTTTTACTTCAACCTGAATGAGATTGCGCGCAACCATTTGGCCGAGGGAGATGAAATGAGACCATGCAGGAACATGCTTGGTAGTTCACGTATTTGTTGCTACGTAAAAGACGTCTCTGAATATTTGTGACCTGATGCGTGGTGAAGTCAGTTAGAGGCTCAATTGCTGCCACGAACACAGCTGCACGAAAAGTTTCGTGCACAAATAAGTACGTTGCACCCGCCTACATGGCACATAAGTGCAGATGAATGTAAAAGTACAATATAGAATAAAAAATTTATGATAATTCTCGTTGTGTCTTATTCATTGAGCGTAAGTTTCCTTTAATAAATTAGTTATTTAGCATTACAGACATGTTTGGCTCTTACATCCAGAACAGTCATGGACAATAGGCGGTGTACAAGATCTGGGATGGTAATTGTGTTCATTGTTTATTAGAACTATATATTGAAAGTGCTGAGTCAAATATGTTGGTCTGAATACCGGGATCTGGTACAGAAAAATAAAATGGTTTCAAAGACTACTACAAGAGAATGTAAGCCGTATTTGTGTCCTAGCCAAGGCAGCGGGACGGGTTGCAAACCAGGGACCCCGTGCACCTCTCCCACTACGTCATATGCAGCGACGTTGTGTCTCAAGAAGTAAACACGAATGTAAACACGAATGCGGGCGCTTCTGTGTCCCAACTACAGTTTTGCGCCTTAAAAGAGCTGGAATTTCCCGCATCAAGTTTAGGCGGGGATTAACATTTTTACGCGTCCAATTACCCTGATGGCTTCTCCGGAGCGCTCGCGTCAGTAACGCATTTACAACAAATGCGCTGAACATGCTTGCTTTTTAACAACATATTTGTCATACATTTGTTGGTCAGAAATGAATTGCTTCGTAATATTCCTCACCACATACCAGTGATGGTAGATAAGGCAAAATAGAAAAAAAAAAGCTTTTTTCTTTGCAATTTGGTTGTCAACTTCTCTTTTTAGCCCATCCACCACCATGCGGTATTCTGTTGAACTTATCTGCAACTGATGGCAGGTTTTAATGGGACGTCCTTATTACTTGAAAGCGGTCATTTTCGAATACTGATATCTCCGTAGAAACACGTGGTATATTAAAATTGCTGCTGCGTACGCTTTAGAGTTCACAGACAGGCTCCGGCCAGACAGCAAAGTGAACACACAAATCGGCTGAGGCAGAAAGCCAACGAGGAACAGTTCTTACGAAGAATGCATTTATTATGGCCCTCATAGATGCTCCCATCCTTGAAAGCACTGAAAATATGTAGGCCCGTTTACTCAGATTTGGGTGCACAATAAAGAACCCCAGGTGGTCAAAATTTTCGAAGTCCTCCACTACGGCATCTCTCATAATCAAATGGTGGTTTTGGGACGTAAAACCCCACAAATCAATCAATCAGCACTGAAAATACAAAGAAAACTGCAAGTTTGTCTGAGAGTTTCTGATGCGGTTGAGTTCCTGTTCACATATGCACGCACGTTATCGCCTGTCATTTTAAAGACGATAGTCTTTCTTGGGGACCTTCGACGCAAAAATTTTGGTCTGTCTGTCTGTCTGTCTGTCTGTCTGTCTGTCTGTCTGTCTGTCTGTCTGTCTGTCTGTCTGTCTGTCTGTACATTTGTCTGTTTGTTCACTCTTAACGGCATCGGGTACTTGAAATGGTCGACCCCATCCGCAGCTCCAACCAATTTTGCTCAAGATAGAGTGTTCATGCTCGTGCGATTGTCAATGAAAAAGCAATTATTGCGCATGTCTGGGGCACCATGACAACACGTATATATCCTGCATGTGCGTCTTTTACTAGAAAATTCATACAAAAGTAATTTTAACGACCGTAGCGCTTACCACGCTGCGCTAACCATGCAACGCTTGCACGGAACGGGGAGTGTTTCCAACGCTTTGATAAGACGAGATGGTGATGGCACCTACCCGTCGCCTTGCGTTATACACCTTATCACCTCTGAGATGGGCGCGTACACCCGTCTCAGAGCCATGCGCTTTGTTTTATTAAGAACACTGACAGGTGGCGCTCATGCCTCACGTGTGACGTTACTTGATGCGCTTGTTCGCCTCCGCTGCACGAACGAGGTACTCTAACGCAGCGCCTGCAGAATACCATTCACCAATTTTCTTGTACAGAACATCAAATAATTGTCTTGTTCACTCTCTCCACATGCACGACTATCGTCTTTCGACGACATTTGCAGAAACATGCAGATATAGGGCCAATTTTTTTCTGGACATATTTTTTTATTATTCGATAACATGTAAGTATATTGTTTCTTACATACAGGATGACTGTTAAGTACTTCTAGATTGCAGTGTACTTTAAAATCACAGATTTTCTACTACTTTCATTGAAGCAGAACAGCAAGCCTACGAGAAAAGATTGTGTCAATTTTTCTTTACATCCCGCAGTTGGTAGTGTGCTCTGTATTAACGTTGGCAAAATATGTAGGCCATACTTTCACCATTAGCCTGTGTGTATTGAGCTAGTTAAGTTCGCACATCGAGGTAGCAACGCGGGGATCGCAATTCCCTTCGCCAAACGTGTGAGAAAAAATAGGGGAAACACAGCCAGTTTGTTTCAGATTTGCTGTAGTCTCGAATACATACATCGCAACCATAATTACTTTCACTGCGCAAACGTGTCAGTCCGTCTGACAACACGTTCTAAAAAGCGAGACATTAGAGCAGGGCACAATACATGTCGCATCAAATTTATTTCTACACTGCGCGACACTGTCAATTTAATGTGAAGCGCACCTTTCGCCTCCGGCGTTAAGTACGGGAAATAACGAGCAGGCTACTGGTCAACATTTAAGAAAAAAAAACATCAGCGCAAATACAGACTGATCATATAGAATTGAAAAGACAAATGCATGAATACTATGTACCAACTAGGCCCCACAGAAATTTTACTGGTCAATAGACGTTTGTATGCTACCTCACAGCTTCAATGATGGAGAATTTTTTTTTGGGGGGGGGGGGAGCCACGTTTTGACTTAGGAGGGGGGATCCTTGAAATGGACAATTTTTGCTCTGTATGCCAAAGCGAATAAAAAATATTGGAAGGGGGAGAGGGAGCGCGGGCTTGGCGTGTGACTCCCTGACTACGCCCCAGCCTGAGTCGATGATAACAGCCACATTTAACCTATGCTTGCTGTACATTCATCACCTAATTTTTGCTAGAATTGCGACGATGAAAAAGGACATCTGGAAGCTAAATGGAAATTTCCATTCCAGGTTGTGTATGAAAGAAGCGTTAGCACAAAAGAAAAAAATTATGGTCGACAACTCCAAACACCACTCCTGCACAAGTTCTTCCGTCAATATAAAAGAAAGTAATAAACAAATTATATATATATATATATATATATATATATATATATATATATAGATATATATATATATATATATATATATATATATATATATATATATATCTATATATATATATATATATATATATATATATATATATATGTATATATATATATATGAAAACTGAGCAAACGCAGCTCATTGGCCCACGCAGGTAACGCGCTTCTATAGCAAAGTTCGAAAATTATAGATGCAGAGGATTCTCGGTGCGCTCATCGCCAACCACTAATGAATTGAACATTGCGCAGAAAGCATGAGCATTGGAACACCTGGCTTGACCTTCACTTTAATTGGGGAGGTGAGCGCTTTGGCGGGTGACAAAAGCCCCGAAACAAACGAGTAGGGAAACGAGTTGGCTTATACTTTTTTTTGCCCCCGCACCACATTTTGTTCAAACCGGGCTGCTCCAATCGAATTCCGAGGGCGCGCTTTTCCAGTCCACTTTTTGAATTCCAAAGCTGGGAGCGATCGAAACCAGTTGTGGCCACACGCAGACGTATCTGTGCTGGCGCACTTTTAATCGCCCTCATTAGTCGAACACCGTAGGACCCACGCGTTTAAATTAGTCAAGAAAAACGCTGTTTCAACTGAATTGCCCGGTTTAAGGTAGTTTCTTTTTTAGCACGGTGCGCCTAAGTGAGAGAAAGGAGAAGAAAGCAATAATAAAAGTGCAACTCCTTATATTAGGTGGCTAATCACTAAGAAGGAAATAATTGATAACCTCGCTGTGAACATCTATGTTTGTACGACACACATGGCTGTGAGCAGTTTGGAAAACAAGTAGACATTCTTCTAATTATATGCACGCAGATGAGTAATGTTTGGTACTTGAATTTCTATCGGGTAGCTTCTTATGTACGAAATGTGGCAGAAAAAAACAGTTTTACATTGACTTTACACGCGTAATTTTATATAAGTGCAGTTAGCGACTTTCTAGTATAGCTCCATAGAAGTTCCTCATTAGAAAAAAAAAACTTCATATTTGCATTTACACGTGGTATAAAAAGATCATAATATTGATAAGATGTGCAGCGTTGATACGCATCTTACACGCTGAATTGTAGTTGCTTAAAAAAGCGGCGCGTTTTCTGTAGTGCGCAAGAGAAGACCGCTCAGCACCATTGGCAAGGGATTGGTACAATAAGAGAATGCACGAGATATGAGATTTCAAGCAACCTGTGCAGAGGACGTCCACTCGCCTGCGACGTCCAAAGACCAAACGACGAATGTCAAGCCGAAGACCAGTCGTGATAAGTGTGGCTACACTTTGGAAACGGCTATGCACGAGTTGCCAACTGCGCAATGACCCAGTGAAAAAAAAAGAGGAAGTGAACTGAGTGGATCATTGATTTATTTTATTCAAACAGGATCACTGGTTCGAGCTTGTTGATATTCCATAGCATGAACTTTCTTAGCACGGAAACTATAACAAAGACACAGCTACAGAGCATGCACAAGGCACCTGTGTATGTTATGTACCGCTGTGCAACGGCACCGCTGTGCAATGGTGAGCTAAAAAAGTTCGTAATATTTATTCACTCACAGAAGATGCCTGACCTCAGTGATTTAGCCACGAGCTGTCAGTTCTTGTCAGGGTTCCGAGTGTTGATGAGAAACCAAAGTGCAAGAGCGCAGGAGAGTCAAATTACTTCGAACAGGTTTTTCTTTTAATGTGTCCGACCATGCTTTGAAAGCGGGGAAACATGTTACGTATTGTATTTATGCTTTATAGTTTAGGTTACGCGAAATTCATTGTATTAGCATTTGACACACATTTCACGGCGTAGTTTAGCTCCTTTTCAAGGAATTAAAGCAAAGCAGGTGAAAGCTCAGCTGAATGTTAGAGGGACAAAAAAAGGAAAAAAAATGCGGCTGTCACTATGTTTTCCAACAATGATACAAGGGCTCGAACCTTGAGTTTATCCGGGAACAACTTTGGCCTGCCTGACTAAATATGCAAAATAAAGCGGGCGAGCATTTTTTTTATGCCTTGGTTATAGCGTGCAACGCTACGGTGGTTCATTGTGGTACGTTATATATAGAACTGTTTACTTTGGACGAGCAAACAAAGTGGGTCCAAAGTGGGAATAAAGCCTCCAATGCACGCAATACTGAAATCAAAGCGATCGATACGCTAAAGGTTGTAGTATATGCACGAGATTCGCAGTGGCGTCACTCATGGTTCGACCGGTCGGTTTGGGGGCTCGGGCATTGGTATGACGTAAAAGGAGTCTTAAATCTGGGTTGCGACATGCTGTCGCAAACAAGCAACAAAGAGAGCACAACGTCACAGAGCCTTTCCAATTCCGATAATATAGGCCTATTTGCCGTCGTTAAGACCAGATTCGAACGGCATACACTGTCGCTAAGGCTGTGGTATGATAAACGTTACCTATATTGAGCACCGGTACCATTGCGATAGCTCAGGTGTTCGCGTCCCATTTAGGCGTGGTAGTTGTAGCCTCGAGTGCGACTTGGCAACAGCAGGTCCTCGCGTCCCGTATGAAAGGGCTGAAATGGTTTGCCACTGACAACGTGATCAAGCAAATATTCGCATGGGAGAGAAGAACGTTGAGCCTAACGAATGTCGCTCGACATGGTCAGGCGGGCTGTGAGCGTTATTTTGATGCTAACCAGGGAACAGCCGGGAAGGTGTGCACGACTTACCAGTCACTCGTTGCCCATTCGCGGTTCTCGTCGAAACTGCGTGATAGAAAATTGATTATACACCATTACGTTGTCTAAAGTGAAAATGAAATGATCGCATCACATTGAACCTGCTGCACCGAGTGTTATAAAAGTATTTTATGAGGGTAACGAGGACTTAATTTATGCACACGGAACTGACTATGAATCCAGTAATGTTTACTGCATAAGTATTGGACGAAATGACCCATACTTTTTTCGTCTTTGTAGTACCTACGCCGAAATGTGTAACACACAAACACATATACACGCGCGTACGAACGCACACACATAGACGTGACATGGCTCATAAACAATACTTTTTTTCTATTTCATGCACACTTCTTTCTCCCGGACTTCTACCAGTCATCACGGCTTTCTTTCTTCACATGATTCCCCCTCCCCTCACAAGAATGCGTGGGTTACAAATAGAAAAACAACAACAAGTGGAGCCTCATGAGCGAAAAATATCAAAATGCGTGGCAGTTCCAAATCCCGATGGAGTTCCGTAAACTCGCAAAACAGTTTGCAAGAGGGGCAGCAGTTTCAGGTCATGTAGGGAAGTTTTGGTGAGGGAGGCTGACGGTTGCATTCTGAACAACGTAGCACGCCCTTAACGTCGAAACTGATCAGGACACACCTTGAGGTCTTTTGAGGAAAGAACAAAGTTGAGAGTCCTTGAGGACTCTCAACTTTGTTCTCAACTGATCACTTCGCGCTGTAACATTAATTTTAACCTGACACTTTTCTTTTTTTTCTCGCCTTCTTTTTCATGCCTTGTTCAGACGGTACCTTTTTGTTGTTCATCTAAACCAGTATTGCGCTTCTCGGAGATTAACGTTTTAATACTGTGACGTGATGTGTTCAATTTTTTACTCCCTATAGGCAACCCTGCTTTGGCTTGTTGCGGCTTGTTTTGCCTTGTATACGATTAATATTACCACTTGCTAATCTTCTGCCCATTGTTTTTAATTCAATTTTGTAATAGTTTTTAACTGAGGGTCCTGTTTTAAGTATTCATACTTTGCGACCCTCATCTGTAAACAAGCATTGTGCAATTGATGCTCATATAACCAATAAACCTAAACTAAAACTGAACCCCGACCCCCCCCTCCCCTTATGTAATACCCCGATAGGGGCACCTAAGAAAACAGATGATGATGATGATGATTATGATGATGATCGAGTCTTTGTCTTGGTCTTCGAATTAGATGTTGAGGCCCCGCCGCGGTGGTCTACTGGCTAAGGTACGCGGTTGCTGGCCCGCAGGTCGCGGGACCGAATCCCGGTTGCGGCGGCTGAATTTTCGATGGAGGCGAAAATTTTGTACGCCTATATGCGCAAGTTTGGGCGCATGTTAAAGAAACCCCGGTGGCCCAAACTGACGGAGCCTTCCACTAGGGCGTCTCTCATGATCATATGGTGGTTTTGGGACGTTAAACTTCACATATAATCATCGAATCGGATTGTCATCTCCTCTTATATTTGGTATAATTTGTTAGTTTGAAACAAATGGGCGAGGTAAAATTTTAAGGCTTCATGACTAACGTAGTCATAGAATTTAGTGACCATGTCTTGTTCCGTGCGGGATGCAGTGATGGTGTGGAGCTCAAATAGGTCGAACCAGTTATTTATGGGTGAATTGTCCACTGATCTCGTGTATTTGGAAATGCCGAGGTCGGGTTATGGCTCTGTCGTGGTGTTTGTCACTCTGCTGCTGGGATCTGTTTTAGTAGTCTATGTGTGGTCAGAGCGTCTTGTTGAGCACGTTGGCGATGATGAGCGACTGATGGAGTGGCTACCAGGATTTCGTCCTCTCGGCTTGTGTGACGCTGTTACACCTGTCCAAAAAGCCCATCGCATCGCACCAGTTCAGCTATGGATAGATGTAGCCTTTGTGTTCACTCAAGCACAGTCATTTATAGCCTCTTTAGTGCGCTTGGCATTAATCCCCTCTTTCAATATGAACTTTTTTTTTCATTTTTGCTTGTGCCTTTTGTTTTCGAAAGCTCAGGGCTTTCAGCTTCGGCACTCATGCTCAAAAGTGCTATGTTTTCTATCTGCAGTGATATAAAATTCGTTCACTGCAAGGAAAATTAGCCAAGTAAAAGTAGTTTTGAAGTCCGTGTTTGACTAATGGAAATGTTGATAAATACAGAGAAATGGTGCACTTCAATATAACAAGAATTTTATAGATGAATTGTGTATGTTCTTCAAAGATAACGTCAAAGGTCAGTGACTTCTTAGAGTGGCAATGCACAAACCAGAAGCATGGAAATGCATGAGAGGTTACTCCAAAGAGAAAATGTTGACCGAGTTCAGTCGTTTCGTAAAAATAAAAAAGGAGCCAGCTTGAATTAGACAGAGTATATTGAAAATCATTGCAAGGGACCTTTATTTTGCAGTGGGCATATAGGGGTGATTCCACGAGAGATCGACACGGGTCCAAAAGTTGATATTTGATATTTCATTGAGTATTTTATATTTCGTGCACCTCTCACCAGGTAGCTCGAAAGTCAAGTTCGTTTTATGATTAACGGCATAACTTACGAGAAAAAAAAATCAAACTTCACCAACACGGATGCACCAATTTCGTCACCTGTCATTTTCGAAAATTGCAGATGCAATAAAATAAGAAACATTTCTGTTTCAAGGAAGATATTTTTTACCTGAAATGCATGTCTAATTAAGAATGAATTCATACTGTTTCAAGTTTGTAGACCTTAAAAAATAGCTTTTAAAAGTGTCTAATTTTGCGACAGTTGAAAATAAGTGACGTATTCCCCATTTTTTTCTCCGAAAGTAATGCAAGCAGCGTTTTCAAACTTGACACGTTTCAAGGATATAGTGTGTTTATTAGGTGTGTTTATTATTACTTGTGCGCAAGTACCCACAGTGCGAATGCAAAACTGAAGTAAAGTACGTTAAAATGAATTTCACAATGTTTTTGTCGATAAAATTACCGGAAGCATAATCTTTGTCCCTACTTTGAACCATATAATCTAAAGCATTGCCTCCGAGATGCGGCGCACAGCAATTCATCTGTAGAGCAGACGACGGATGACAACTTGCCTTAAAGCGTATTCTTCAGTCTAATGTGGCAGCTTCGTGCCCCAAATGATAAAAATTTCTTATGAATCGTTTATGAACTCATTCAACATTCAATTCTCTTACCTAACGTGTTGCAAACACATGGCATTCACAGCAGCTCCATCTGTGTGTCAGTAATGGAGAGGGACCACATATTAGAAGTCGCAGTGCTCTACGTATAAGAGTGAATTCAGATACTGTAGAATATCGTGTTCAAAATAGTTACTCCTATCTGCTCAAACAGCCTTTCTTCACCAAATGCGGTCACGTTTACTCGCGTTTGAAGCTTATTGCCGCTTTTCCGTTCCGATTTCTAGATTTCTCAACTTATCAGTGCATTTTCAAAAAGCTCTGATTTGTACCACGAATATTGTCGCTAAAAACAAAATAATGCAACATGTTTTTCTATATTACTGTATGATGGCTTTTGGTTGTCTATTTACGAGATTTAGAAAAAATCGAAGATGGTTTTTTTATTATTCATATTTCAGTGAAGTACACTTTTGCCAATATGAGAACATTGAGGCAATATATAAAAGTTTACATTTGCCCTACGGCATCAATAATTTATGTACCTAATGAACACACTATATCCTTAAAACGTGTCAAGTTTGAAAACGCTGCTTGCATTACTTTCGAAGAAAAAAATGGGGAATACGTAACTTAGTTTAAACTGTCGCAAAATTAGACATTTTTAAAGCTATTTTCTTAAGGTCTACAAACTTGAAACCGTATGAATTCACTCTTCATTAGACATGCACTTCAGGTAAAAAATATCTTCCTTGAAACAGAAATATTTGTTATTTTATTGCATCTGCAATTTTTGAAAATGACAGGTGACGAAATTGGTGCCTCCGTGTTGGTGAAGTTTGATATTTTTTTCTCGTAAGTTATGCCAGTAATCATAAAACGAACTTGACTTTCGGGCTACCTGGTGAGAGGTGCACGAAATATAAAATACTCAATGAAATCTAAAATATCAACTTTTGGACCCGTGTCGATCTCTCGTGGAATCACCCATAGTGAACTAACTGATCATGATAATGACAGTGATGCAAATCATAAGCTGGTGGCTATTGTTATTGAAAAAAAAACATTTTGCGATAATCTTACGCCATTTTTTAACTTGTTTAACGGACCATCATTAGCTTCATCGTCAATTACAAAAAATACTCGTGTCATGTGATGTACCGAAATCGGGAGAGAAAAAGGAGGTGCGACACTGGCTGTATTGTGCGTAAGCATTCACGTGAAGCGAGAACGGCGTGTGTACCGCCCATGATGTGGTTACCACTCACATAAATCACCGTCAGCCTCTTATCGTGCGTCGTGTTTCTTGAAAATCATGAAAAGAATGTGGTATGGCATACAGCGTAATCAATACAGAGTTTTAGAATTATGTACCCATGGCGCAATAATTTTGCTAGTTTCGCGTAAGCGTGACTTAGATGTTTCGGAAAAAGAGTTTTTCTGCGTAAACCGAAATGCAAGTGAGTTGCAGTAAAATATCTCCGAAATCAGCGTAGAAGAGCTACGAAAGCGGCTTGAGTGCGCCACCTGCATTCGAAAATAAGAGCCGGAATCCTAGACTAGAAAGCGGTTAGCGTATGACGTATGCGTAGTTCTGACAACCTAAGACGATTGTGTGCGCAATGCGTTGGGCAAACTTTCTAATAAAACAGTATTCTCCTTGCTCATTTCCACAGCCACATGATCGGCTCCGTGCGGTGCCTTATACAAACTCACCTGTGTATTTTTTTCTCGCCCTTCAGTGAAAGATGGAATAGTATAAGTGTAAGTTGATGGTTTATGGCGTGGATACAAACTATGAAAAAAATCTCGCAAGCGACCTACACTATTTTATCTGTTTCAGGACAGATGTAGGAGTTTCTCGCTCGAGACGCTCCTTGCTGGGCCTCGAGGTAAACAATCTTAAGCCGAAAAGGTTCTCAGAAGAATTTTGCCTCATCCTTCAAGCAGCCCGCTTCCCGTCGAGGACATCTGCCCCCCTCCCCCCCTTTATTGTTTTTTTTTTCGAACACATCGCGTGAGGCCGTTTAGATCTTGCAGTTTTTTGGGCTCCAACATAGAGGTATGGGTTGTGCAGCATGCTGACCCCGAGGCTCCAAGTCCCCAACGCACTGCTCTTTGCTCTTCCAATGAGGAAGAAAAAATATGCCACAAGCTTGTCGGGAACAAAAGGGCAAGCATCAGGCTAGAAGCGAAAATTGCTGAGCCTTTTCATAGGACGCACATTGCGCCATTCTTACAGGGAAGCAAATTGTAAGTGAAGGGAACGACGAAAGTTTAATACCGCTTTTGTGAGAATTTTCGTTGCTGGACGGCATCCATGCAACATTTAACTTTCCCAACGACAACGGCCATACAGTCTTGCATTGTTCCTCCGTTTTGTGCGGAAACAAATGTGTGAATGGCAAGCCCACTTTATATCGTAGCTTAGCCGTTTCCGTAATTCTTTTTGTTGAATTCCCGGACCTCTTTTGAAGCTCCAAGGGTGCCGCTCACTACTGCCATCACGTATAAGATCTACGCCTCCAAGCCAGTGAACAAAACAACAATAAAAGAAGGTTCCTACAATTTGCTACAGCTTTTTCGTCCTTTGCGGAGTGCGCTATTTTCGTCTAGATACGCTCGGCAGTGCCTGAGTCCGCAAAGTATATCGGCTCTCAGAAATCTGCTTTTCCAGGACGGAACCTAGTCAGGCCATTCCGTTTCGCTTTGTGCCGCACTCAGATGATGGTAGTGGTGGCGCCGGGGATTCTCTGGGGTACGCTGGCCACTCCTGGCCGCTCAAACAAGATGAACCGTTCGGTGGCCCTCTGTTAGCTTCATCTTGTTCTTGCCTATAATTCTTCCTCACTGTTGGAGCGCGTGCTCTTAGCATTGTGGCGTAGAAAGATGGAAACCACCGCACTTTCACGTCGTGTGCTTCGGAGAAGTGCTGCGAGCGTGCTGTCTTTGACAATTTTTTTCATTAAAGACGCCCCCGGGAAGGCTGGATATATTAGAACAATAAAACTGTTTTCTAGTTAATGATTTATTTTAGCTAACCAGATGCCAAGGTAAAATATTTAAAAACTTGAGGCCTGTCTGTGTTTTTTTTTGTAACGTGGATTGTATTTTCTCCTAAATTGCACCCACGCAGCCTCAACTATGTCGTGCACTTGAACACTCATGAACATAATATTCTTATTTCTGTCACAGCTCATACTTTTCTGCCCTTTCTATCTGTGCGGGCTCTGGTTGGCTTTGCTTGATCATGCAATGTGTTCTCGCTCGCACTCTCTCTCTCAACATTGGTTGCAAGTTCTTGTGACGCAGTTGAAAAGACCATAATGATGTGCCCTTAATCGTTATTTTGTAATAGTGTGAAACTCAACCTGGCCGAGATATTCTTTTTAAACAGTCCCTGAATAATCGTGATCCTCATACTATGCAAGTTAGTAAACAGGAAAGCTTTATTCAGTGGTTTGTACAGTACAAGAACATTTCAAACAGGAAAATTCGCCAAACGGTAACCCATAAGAGAATTTTAGTTGATGTCTCGGCATAAGAGCTATTACAATTAGTCTTTGGATATATAATATCCTGAAGCAAAGTGTAGGAGCTGGACATTTGGTATGCCATAATGTTAATGCTTCAGTGCCAAAAATGCACAGCAGACAAAGAAACAATGAGGGCAAGTGTTGACTTCAAACAATAATTTACTGAAGTAACACACAGATATATGGTTGTGATCTTATGTGTCAGATATATATTTGTGTGATCTTTTAAAAAAAACTCTAGTTGGAGGTCAGTGCTTTTCCTTGTTGTTTACTTGTCTGCACTGCCCCTTTTTCGCTGAAGGTTTAACTTCATGTGATATCAACAGATCAGTTCAATTTAAGTTTATTGAAATAATATTGATATGCGTCAACTTCCTCAATGTTTAATAGCTGTTGGGGGCTTTAAGGAAAATGTTCGGAGGTGTGAGAATACTCGTTCATTGAACAGACAAAATGGCTTTTCCGCATAAAGTATAGTAGTAAGGTGAAGTGTGCTTTCAAGAAGAACAAAGTGGGGAAACTGGTTTTTCGTGTGTGTGCGAAGCTTGAGCTCAAATCGTCAACGCATGACCCAAAATAATTTTGCTGAAAGTAGGATTACAAATTTTCTGGCAAATGATACGCAAAATAGAAATTAAATTATAAAACTTGGTAAAAATGGCAGATGATTCATGTGTCTAAACTTCAGACATAATCCGTGCCACGATGACGGTCAATGTCGCCGCAGAAGTATTCACAAAACCGCACGTACACATGCGCCCATTTATTAAGACGAAATCCTTACACGCCTCATCAAACCTGAAAAGGTGCCGTTGATGGATGCAGAAAGTCAGAATGCGTAGACATCTCTCTGTGACGTCCTGGTGGCGTCAGAGGCTCACACAAATTGTGACGTCACTATACAATTATAGTGACGTAACTACGACGTCATCACTTGAAATGGTGACGTGTTCAAAGGCAGTGTGATCCTGCAGGCACTGCGAGGCCACATGAAGTACAGAAAGCGTCCGATGCTTCCGATCCAAGAGGCAGTGCATCTTGAGTGCGGAAACCCTACGCTGTGGGGGAATGTTGGAGGGATTCGTACTGAGGAAAATAAGAAGATGATTTTCGCCTATAGTTGTACTTACAGCTGCAAAAGGCCAGGTGTGTGTCGTTTTGAACTTTCATTATAACGTTTGCCATGTCCTCTCAGGAGTAACTAGTGTACGCCTGCTCCAGTTCAGGTACCACGGCGACGGCGTTCTGCTGCAGCAAGCCGTGGCTTCCTATCTTCTGTATATTTTGCTGACACACCTCTACCAAAGTGCCGCGACAAGTGGTGCTTGTATTTTCTGAAGTCATATGTTACTGATGTCATGACCACGTGACTCTTTCAGAACATTCGCCAGTTGTGTCATGATTGACGTCAAGATCACCACGTGAATTATTGTCACAGAACCTTAGGTGAGTGCTACCAAGCCAAGTGCGCCGCTTACCGTAGTAATGACATTGCTCACTCCTTGACAATTTTCGCCATGGCGCAAAGGGGAAATGCTTGCGTACTCACTGTGGGACCGGAATTTATTTCTCGTACAGGTTGGATTTTCTTCAGTTCTTTTACATGCTCTTTATATTGTGGCCAGACAAATAGAGGTCTGGTGTTTGACAGACAGTGATACTTATAGAAGTAACATTAAAAATAATAGCGAACACTTTTCTGCCTTCAGACAGAGAGTGGAGAAAAAGCTCTGATGGAACCCACGCAAAACCCGCAAGTGAAAAAAAAAACAGAGTGTCTGGTAGCGCCATGCTTCCTCGAAGCATAAAAAAAGACAGCATTCTCGCAGATGGCCTAGGGCAAATAATGAAACCTTATTTTTTTGCTTACACAATTAATGAAGACACAACTCTCTATTTCAAATCTTTATGATCTTGAAAATCTACCCTAGGGGGTGGTTTGAATTCAGAACATTTTAGTGAATGATAACAATGTGTTAAGGTGGGTAGAGACAGAAACGAGATATAGAACGTGCAAAAATAAAATCAATACCAAACCAAAAGGGGCCCGGCAACATTTTTTGAGCATGGTCAGAAAACGATGCCAATCGGTATAGTAAAGGCTCCCGAGAACATGCGAGCCATAAATTATAGCGTAGCACGTGGCCTGGAATTCACAATAAATTATCAAATTCAGCTGAAAATTGTTTCCTCTTCTCTCGACGAACGACGAAGGAAACTCAAAAATAACTCGTAGAAGGCCATCTATCAGCCATTGGCTGATTAGAACATGGCGCGCTCGGTCATTACAAGGATCGCCGCGGGAGGCCGCGACTTGTCCACGCGTGCGTGCGCAATTACACTGAGAAAGCCGCGTATTCAAAGAAAAAAAAAAGAAAAAGTGGTCAATGTCACAAGGTGCGTGTGACGTTTTTTTTTGTTTTTGCCCATTTCATCCTTCCCTGCTTAGCTTCCAGCACTTTCGTCGGGACGAGAGAAGGGAGAATGCGATTTCAGCTTGTGACAAGTCATTGTAACTCCACTTGTACTTCGGGGATTCCTAAAATTTTTGTGGCGTTAAATTTGTGAGTCAATAAGCTCTTTTAATGTATCTGTTTCATGGTTACTTGAAAAAGTGTTTCGGGGCCCCTTTAAGGAATTTTTTCTTGGCAACTTGGGATTTATTTAACTTATTTAAAATCGTAATAATTATGAGGGCCTGAACACACAAATACGAGACGTGTATCATCTCTTTTCTGCTTGGTTAGGCCCTAGGGCTGTAATATGCATTTGGGTTATTATTTCAACAAAAATATGCGCTAACATGAAACTGTTATGAATAGTATCCCCAACATGTGTAATATTCTCTGAATTATTGTGTCATTCCATGCAATGTCTAAGTCGATAATTCACGCAGTCACGTGCATTTAAAGGGCCCAGCAACACTTTTTCAGCATGGTCAGAAAACGCTGCCGATCGGTAGTAGAGGCTCCCGACAACACGCGAGCCAAATATTATAGCACAGCACGAGGCCTGGTATTCAAAATAAATTATCAAATTCAGCTGAAAATTGCTTTCTCTTTTCGCGAGAAACGGCGGAATATGCCCAAAAATCACACGTACGTGAATTCCCCATATATCATCCATTGGCTGATTTGAACATGGCACGCTCGCTCGTTACAGAGATCTCCGCAGGAGGCCGCGACTTGTCCACGCATGCGCGCGCGATCACACCTAAAAAAGCGGTGCATTTGAAGAAAAAAGAAAGAAAAAGTGCTCAAGGCCACGAGGCACGTGTGACGTTTTTTGGGGTCCTGCCAACTCTCCCTGCTCAACTTTCAGCGCTTTCATCGGGACGAGAGAAGAGAGAATGCAATTGCAGCATGCGACAAACCTTTGTAACTCCACTCACACTGGACGGATTCTTACAATTTTTGCTGCATTGAATTCGTGAGGCAATAAGCTTTTCCAGTTAGTTAATTCCGTGGTTACTTGAAAAAGCGTTTCCGGGCCCTTTTAAGCATTAGAGGCTATTTGTATGCCTATTGTGTTCACTACCTTGCCATTCCCGGTTTGGTGCAAGTGAGTGAGAATGTGCATGTGTCATAATCCTGACCGTTCACGCTTTCGGCTCAGATCTGAGATGAGCCCTCACTGCCGCGTGTGGATAGGGGGGATCCTCCGTGAACGATTTTTCGCTTGTCGCATCTGAATGGAAGACATTGCTGCGTGTGACCATTGTGGACTGGACGAAACCATCGAGCATCCTATGTCATTGCTCTCAGTACAGCTCCTAGAGGCAATCGCTCGCTGCAGTGTTAGCTACTTTCTGGCCAATCAGTCTTGGAATGCCGGAGAGATCGAGCTTCAAGTTAGAAAGCGACAACAAAAATGTAGTTGAAGTTTCTGCGAGTGACCCGCCTCCTTGAACGATTGTGACACTCCTGTGTGTTTGTGTGTGTTTGTGTGTTTCTACTTCCATCGCTCGTTCTCTCATTCCTCTCTTCTTCGCTTTTCTGTCTCCTTGTATTGCCCCGCCACGGTGGTCTAGAGGTTATGCTGCTCGACCACTGACTCGCAGGTCACGGGATTGAATCCCAGACACAGCGGCCGCACTTCCGATGGAGCCGAAAATACTTGAGGCCCACGCACTTGGATTTGGCTGAAGGTTAAAGAACCCAAGGGGGACGAAACTTCCAGAGCCCTCCCCTAAGGTGTCTCTCATAATCATCTCGTGGTTTTGGGACGTTAAACCTCGTCATTTATTATTATGCCTCCCAATACATATTCTCCATTGCAGGGCATCACACCAAATATTCATTTTTCGGTTAACATCATTACATTTTTCTCTCCGTTAACAAGTGAACGACCTGTGAAATTGTGATTCTTTTACCCCCACCTTTTGCAACAACAACAACAACAACAACAACAACAACAACAACAACAACAACAATAATAATAATAATAATAATAATAATAATAATAATAATAATAATAATAGCCCAACACAGACTACACAAGAGCTGCGAAGGCACGCAAAAAAGCGGATTCCACGTGCATACTGCTTAGATTAATTTTGTCATTGGCGCCGCACCGAATTTATACATTGCTTGGTATATACATTGCTTGGTTGCGGCGATGGCGTTGTGGGTTGCGGCGATGGCGTAGTGGTTAGAGCATCCGCCTCGCGTGCAAGAGGTCCGTGGTTCAAATCCCGGTACCGCGCAGTTCCCAACCGGATTAAAAAAAAATCCGCGTGTTGATGGAACTGCATTAAGAGGCCTGGGGTGCGGCCTCACCGGCAAAACACCGCCGAGAACGCACTCCCTCACCAGAGAAGGATTGGCCACCCTGGTGCAGTATCTGGCCACTACCTCCCACATGCTTACGTCAAATAACTCACGGCCCTCAGTCCCCAGCAGCTGCGAAGCAACTGACCACGGCGGCGGTCAGATCTGCAACGCAGCAGAGAGTGCTAAGAATCTCTGGATCCGGACAGGCCACCATTGGAACCTGAACTTGGCAACGTTTAACGCTAGAACCTTATCTAGTGAGGGAAGTCTAGCTGTACTATTCGAGGAGCTAGAGGGTGTTAAATGGGATATAATAGGGCTCAGTGAGGTTAGGAGGACAGATGAGGCCTATACGGTGCTACAGAATGGGCACGTCCTTTGCTACAGGGGCTTGGCAGACAGAAGAGAACTGGGAGTGGGGTTCCTAATTCACAGAAACATAGCTGGCAACATAGAGGAATACTATAGCATTAATGAAAGGGTGGTAGGTATCGTAATTAAACTGAATAAAAGATACAAAGTGAAGGTAGTGCAGGCTTACGCGCCTACATCCAGCCATGATGACGCTTCAGTTGAAAGCTTCTATGAAGACGTGGAATCGGCAATGAGTAAGGTAAAAACACAGTATACTATAGTGATGGGCGACTTTAATGCAAAGATAGGGAAGAAGCAGGCTGGAGAGCAGGCAGTAGGAGATTATGGCATCGGTACTAGAAACGCCAGAGGAGAGCTACTAGTAGAATTCGCAGAACGCAATAATTTACGGATTTTGAATACCTTCTACCGAAAACGAGAAAACCGCAAGTGGACATAGAGGAGCCCTAATGGCGAAAATAAGAACGAAATAGACTTTATAATGAGTGCACACCCTGGAATCGTGCAGGATGTGGAAGTGATTGGCAAGGTACGATGCAGTGACCATAGAATGGTACGGTCTCGAATTCACCTAGACTTGAAGAAGGAACGACAGAAACTGATACGCAAGAAGCCAATCAATCAGCTAGCACTGAGAGGGAAAGTACAGGAATTCAGAGTGTCGCTGCAAAACAGGTATTCGGCTCTTAGTGAGGAAACCAACCTTAGCGTAGATACAATGAATGATAATCTGACGAGTATCATTACGGAGTGTGCAGTGGAAGTTGGAGGCAGGGTAGTTAGACAGGACACTGGCAAGCTTTCCCAGGAAACGAAGAACCTAATTAGGAAGCGTCAAATCATGTAAGTGTCAAGTACAACAGACAAAATAGAACTGGCAGAGCTTTCGAAGTTGATTAATAGACGTAAGGTATGCGATGTAAGAAGGTATAACATGGAGAGAATTGAACACGCTCTGAAAAACGGAGGAAGTGTCAAAGCATTGAAGAGAAAACTTGGGATAGGCAAAAGTCGGATGTATGCACTAAGGGACAAAGAAGGCAAAATAACTACCAATATGGATAGGATAGTTAAAATAGCGGAGGAGTTTTACAGAGATCTGTACAGTAGCCGAGACAACCACGACCTTAATACTATAAGAACTAGCAGTAACCCAGATTACACCCCACCAGTAATGACAGAAGAAGTCAGAAAAGCTTTGGAGAGCATGCAAAGGGGCAAAGCTGCTGGTGAGGATCAGGTAACATCAGATCTGCTGAAAGATGGAGGACAGATTGTGTTAGAAAAACTAGCCACCCTGTTTACGAGGTGTCTCCTGACGGGAAGAGTACCAGAGTCTTGGAAGAACGCTAACATCATCTTAATACATAAGAAAGGAGATGACAAGGACTTGAAGAATTACAGGCCGATCAGCTTGCTCTCTGTAGTATACAAGCTATTTACAAAGGTAATTGCTAACAGAGTAACGAAAACATTAGAGTTCAATCAACCAAAAGAACAAGCAGGATTTCGAACAGGCTACTCAACAATTGACCACATTCATACTGTCAATCAGGTCATAGAGAAATGCTCAGAGTATAACCAACCACTATACATAGCCTTCATAGATTATGAGAAGGCGTTTGATTCAGTAGAAATATCATCCGTCATGCAAACACTGCGGAATCAGGGCGTAGATGAAGTATATATAAACATTCTGGAAGAAATCTACAGGGGATCAACTGCTACCATAGTGCTTCATAAAGAAAGCAACAGAATACAAATCAAGAAGGGTGTAAGGCAGGGGGACACAATTTCCCCAATGCTATTTACCGCGTGCTTACAGGAGGTTTTCAGAAGCCTAGAATGGGAACAGTTAGGGATAAGAGTCAATGGAGAATACCTCAGTAACCTGCGCTTCGCCGATGACATTGCATTGCTCAGTAACTCGGGAGACGAATTGCAACTCATGATTACGGAGTTAGACAAGGAGAGCAGAAAGATGGGTCTTAAAATTAATCTGCAGAAAACGAAAGTAATGTACAACAACCTCGGCAAGGAGCAGCGCTTTGAGATAGGTAATAGTGCACTTGAAGTTGTAAAAGACTATGTCTACTTAGGGCAGGTAATAACCGCAGAGCCGAACCACGAGATTGAAGTAACTAGAAGAATAAGAATGGGGTGGAGCACATTCGGCAAGCACTCTCAAATTATGACAGGTAGATTGCCACTATCCCTCAAGAGGAAGGTATATAACAGCTGTATCTTGCCGGTACTTAGCTACGGAGCAGAAACCTGGAGACTTACAAAGAGGGTTCAGCTTAAATTGAGGACGACGCAGCGAGCAATGGAAAGAAAAATGGTAGGTGTAACCTTAAGAGACAAGAAGAGAGCAGAGTGGATTAGGGAACAAACGGGGATTAAGGATATCATAGCTGAAATCAAGAAGAAGAAATGGACATGGGCAGGGCATGTAGCGCGTAGACAGGATAACCGCTGGTCATTAAGGGTAACTGACTGGATTCCCAGAGAAGGGAAGCGGGTTAGGGGGAGACAGAAGGTTAGGTGGGCAGATGAGATTAAGAAGTTTGTGGGTATAAATTGGCAGCAGCAAGCACAGGACCGGGTTAACTGGCGGAACATGGGAGAGGCCTTTGTCCTGCAGTGGACGTAGTCAGGCTGATGATGATGATGATGATGATGATGGTATATAATGTTTTTTTTTATTTTCTTGTTTAACACGAAAGTGTTTTATGGTGGGGAACGACAAGACTTGAGTGAAGTATTTCTGTCACAAAAATAATGTCGAAAAAATACGCAGGATCAGAAGACATAGAAAAAAATTTCACCATTGGTGGTTGAACCCATGACTTCTGGTTTTGCCACAACAGATGGCGGGCACGCCATCTCTGCGCCATGGTCACATAGTTTTTACGCATTAAAAATATACCTTTTATATTTACTACTGTCCTCTATCAATGTTCTTGGTAAAATGTAGTAATGGATCATTACCACGGCATCCGCGATTAGTTCCCTCAACGGGTAGCTTAGCCCCGCCGTGGTAGTCTGGCTAAGGTACTCGGCTGCTGAACCGCAGGTCGCGGGTTCGAATCCCGGCTGCGGCGGCTGCATTTCCGATGGAGGTGGAACTGCCATAGGCCCGTGTGCTCAGATTTGAGTGCACGTTAAAAACCCCAGGCGGTCAAAATTTCCGGAGCCCTCCACTATGGCGTCTCTCATAATCATATGGTGGTTTTGGGATGATAAACCCCATATATCAATCAATCAATCAATCAATCAATCTATCAACGGATAGTTTCTCGGCGTCCGTTTCGTTCGGCACGTTTCCGATAGAAGGGAAATTTTGTAAACGTCTTAGCACACCCCCAGGTGGCGACCACACCCCAAGCGTCGGTTTCACTCATGCAGCCACATAAAAAAAGTGACAGCTTTGCCGCAAAGGCGAAGCAATGAATGCAATAGCAACAAATTGGAATTTGGTGCTAAGAAAGGCAATCAGATATAAACGTGCCCCACGTTGCTCTCGCACAAATGACGCACAAAAAGTACTCACAGGTACACATGAACGCGAATAAGTGTCTCAGTTGTTACTTTGCTGTGTCTGAAAAGTGCGCTATTTTTGCAAACAGAGACTGTGCAGTGAGTGCAGTGACCTTTATGCACCTGGTATCTATAACAGAATCGTGCCGGGGAAAGCGCAAGGTGTACAATTCTACTTTACTATGTCTGAAAAGCGTGCTCTTTTTTACAAACGGAGACTGTGCAGTGAGTGTAGTGACCTTTATGCACCTGGTATCTACAACAGAATCGTCCCGGTGAAAGCGCAAGGTGTACAATTCTACTTTGCTGTGTCTGAAAAGCGCGCTATTTTCGCAAACGAAGACTGTGCGGTGAGTGCAGTTACCTTTATGCACCTGCTATCTACAACAGAATCGTCCCGGTGAAAGCGCAAGGTGTACAATTCTACTTTGCTATGTCTGAAAAGCGTGCTCTTTTTTACAAACGGAGACTATGCAGTGAGTGTAGTGGCCTTTATGCGCCTGGTATCTACAACAGAATTGTCACGGTGAAAGCGCAAGAGATGCGATTCTACCCCCACCAAGATAGTCGGACTACGCGTGAGTGTCTACCCCCCCCCCCCCTTCTCCCCGGAGTGAAGTAAGCATGGGAGTATGTGCGACAACCTGGCTACGCGCGCTAATTGCGCCGTCTCGCTGGAAATGAATAAAACACGATAGCTTCCCCGAAATCGGCAACGCCAGCGGTAAGTGGTAGATATAAATAGCTTGCCGTTTCAACGGTGAAGGAGGGGCTCCTTCATGGCTCAGTGGCTAACGCCACGCGCTCACACGCAAGAGTTATCACGTTCGATTGTGCACGCTGGAGGCTTTTTCTATATTATTTTTCTTTCATGAGTTTTCATACATATAAATGCGTATACATACACGGTGAATGTTGGCGGACGCCGGTGGTAAAATTCAGCCAAGTGTCCATATAATTGCCATCGCAACAAAATAGTTTTGCGACGCCCACCGAGTTCGACTGAATAACTGCGCGTTCACCCCCCCCCCCCCCTTACGCTCGTTTCGCGAATCATGGCGGCCGGCTAAAGGGAAGACACAACGTGCTTTGCATTTTCATCTGGTCGGGTAGTGGTGCTCAATAACTCCAACATTCCGCGATTAGGCTCAAGTTTGGCGTCCTATTAGTCGCGCTCTTCATCGCTGTCTCTGGTTCCACTCTCACCGTTAACTACCACAGCTACCACAAACATCTATGGCCACAAGGGTTTGTTTAATCATTAATGATGGGCGTTAGTTGCCGAGACGGAGATGCATGACTAAGCGCCAACGTGAATGCATGCGCGTTAAGTGCCACTATAGCTGTCAAACAACAATAGACATTGTGTAAGCTTTTTTATATGAATATACAGTAAGCATTAAAGTATACTTCTCTAAGGACATGTTTTGCATTCGTGTTTTACCGATTCCTATGACCGAGGGGTTAATCATGTTTTTTTTTCTTCCAGAAGCAGTAGCACAAAGGGTGCAAAGAACGCCGACGCCAAATTTCCTATGCCAAGTAGCGGACCACAGAGGCCCCACAGTGCGTGCATTCTACACCGAAGAAGAACTGGGAAGGTCTTTATGGGTCGCTGTTATCAAGACTGCAGGTGCGGATGTGTTGCCTCTTGACGCGTGGAATGCATCTACAGTATTATGCGGCACACTGGCATAATTGATTATTACGTCAAAATGCCACTTTCAAGACATTTTCCACGTCACACGCTTTGTACCTACCGTTTTCCCTGCACGTCGAGAGGGTAGCGCTCCTCAAATCGTCACATACTGCCACAGAATATTATGATGCTGATTCGCAACAGTTTGTTTCAGTCCAGACTTAATTACTGTCATTTAGTTTGGGGCACCAATACTCAAGGAAATCTACAGACAACACGTCCTACAAAAAAGTTTTTACGCACAATTGAAAATGTCCCAAGTCATTTCCACACACGCGAGTATTTTTCAAAATATAGGGTACTTCTAGCCACAACATTATAAGATTACCGTTTGTGTAAGGCGTATAAACAAGAGTTAAAAAACAGATCAAGTTTTCGTGCGCGCCTTTCCAGGTTACAAGAAAACACCCCTGCATATGCAACACCGTAAAAGTGAATACTGAAAATACCAACAGTGCGAACAACATATGGAAAACAAACACTCGGAAATAACTTACCAAGATTATTGAACAGCTCTATTCACGTAGGGCTACAATTAGAGGACATGTCTTTTAAAGACATGCGCAGTTATTTCGAACCGAAGACAGATAATTCCTGAAAAAACATTCTTCTCATGCCTCACACTTCTAAATCTTGCGCATGCGCATGTTTTTTTTCTATAATAGTTAGGGTCACGTGTGAGTAACGTTATTATGATGCAGTCTTTTTCTTTGTCTCTGCATTTGATTGAAATTTTGTGAAGTTAGATACTATTGTTCTTTTTTATATATGTCTTACAAATACATATTGCTGAATTATGTTGGTTTATTGTTATTGCATCGCTACTTTTAAGCGCCAATGAGGGGGCCAGTGGCCTCGTCAAGCTGTCTGAATGACAGCTTTTTCCACCCACTCCTTCGTATCATTCACTGTATTGATGCGAAAATAAATTTATTTTTATTGCCATATTTCATTGCCAATTTAACGTTATATTGGTCAAAAAGTTTGCGTGATTCTTTTTTTAACTCTACCCAATAAAAATAAAAATCTAAGAAAATAGCTATGGCCACAAAAATGGCCACAATCATGTATACTTCATAGTTCTGGATGTCTGCTGATTGTGAAATAAAGAGTAACCGAGGCAACGGAGGCAGCACGCAGAATCCACGCATCAACTCATTGATTTTCACTTTTTAAAGAGTAGGCTTAAATTCACCGCTCTCGAAATTGCGACTGTGTTTAAGAGCAAATCCGTGCTTTCGTTGCGAAGTTGCTTAGCTGCTTGCAACGCCTTCAATTCTTGGGTATCGAAAAACTTGAAACTGATCGATGATTTAGACACAACATCAGACAGATGCTAACTGCAGTATTTTATTTAAACACTCCTTAACCTCTACGTCACAATGTCAGCACTTTCGAGACATTTTCCACGTCACACGCTTTGTCGCTACCGTTGTCCCTGCACGTCAAGAGGGTAGCGCTCCTCAAGTCGGCCTAGCTTCCCGCAACGCTTCTTCTGTTGTGCGTGGCTTCTGCTTCGCTTGCCTGCGGCTTGTACCTTTTCATTTTCCTTCCCATATCCCTCTCCGCTTTCCTACCTCCTTTGCCAGAGGACCTCTATTGATTTGTCGGAAGAACAGTGACAGTCCTGCGAAGAACTAAATATGGAAACGAGTCGTTCTTGACGCCGTAAGGTTTTCTCGCACGCCAAACCTGTCTGGCCGAATCGGTGGGAAGACGCTGTTCACGGGGTGCCTTTTTTTTTTATGTGGCGCCATATCTTGTGGTGCTCGTTCGCAGGTACGCTGTACGGCGAAGCCATTTCGCCCGACTCCCCCTCGAACAAAACGCTCGCCTCTGTGCCTCGCAGACGCGCATTTCTCAAAATTAAGATGAAAAGAAAGAGTAATAACAGTAATAAAAAGAGCGAGCGAATGCGTGGCTATGCAAGAAAACTTTGAAATAATAGATATTTTCTTCGTTCGCTCCCTCTCGGTAAACATGAAACATGCGCGATAAGTATAACACTGGTTATAATATATAATACAAAAATATTTTGCACATACACGAGCATTATGCGCGCTGTACTTTGTGCTCCTAAAGATGTCATAAAATGAAAATACCGTAGAAAAAAAGGCTAAGCCAAAAAAGAAAAAAAATGAAAACACCGATGTGGTATTGATTGCATGGCTGTTGTGCATCAATCTTACTTCAAAGGAATATTAGGGGTTTTGCGCTCTGCCATTTATCTAAGTACACGTTTTGAATGTTGTATTCAAGCTATACAAAGACAACGTGAATTACACATTTCTTTTAAGCTTTGAACTCATAAAGCAATTGGCTCGTTGGATAAGCTGGAAGCGCAGAATTCTTTGCGCAACAATTCTGGAGTGCTTGTTTTGCGTGAGCATAGCTATATATTTCTTATCATTTTTCTTCTTGTAAAACTAAACACAGTCTCTTACTTTACCTGGTCTGTAGAAAGTTCTTAGAATCCAATGGGTGGAAAAGAGTTGTAAATTTCAGCTGGCGAAGTTTCACTGGCTTTAAGTATTCACTGAGTCTCACAGACAGAGAAAAACAAAAACATCTTCATTTTTTATGGGCTTTCAAAACGCGTATGTGAAGTGATTGGAGAAATCTAAACTACGCGTAATAAGTATTCACGCACTCACATTCACGCTTGCACCTTAAGCTGAGCTGCAACGAAGTGCCTTGGAGATAAGTTCACTAATTCAACCACATTTCCAAATTGAGTCTGCTTAAAAAAATCACGAGGCCTGCTTTCCTGTTTCAGGCCGCAAATTTATCCGGAGTCTAATAAATAGACTCCGGATAAATAGTAATAGAATAGTACCGGAGTCTCTGTAAAGTGTGTATTCATGTAACAGCTGCTTTCACTGGCAAAAAATTCAGTAATGAACGCCTGTGCCATCGCAACGAACAGAGTGCATCCCATTCAATGTAGCTTGATCGGGCCAGAATAAGAGATCAGAATAAACCCTACCGCTACTGTACTACGACTTATAAGCAACAGGGGTAGCTGTGAGAGGTTTGTATATATTTGTGCGAGGTGCATTCATATTTATCACATGTAGATTCATCATTCCGCCAATGTAAAAATAGCTAGGGGCGGCCAATACAAAGTTCTATTAGGATCGCGTTGTCATACCGTCAGGCCCGTAGCCACAAACTTTTTTTTCGGGAAGGGGGGAGGGCACTTGTTCAAGGTCCTAAAAATTGAATACCACATGTATTAATCATTTGTGCTTCGTAAAACACCCCTCCACTCGGATTTGGGGGAGCGGGGAGAGGGGGCAGGCCCCTGTAGGGCCATATTTATCGCCTAGATTCATAGCCAGGGCACCCCGCTCCCTGGCTATGGATCTGACTATATTCATTTAAGGTATACCTTAAATGACTTGAATATAAGGTCTAGAGTAAGCGCACGCGGAGAGCTTTTGAAATGGGCTGATGCTTCACAAGCACTTGAAAGACGTGGTCTTTCAAGTAAAGATGCATCAGCTGGTACAGCAAAGCATTTTGTTAAACTTCATAAGTATCACGCTTTTTGGAAAGAAAACGAGAAAGAGGATACAAGAGGAGGAAATGCAGGGAGGTTTGCTACTTCACACCGTGTGTGAGGCAATGAGAGCTAAAAGGCGAAAATGAGAGAGAAGACGATCACTGCACAGCTACAGGAGTACAATCGGTAACTCCGGTTGGGGTTTCTCGGACGTACACGACTTCAACGCTGGTATTCGGCTAGGGAATCGCGACCTGTCTGACTTAAGCCCTAAAAGAGCGTGAGCCATGATGTCTACTGAAAAGCTGAAAACACTTGATCGAGAATATCCGGGACTTAAGGGAAAACGAGAGAATACCGGCGATCAAGAGGACAAGACAAGGTTGGATAAGGTTACTTACTAGGTACTTACGATAAGTGTGCGAGGTACAATATTGAAAAGTATTAGTGATAGGATTACCAGCCAAAGTAATTTTAGAAATTTCAGTTGGTTGTTTAGAAATAAGAGCTTGCGTATAATGTTTAAAGACAGGAACTTCATATGTTTGGACACAGGTTAAACAATTAATAATCGAGAGCCAAAAGTAGTTCAATTAAGGAAACAAGACTTCATGAGTGGTATAAAGACTCCTGAAGCAGAGCTTCAGTATACCTTCAGTCTTCTCCTGAAGGTATACTCGTCACGGGAAATCCGTATTATGAAACGAAAGTATTCTGGGAAGGCGTAAATATGGGTTTGGGCAATTGTGATGGGCATTTCCAGGCAATTGACGACAGCTTAATTGCAAAAGTAAAAGTGTGCGATCAATGCGTTTTAACTGTAGTAATCTCTTGGGTAATAAATAAGACAGTACGACATAGCACTGAAGCTTGAGAAGAAGTTAAAACCTTGAGACTGACAACAAAACAGTAAAAAGTAGGTGTAACGTTAAGGAGAAAAATAACATTTATGAATGACAAAAAAACTGGTGTTGCTTCATTGTAGTTGAAGTAAAATGAAATTTCACGTTGGCAAGTCAGGAGGAGAAGGAGGAGGAGGAAGGGAAGAAATGAAAGGCAGGGAGGTCAACCAGACGCACGTCCGATTTGCTACCCTACACTGGGGGAAGTGGTGAGGGGATTAAAGGAGAAGAGAGAGCAAGTCAGCAAGTCAGGGCATAAAGGTAGCCATGGGGGTAACCATGGGAGCAGGTCCCACCGTAGTGTTAGATAGGGGTAAGCAATGGTTACCTTTGGAACAGAATGGGTGCCGCGAGAATAAAAACTCCGATGATAATGGCAGAAAGTCAAGTGATGATGATATAGGGCCACGACGTTTGCCAGAACATATATGTAGTGAACTGCCACGAGACAAAAGAATTTGATGGTTGATATTTTGAAGTGAAAATAAAAGAAGCTGATGTGGCTAATACAGACTTTTTTCCTTCTTTCACATAGAGGAAAATATATTGTTCGATAGTGAGGAGCACTTAAGATGAGGAAAATAGACTGAGGGTACTTCTTTGTGTTTAGTTCATTTTATATCAGCGTTCTTCGACGCTTTCTCTTATTCCATAGTTCCAACATAACGGCGAACTCATGGACTCTGTCAGAAAACTGAATCCGAGGAATACTAGAAGCAACACATTCGGTTAATAAAAGAATTATATTTTAAAACCAGAGGATGCGTGTGCTATACCATACTCTCAGACGGATTTCCATTCATTGATCCTTATTGTGCACGCAAAGCAGCGAATAAAAATAAATGAACAAAATATAAATATAAGAGGTTATTCACAGTTTCACGCACGCTCACCTTGCCGTTGTCGTCCACAGTAATCTTTAGTATTTACATAATCATGTTAGCATTCATATTAGCGTACCTGCTCGGTCGGTAGCAGACAAGTAGTTGGAAGAAGGTAGGATGATGAAGCTAGCACCAAGAACTGAGCTTTTATTTATGTACAAAGAACATTGAACCTCACTTGGCCGCTTTATTGTGTCACACACACACACACACACACCCACCCACCCACCCACACACACACACACACACATGCGCGCGCGCGCACGCACGCACACATACACAGACACGCGCGCGCGCACGCACGCACACACACACACACGCATGCACGCACACACACACACACATGCACGCATGCACGCACGCACAAAAGGTCCCAAGATGACGCAATAGGCTGATATTTATCCCGAGATTAAATGAGCAAGAGTAGTGGCTGCTTACTAAATTGACGCAATTGTTAAATTGTTGTAAGAAATAGAATCGTGATTTCTAAAGTTGATACTGTATTATCTGAATGTCCGAATAAGTCGTCACAACCATAAGGTAAAGTTGTTCATGTCAGGAAAAAGTAAAAAAAATCAAATCGGCTTACTTTTACTGTTTCTATCTGAATGAATGAACTAACTTCCTTTCAGGTTAGTCCAGCAGTTTTTTTCAGGCTCAGATGAAAATTAACCAAGAGATAAACAGTTAGGATTGCACATCCCCCTCGATTCCCTAAACAAGAAAAGGGGTACGAAATGCAAACAGACTGAACGAAAGCGGTGAAGGGAGCACAGATGCACAACCAGAGAATGAAATACATACTCACACAAACATCATCGATTCATAGAATAAAGTCAATATGATGTCTTGAAACTTAAGTAGCGCCTTCTTCCCAATCTAAATCGACGGCCGTGCCACCCTATAAATCGGCATTGCAAGACTAACTTGGTCATGGAGATATGTGCATGTGCTGGTGGATTTGAACGATTGTTTCTGAACCTTACGGAAACGAAAATTACAATTACCGTATTCCATGATTCTTCACTCGTCAGAGGCAGTACTGGCGGTCGTTTTAATGTGGCAATCTAAGCCGCACACGGCAAATGGTTGTCTTGAATGTAAAAGCCCAGATACAATGCGTGGCTAAAGAGAGGGGCCAAGAAGATGCAGCCGTGTGTGCGAAGATACGAGGATTGTATTCTGCATGAACCATAGTGTATAATTATGTCTAAGGATGCGAAGTTTTCTTGGTGCATTGGTTCTTGACAGCGGTATGTGTTTAGGCACACAGACTTCTTGAGATTGCTGTAAGAAGCTTCATCGACATGTTCGCTACATATAATGCAACACTGATTTAAAAGTGACTGAGAAAGAAAAAAAAGAAAAGGAAAAGAACAAGGCTTTTTTTTTATTCTGGAATAGTTGGTAATGATCCCTACTTTGAAGAAGCGATTGAATGTACAGTTTAGGGACACACGAACTTTGTAACGCTGCCTAGTAATTAGTCAAAACGCTACATATCTGGCGTGGTTCCTCAAAGTCGCATTAATTTCACTAAAAAGCATCAGAAACTGTGGAGCTATCGATAACTCAGACGATAACAACTGGAAATTTTGGCAGATCCCGTGTACCAAGAGAATCAATGTTATTCGTAGCCAGCATGTGGAGGAAAGTTGACTATGGTGTAATATATTTATTGAGCTAAACGTTATAAAATGACACCAAATATATGTAGAAATGTATCCACACACATATGTTGAACAGTTTCATACGTTTTCTGTAACCAGTTGTTTAAAGTTGTGCAACGATTCCGGCAGCTACATACCTATTACGAACTCAAGAAGCGGTAAGCGTTTGTGCTTACCAGAATGGTATAGTGCTACGTAGACTAACTTCGGTGAATGGCACTTAAGTATACAATTGACGTTAACCCAACGTGACACTTGAGTCACAGGAGTACATATGTAATGTTTAAAAATAAATAGACAGCATTACAACTGCAATCGACGTTTCACCAACTTTAGGAATGCATCGCGTCGTTTTTCAAAACCGTTTCGAGAACTGGCGTGTATCTGTGGTAGAATACTAGATGGCCACGCAGAATGCTTTGGTTCGATTCCTGCTCGGACCATGTTGTCTATTCTTTGCATTTGTCGAGTCAATGCCGCCGATGTCAGTTTTTTCATAACGCTCTCACATTTAAATTACCCAGGTCTGTTTCCGCCGTTCGTAGGTAGATAAAAAATATCACCGGAGGCGCATGCCAGCATACCGCGACCCATAGTATATGGGGGTATGTGCCACACGGGTCTGGAGGAACGGGTTCGACGATGTAGCGATAGGATTTTGACAGTATTTATGTCTTCACCTACGAGATGTATTTGCCCAACCTTCTTACCCTTATTTTGGTCTACCCCAAGTTAAGGAGGTGGTCACGTCAGCCTCCAGACGTAGGCGGCTAGATAGATATAGGTATACGTTGATAGAAATGCTCAAAGTACCTACAGTATGCTAAAATATGCTTAGAATTGAATGATTTAGTTTTTATTTTCTAGAGGCGTTAGACCACCAACAGTCAAACAATTAATGACCATGGATGGCGTTCGTGGCGATATTACTACTTGTTATTTTCACGGTAGTGCAGCGGCGGTAGAGTTGAGCTGCTGAGCTCAAGGGCTTTGTCCTAGTTTCAGGGTAACATTTACGACGGCAGAATGCTAAACCACTGATGTACGAAGGAGAAAAAAACCTGGTGATCAAATCAATCTGGGCTTCTGCCACTATAGTCTGCCTAATAGTAATATCGTAGTTTCACACAAAACTACATAATTTACTTTTGTTACTGCTGGTATAAGCCGAAGTAAGACAAGAACACATGATGGGTGTTTTAACTGACAGTTGAGGACAATGTTATTAGCTCGGAAATCGTTTTTCTAACCTAATAATTGTTATATTGTGGCGCCTTGTACAGCCTCGGCATGAGCTACAAAACTAAGGGCACGGCGTTCAAAACTGGTATATATAAAATGGAAGGGGTAGAGGTGGGGATCGTTCCACCCCCTCTTCTCAAGGAAATCTTTAAATAATAAAATAAATAAAATGGGGCTGCTAAATGTGGGATCTGATTTTGTGCACTCCATCCTGGAGTGCCGATAAGCAAGCAAGCACGAAACGAGAAGCAAACGAACCGGTCACTCCGACGCTAGTGGTGCTACTAATGCTATTTTTACTGGTGCCCTTATTACTTTTGTGCTCCCCTTTTGTGAGACGCTGTCGGCTACCATGTTCTTATTATTCGTGCTATCATGTTCTTATTATTCGTGCGTAAACGCTAGGTTTACTGATTTTGCTCAGGGTACGGGACACAAGAAATGAGTAGAAGCAGAGTCCCCCTACAAAGAAATTCGGCGTAGAATTGATGGTATCTCCGAGGGTAACTCCGAGAAACTAGCCGCCGCTGTCCTGGCAGACAATGCGAGCCGTACGTGCATAATGACGCGTCGCGCTGGCCCTGCTTTGTATGGCTTTGCTGCCTGACGATTGCGCATTGCCAGAAAGCGCTCCCGTTGGCGCAACGATATCAGAAGTGAAGGCAGAATACAGATGGCAGTGGGTCGCTCTGCAACCCCTTACCCAATCGAACACAAAGAACCCGATCACCCTTCCTTGCCGTAAACAACAGAGAGCGTTCAAAGAGCGCTCCATTATTTTTATTCAACAATTCTTCCTTCTACTCGCTGCACACCGCTCTGTTGGCGACTGCCTCAAGTTGAAATCACCAATGCGAGCGCTGCGTTCGATAGGGGAAAACTACCCAAACTGCACTGCACAGAGACGGGCGCGACGGAAGAAGCAAGAAAAGCGGGACCGATCTCCGTCCACGATAAGGAAAAGGCGAAGGGGGGCGTGCGCGCGCCGGGGGCGGGTTCGGGCCCCGTTTCCGAAACTCCGGCGCGCCCGGCACTCGCTCGACCCGCGCGCTCACATCGGCAGCGACAGGCGCACTCGAACCGGCCCAGGAAGCTTCGTTGCTCATCTCACACGCGTCGCACGCCGCACTCGGGACGGACGGCCGTCGACGGGCCCACTCCACGCGCACGGGTCGTTTTCGTCGGGTATCGCAAGCATCCTCGTGAACGGACACGGCAATATATGTAAGAATCTGAAGAGAAAACAAACTGAGAAGAAGACAACTTTTCTTTGTTTCGCCGCTGATGACACGAACTACGACTCCTCGAGGTGTTCGGCTCGAGTAGGCAGAATACGGCCACGCGAAAAGTGACGCCAAGGCTGTTTAATCAGTTTTAGACAGACTTGCTTCGGTGCCACCTTCTTCTAGACTGACAACAGCGGCGCAGCTGATTTAACGAAGGCCCAGCCTGCGAGGCACGACGGCAGCGTGCGCCTACTTCCCACTGACACCTGTTGACGAGCGGTAAGTGTGCATCGAGCTGGATGCGCCCGCACTGACAGTGGACGAGAGAGTATAGCACGTGTTTCGGCGTGACAACTGCACGAAGGTGACACGATCATTTCTCTGGAAACGTATCATGTCGCCTTCGCGGGGGATTTCGTGTGGTTCGCTCGCGTGAAGAAAAATCAGTAGCGTCTTACATCAATGGAGCCATACGGCCTCGGGAAACTGCGGGAAGGGACTCTCGATAATTGCGCGGTTTGAATGGGAGGTTGTTCGTTCTTATAGAAAATTTTGCGTGCAATTTTAACATAAGTAGATATCACCTCAATAGTGTTTGATTTCAATACCGTGGAATATGCCATGGACACAAGTGCGTGTATCACTGTCTTAGCTGTGAAGTTTTTTCTAGAGTATCCTTCCTAGCCCCAATACAGCCCTCAAGCTAACTTACTGTTGGAATATTAAAAGTGTATTTTAAAGATGAACATTCTCTAGCAGTTATGCTCATTATGAAACCACATGGTATTTTATTTTCATACATGCAATCTTTTCTGAAATGCTGCAACTTCCGGGCAGGGGCAACTTGAGCTTTTATATGCCCAGCTGTAACACTGGCACTTGCAATGGTATTAAAAAATTACATTTGATTCCCATGTATTCTCTTTGTGTGTTCACATACACGATCGTTTGGTTATGTTCTTGTTACATTGAATACAGATCATGTAAATTATGACAGAGAGAGGTTAGGTTGCCATTGTGTACTCACATTCTGCTAACGAAAGCTTGTGAGCATCAGACGGAAATAAAGACAGAACGGTCTTACTTTTGCAGCAAACCTAAAACACATATGTTGTAATTGAATTCAGGCAGAATGAGCTTCCCGTGAATGTGTGTTATGAGTCAATACGAAAAGCTAGGACAGTGATGGGATAGGAAATTTTGCACCTACAGATTGCACAACCTATGATAGTCACTGTTTTCTGCGTGAGGAGCGTTACGCCCAATACGCTTCGCGAGTACACCACCGGTTTTACGTGCACGCTGGCCGCTAATATACTGGCTCTTTCTGACGTGGCACCAGTCTACTCGTTACACTATTACAAAGTTCGGCAGCAGCAGCCTAAATAAAAATAACCGGAGTAAAGATGAAAGTGAAACAGACTGTTGGCGTCGAGCGAAGAAAATCGTTTCGCGGACGCATTAGTGGGCCGTGTGGTTTGTCGTTTCTTCGTCACCCGGCAGAGAAAAGACGCTCCCCTTTAGGTGACTACCACTCTCAGTTTAAAGACGATAGAAGGGTTTCTTCATCGCTTTCAGTAACTATCGTACAGGCGATATCTGATATCTTCTCCTTACAATAAGTTTCTTCCTAAAGCACGTGCAGAATGCTAGTAATGAGCATTCCCGCCGCGGTGGTCTAGTGGCCAAGGGCTGCTGTCCCGCAGGTCGCGGGATCGAATTGCGGCTGCATTTACGATGGAGGCGGAAATGTTGTAGGACCGTGTGCTCAGATTTGGGGGCACGTTAAAGAACCCCAGGTGGTCGAAATTTCCGGAGCCCTCCACTACGGCGTCTCACATAATCATATAGTGGTTTTCGGACGTTACACCCCACATATCAATCAATCATTATCAATAAGTGTTGAGCCAACCAGGCTTTCGTGCTTGTCAGCTGCACGCTAGTATCTCCGATTGCGCAGTCAGAAATGAACGAAATGAAATGCAATCAGTTGATCGCGCACGACAGTCGTAAAAGACCAAGAAGAACGCGTGGGTGACTGCATCGCAAAGGAGAGTAAGAGACACTTCGCCAGTGACATTTCTTATAGACAGACAAATCAAGAGTAATTACCGTAATGACATCACGTGAACCACTGTTATGGCGTCGCGAAATACGCCAAAAAGACGAGAAATGCCAAGATAGAAATGCAAAAAAAAACCTCTCCAAGCACTTGCGTTATGTATGGACGTTACAGGACTATTATTGATTGATATGTGGGGTTTAACGTCCCAAAACCACTATATGATAATGAGAGACGCCGTAGTGGACGGCTCCGGAAACTTCAACCGCCTGGGGTTCTTGGACGTGCGCCCAAATCTGAACACACGGGCCTACAATGTTTCCGCCTTTATAGGAAATGCAGCCGCAGCAGCCGATATTCGATCCCGCGACCAGCGGGTCAGCAGTTGAGTACCTTAGCATCTAGACCACCGCGGCGGGGCAAACGCCAAGAGAAAATAATGTGCTAGTTTTTTTAACATTTCAGATGCTTTTTAGGGGCCCTATAAAGGTGATGTCTTTTTCTATTGTCAAAGGTTAACCTCAATTGAGGCATTTTAATTTCACATATGCTGCTAAACTCTGGTCTGTAGTACCGTTTTATTCTTGCATGGAACAATACAATTTTCTTTCTTTTATTGCACTGACTGTGCGATCGGTCGATAGCTATCAATAATTAAAGACGTGCTTCCGGCTCCCTTTTCAGGATCACGCAATTCTAACGAGCGCATACGGATGAAATTCCTCTCTCTGTTTTTTGTTGCCACTAATTATGGTTTAAGTTTGTTCTCTTCATATATTTTGCATAACTCAGTACAGGGGCTTTTTTTTTCCCTACATTCATTCGAACATCTATTTTAGCATTCCTACGTTGTTCAAAGTATCCGACGAACAAATTTAATGGTACCCCTTTTCTATAGTTCAACAGAAAGCTTACTGATCAGTGTCTAATCTCAGAGTGGTAACGTGGAAAATGACGTAAAGCATTTTTTATCAGAATTTTTTTCCAGCCCCGCCGTGTTGGTCTAGTTGCTAAGGTACTCGGCTGCTGACCCGCAGGTCGCGGGATCGAATCCCGGCTGCGGCAGCTACATTTCCGAGGGAGGCGGAAATGTTGTAGGCCCGTATGCTCAGATTTGGGCGCACGTCTAAGAACCCCAGGTGGTAGAAATATCCGGATCTCCACTACGGCGTCTCTCATAATCGTGTGGTGGTTTTGGGACGTTAAATCTCACATATCAATCAATCAATCAGGATTTTTTTCTAATTGTCGCGTCGACTAAGTGATAAATGCAACGGATGCTCCACGCAGAGAAATAGGCGAGCGCCATGCCGTTTTGTGTATGTGCACTGCGGTTCATTGCGCATGCGTGGGGGCTCGTCCTGGTTTGTCGGGGTAGTTTCGGCGAAGGCAGCGCCACTTCTTCTCCTTTTCATTCGTGCAAATGATATTTGTCGGGGTTTAACAGCCTAAAAACGACGACATGATTATGAAGGATGCTGTAGTGAAAGGTTCTGGAAATTTCGACCACCCGGGATTCTGCAAGGTTCACCTAAATCCAAGCGGATTTTCGACGAAGGCAACGCGACCGCTAAAGCCGGGATTCAATCCCACAACCTTCGGTTGATTTGTAAGAAGCATATAATAAAGCGGGGATGCAGAGTGATATAAAGACAAGTTTTAAGCAAGAATTGCGGGTACGCTTCAATTGCCGACCCGAATAAAATGGTCCGAACGACTCATTAACGCAGTGCCAAAATTTTTCCACCAGGTCACGCGGGGTGCCAATTTTTCGGAACTTTCGAACAACATTTACGTATATATGTGCTATTAAAATCGCCAAAAGATGGCTTGATTTTTATCTCAAGTTGCGCATGAAGGTATTATCTAGAATCATTAGTAAGGAGAAAATTCCGGGCTTACGTAATGCTGGGCAAATAATTATGGCGGGTGGCTAATCAATGTATATGGATACTTACGAACAAAAGGCTGTGCGAGTTTTGTTTCTCGTTTTCCACGCATGGACCTGGAAATGTTAGTCTCGTACGAATCTTTTATCTTGTTTATGGGGTCTCCTTCAATGAGTTAAGCTTCCATGACAATTATTTCTTTTTACAGCTGCTGAACCTGCGCATTCATAGGTTGTGCTTTGGAAAAAAAATCATCTCGCGTTTTTCCCAATTTTACTCTTTACAATTTGTCGCACCTGGTGATCGTGTAATCACGCTGAGTGTGGTGCCTGTTTCAAGAGAACAAATTATAGGAAGCGAGTAAAGGCGGAAACACGAGCATGAACCGAAGCTTATAGATACAGTGGCCTTGAATTTAATATCTGTATTGACTATATATAAAACTACGGCCAGGATAATTTACAGGTCGAGCTTAATTAAGCTGCGAAAAGCCTGAAAGGCCGCTTTTCTGCAAAATGTATTGTTTTACTGCGGGGGTACCTGCGTGTAAATGTGATACAAAGCGATGACTGTAGTAAAGGGTGCTGCTATTAGCATTGTAGAACAACTATACGTAGTGTATCCTAACCGCTACCAATACTGTGCTGCTAAGCCGCACTTCCTTGCGAATATCGCCAGATAGAACGTAAATTATTTTCGGTCACAATTGTTGATGTCGCTCGAGTGCCAACCACAAAATGTAGTTGCAGCGCTATGCAATGCTAGGTCATCTCATGTTGCATACAAATAAAAGAACGCTTTTCTAATTTATTGTAGCATTAACAACAGGTGTATAGGAACATTCCGGCGTTCCTCCTTACAGAAACCTATAGTAAAAACAGAGAAAACGAAGTATAAACGCTGAGCTTCTTGCAATTCTTCGCTTTCCGAAAGAATGTACCACACCGCGAGAATAATAGCCGTTGTTTCCATCGCATACTTTCACTATTTGCAGCAGGCGAGGAAAGAGAACAAAGAAAGAGATTCTATTCACCCGAAAACATTTTTGGAATTCCTGATGGACCTTGTTTAATTTCGTTTTGGTGCTACGCTTTCAAAACCAGCAGATTTTAGTATGTCGGCCAGGCACACTTATGAGTGAGTGACTGATACTCACCAAGCGGGTTTTGCAGCCCACAATGATTCGTTTTAGTTTTTCTTGTTGCCGAGCTTATCGTATTGCCCACATTTGTTTTCTTTTATTTGATGTGGATGAGCGATCACATTTGCTTCTGGCTGCTGCCAGCATCTATCTATCTATCTATCTATCTATCTATCTATCTATCTATCTATCTATCTATCTATCTATCTATCTATCTATCTATCTATCTATCTATCTATCTACTATCTATCTATCTATCTATCTATCTATCTATCTAGCTATCTATCTATCTATCTATCTATCTATCTATCTATCTATCTATCGATCTATCTATCTATCTATCTATCTATCTATCTATCTATCTATCTATCTATCTATCTATCTATATCTATCTATTCTTTCTTTCTTTCTTTCTTTCTTCTCTCTCTCTCTCTCTCTCTCTCTCTTTCTTTCTTTCTTTCTTTCTTTCTTTCTTTCTTTCTTCGCTTTGCTTTCTTTGCGGCGAGCCGAAGTAAACAACTTTTCTAGCGGACATGCTCATCGCCAAATAAAAAATAAGGCTTTAAAGACCAAACATTCTCTCCTCCATGGGTTCCCGCCTTTACTTTCTCAGGTTCCTCTGAAGTTAATTTCATTTATTTGTTTGTTGGATATTGTGAGCCTAAATAGGCCCATATATAAGTGAACAATGAATACACAGGTGAATTTCACAACAGCATAGGGAAACACAGTTGTCACACTTCAGCGCAGTGTTACGCGACAGAGTCTTGTACATTGATCAAAACGAAAACAACAGAGAACATTTTTACGTAACTCAGTGTTACATACTGCAAATCTCACACTGTCAAGGTGAATTTATGAATGTAGAAATATAGTTAGTCACTTGAAGGGTTTATACGAACGAGAACTGCTCGATTTTAGCAGTGAACGTCACTAAATATTCAACATTCATGCAAACATGTAGAAACGCATTCAATTTCTCTATGGTAGATGGGAAGAACGAACATTTGTAAGTCGGACAGCGTGTTACGTATGATCTTATACATTTTGCATGATTTAGTCTGTAAGAGGACTGATATGATGCTTTGAGGTAGTTCTTTTTATTAACAGCAAGCTTGTCGTGATATAACAAGTACATGAATTTTAAAGAGGCCACGCGCCAATGGTTCTCAAGTGTCTGTATCGCAGTGCGATGGCGCAGCAGCGTCACACTGTTATTCTTGGAGTATCTAGAGTAGATGAAACGAAGCTCCTCTTTTTGAATTGTCTCTAACTTGTTGATAGGATACACTTGGTGGGGAGTCCATACAACATTGCCATATTCGGGAATGGGGCATACCAGATATTTATAGCATGATAGCTTTAAATTCAGGGGTGCTGTCGCAAATTTTCTGCGTTGAAACCGAAGTCGACTGAATGCTTTTTGACACGTATTACTAATATGCGTATCCCATTTCAATGTGCTCGTTACTGCTACCCCTAAGTATTTGTACTGTTCTGCCCGAGTTACGTTTGACCCCATGAGGTTGTTAGTGAACACTAGTACCTTTTTCTTTCTTGTTACTGACATACATGCTGTCTTAGCTACGTTAGTTTGCATTCCCCGTTCGTCGCCCCACTCTGCAAAACAGATCAAAGATGCGTTTAATTTAACCTGATCTGCCTCTCTTCGTATTGTTTCGTATATGACGCAGTTTTTGGCAAATAATATTAGTGCAACGCCTTTTTAAACTTGAAGGTGCATTACGTATATTAGGAGTTAAGTAGGACCTAACACGTACCCTTGGCGCACTCCCGAGAAAACTTCCAGACATTCTGCTTCAGCACTGTTTACTTTAACAAAATGTTTGCGGTTAACAAGTCACGCGCTTATCCAAGATAACACTTTATCGCCTATTCCAATGTTCCTAAGCTTGCCTAATAATTTACAGTGGGTTAACCTGTCAAACATTTTCGGAAAATATTTGAACATAGTATTTACTTGCAGTCTAGAAATATTTAATGCAGCGAAGTCGTGAATGGTTTCCAAAACCTGTGTTGTCAAAAGACCTTTGCGGTGGAGGCGGAAATGTTGTAGGCCCGTGTGCTCAGATTTGGGCGCACGTTAAAGAACCCCAGGTGGTCGAAATTTTCGGGGCCCTCCACTACGGCGTCTCTCATAATCATATGGTGGTTTTGGGACGTTAAACCCCACATATCAATCAATCGAAGACCTTTGCGGAAGCCATGTTGTTTAGTGTATAGCAAGTTTTCTTCAAGATACGCCATAAGTGCTTTGTTAATAATGCGCTACGTGTGTTTACAGCAGCAGCTGGTTAATTATATGTGTCTGTAATTGTTTACCTGCAGTTTTTTCCCGCCTTTGTGAATGGGGATGATCTTTGTACGTGTAATTCCACTGGAACGCTAGCAATTTCAAAGGATGCTGTGAAAATTTCGTGACTAAAAGGAGTCACGTGCTCCGCGCAGCAAAGAAACGTAATTGAAGTATTTTCGGCTCCACCTAGGCGACTTTTTGACATCCATATGTAAGAGAAATTGTACGATTCCCTGTTTTAAAAATTCTACTACCGCCGTTGTTAAATCGTGGACTCCAGTTTCAACGTGTTCTGGAAGTTCCGAAGAGCGAAAACATGCAGACTGAAAATGTTAATTGAACGCTTTTGCAATAGTGGGAGCATTAGTCTCAATTACGCTATCGATTTCTAACTGCTCGACACCGTTTTCAGTCTTAAAAAGATAGCGCCAAAATTGGCTTGGTTCATCTATCATGAAGGTTGTGAGTGTGGCAGCGAAAAAATTGTTACGCGCAGAGCTCATTTTCTGTTTTTGCTCTAGGTTTAATCTACCTGCTTTTTTAAAGCAGACTTTGCTTTTGCGCATGTGCTTTAATTTTCTTTCTTTTCTGTGAATAATACTTCGTGATATCCAGGGTTTTTTGCGCTTTGTATACGATTCAGTTTTATAGGGACAAATCTCTGTTAACAATGAGCAATTTACATAATATTAGGTTTTACATAAGTAACCGCGAATGAATATAACTAATCACAGCTAGTTAGGTTTGATAATGATGCACGCTCGCCTCACTGCCGAGAAGTCCCAGTTGCTACAATAATGTACCATCGTGTAGTTATGATAGCGCAAATCTCAAATTCTCACACATTGCTATATATACCATCGTGTAGTTATAATAGCGCAAATCTCAAATTCTCACACATCGCTATACAATCAAAACGACTAACTTGAAGGAAGCCACACCCGAAAATTAAGTCTGAGTATGGGACGTTCAACAACTTGTTCGTGTAAGGTGTGAGAACAGTTCATTTCCAGTACACATTGCGCTGTGCTTCGTTCCGTAAGCCGTCACTTAGCTGTCGCGCTCTTATTTTAATAAGGAAATGAAATGCTTACTCTCATATTTACAGTTGTTGAAATATACTGGGGAACTGAGTAGGAATGCATTAGTTAGAGGTGGGAAAGCACATTTTTGGGAAAGCAAAACATAAATTTCTTGCAATGTGTAGTAACATAACATTGATTAATTAAACAGTAGCGCATCGAATAACATTTCTAGGGACTTTTAGGCACGTAGAGAGAAAGAGAGAGAGACCGAGAAAAAGAAAGGTGAGGAGAAACGCAAAGAGCTTAACCAGACAATTTTCCGGTTTGATGCCCTGCACAGCGAAAATAGTATACTAGCGGGAACAAAAGCTAAGGAAGAAAAAAAAAGAAAAAATGATTAAAAAATATAAAAAGAACGAGACATGCGCTATTACACGCATGCACCTTCACATAACAGCGGTTTATTTTGCTGACGTTTAGATGGGAGTGCCATTTTTTTTATAGAATAAGAATATTTACAGATTTCCTGTGTCTTCTTATGTCATGTTAAGTAGGAAGGAAGCGGACAGAAAAGAAAAGAAGAAGAAAAAAAGAAGAAAAAGGAAAAAAAAGAAACACGATGGGGTAAGAAGGATTGGCATGTCAAGAGAGCAACATGTAGATTGTGGCAGTTGAAGAGCCGTCGTTAACGAAACTTATGCAAACAAGTAGCACTTCCTTCAAGGGGGAGAGCCTGAAAACGAAGCATGCATGGCTTTTGCCCTCTTCCACTTATGCAGGAAGCGCATTCGCTAATTAGGACAGCCAGCTAGTTTCATGCTCTATCACAAGTAGGTTAATGCGAAACATACAAGCGGTGGCTGCATTACATTACCGTGATGATTCGGGGAATGCGACTCGATACTTTCTCATTCATCATACAAACATAGCTAACTAGAGCCCACGCCACTCAGCGTGCGCATTATCGTTTCATTCGCAGACCCGACACGTCATGTCCCGCCACACCAGCGCCCCGCCGACAGTCACATAATGCAAAGAATAACGCGAACAAAGGCGGGGATTCATTTATTTTTGCAAGCGTTAGAAAATGAATCTAAATGACGGAGGTTGACGCGCCGAAACAAAGACGTGATTATGGAGTACGCCATCGTGGACAACCCTCTAATAATTCCCACCAGCTGAGGCTTATTAACGTGCACGTAAATTTAAAAATACAGGTGGCGTCGCAATTCAACCCCATCGAAATGCGGCTGGCGTGTCGAGGAGTCGAAATTGCACCCTCAACTTTACTGCAGTGAAATACCTTAGCTTTTACGCTAATACGGTGGGTGATTATGGCATGTAGTTTTGAGTGAGCATGATTTCTATTGCAATTATATAAAACAAATACAGTGTAGGCCGACAAGAACTGCTACTAAGAATTTTTGTAGCTTTCACAATATTTAACCAAGTTTATTGACACAAATAGCACCTTTTTCCCCTTCCAGTTGGAGAATTGGTATGCATTGCATAAATTCTGTTTACAAGCACCCCTGTCATTCTCAAACCATTTTTTTTCTGTAAACCATTAGATGGGACATGTTTTGGACATACTTCTGCAGATGTTCGAAAGGTGCATTTGTAGAAGCTTGCTCAATTCGCTCCTCAAATTCATCAATACACTTTTCTGGTTGCGCAATAAACTCCTTTTCTATCCCACCCGAAGAAGAACAAGTAGCTGGATGTGAGAACTCTTCGCAGGCTATTTTGAGGGGCCACGACACCCCAACCAGCCTCCTAACAAGTGTGTCGCAGATGGCACATGGGCACACAACTTTATATGTGGTCCTGTCTTTGATGCTTGCAATGAAATATATGAGATATGTATTATATTCTCTGATCGTAAAAATTAAACTGCTTTTTTTCACAATTAAAGTTCGTTATGTGTTATAAAAGTTGTAGAAGAATTATAAAGAAATCAAGAAATAGGGAGGTAATACTATACACATAATGGCATACTTGTAAATAAAAATGAATTGAATTCATTCTAGTCAAACACTGAATTGAATTCATAGTCATTATTCATGCGTCGCGTTCCTAGCAGTCAGTGTTTAGATTATGTCTAAAGAGATACTGCAACTGGTACAACCAGTGAAGTTCCAGTGGCATTTGAGTGACCAGCTTCAGTGATTTGTATGGGGGCGGGCCTTTCACGCTTCTTATTCTTTTATCCGCATTTACGCCTATTTCCTCGGTGTAGCCCTAGCCATGTGTGTTGTAATCGTATCGTCTCCGTCCCTTTTTGGTTGTGCAAGGCGGTAAATGTGTGTCAGATTAAGCTAACTATATTGCAAGCAAAATAAACCTGCCTTTTCTCGGTAGCACGCACGTCAAGCGGATCTGTGTAGCGTAGCCGTATTGAATGCCCCATGTGCACCATCTAAAGACCACACAAAAAAGTTAACAGATATGTATATAGTGCCTAAGCACTAAAGTAACTGCATGCGCTACATGATTGGTTACTTTTCTCTTCGGGCGTACCTAATCAGGTTTGTACGAACTGCCGTTGAGTCCAGTACACATTTGTACTTATCTTTGCACAGCGCCCGTTTCAACCGACACACCCTTTTGTCTGTCGTTTAATCTCAAAGCTTTATCGCCGTATTGTTCACTTGCATTCGCTTCGAAGAAATTACCTTTGTACATAAAGCTGTTGCACAAATGGTACTTTTATATTGTCAGAATGTACAGATGATACCAATATGTTAGCATCAGGGAGACGTATAAATCATACTGCGTACTAAGTCTCATGTCACCAGTCCTTTACCAAGACTTGCGCCCAGTAAGGAGGTTAACTGATTACAAGAGTGCGTAAGATCATTGATTCTCGTGGGATAACTATATGTTGCCCCACCACTGCCACCGACACACTTCTTAAGCGTTCAAGCAAAAGTACGCGAATTATCTCAAATAACTACACCTTGCCCCACCCCTGCTACCGACATGCTACTTAAGCGTTCAACCAGAAGTACACGAATTATCCTAAATACCACAACGGCGTTGATTTTATTTTGGGCCCACTGATTTCATACAATTGTGGAATATGTCGTATGTCTAACGTATTTGAGATAAGTACCACGGCTGACATAAGAAAGAAAGAAAGAAGAAAAGGAAGAGAGGAAAAAGTAAAAAAAAAGAAAGAAAGAAGAAGAAAGAACATGCTGTACGTATGACACGTATACGGTCACTACAGGGATTGCTGCATTGCCAGCAATATACGGTCATTTACTATCGGTTCAGCTGCTTCGTTTTTTACCGTTTTAACATAAGCCTTGCGTCCACTACTATCGAACGAAGAAGTATATTTACACACACGCATGATTGCACGCACACACACACACACAGGCACGCACATGTACAATATGAATATAATATAGTTGAATGGTCTCTCTACTGCAAGTAATATTGTGCGGCAGAAACGTAGAACCATGTCAGGCATCAAAACATGTGAATTGCATAAGACGTTGGAGTTTGAAAGGCCCACATATTACAAAAATCTATGACCTTTTCAATCATAATAAGCTCCAAAAGCATCATCAAAGTGAGCCACTGCGTATACAGGTTCGCGTGTTTATATTACTTTTATGTGAGCTTTCACAAAAGCATGTTCTCATGTTCTCAATTATACATGCGTCAATTTACAGTTTTCTTGCACTCTCAGGTCATCCGAGAGGTGACTGCAAGCCATTCGCAATCTCCACCGGGCCTCAATAGCGGTGTTGCTTGGTCGTAAACAAGCAACCTGCAAGGCCCACTGTATCATATTTTATACGCTGAATATGATACCTCGTTAACGCTACTGAAAGCTGCTATGGGTGTCACCATACGCAGCTATTGCAGATTTGACATGTTGTGAAGAAGGTACAGTGACTTACATATTATACTATAGTAAGTAATTATTTCCGGTTAGTACTGATCAAGTAACGCCTAAAAAAAATTCATTCATATTTTTCCTAAAATTAACTGTACAAGAAGAATAAAAACAGTCAACGTTTTCTCGCAATTATTTTTGAAGGCATAACTGTTCCTGGGTATTACAGGGTTAAATCTAAACGGAATGAAATGGAGCGCCGCACTTATACCCTTCGCAACGTAGTACTGGAATCACTTTCTAATCTTATTCGGATCGCATCTGTAGGGACTGGAACCTTGGAGGAATCGCGCCCATAGAGGCGTGCCGTATAGTTCAGTTGAGATGGACTTAATAACACGCATCATAACTAAGGGATTCTAGGTGAGAATGAAGATTAGATGCATTTTGGCTTGATGAATTGCAGCTGCCATTTATGCAACTCTCGGAGCTCCCTGCAGTTCCCTGTATGTCTTCAAAAGTTCGTGAACTTCGTGCGAACTGTATCGCTGTCTTCTGGCATGTCGCGATTGTAGAGTTTCAATGGACGTGCTCAACATGAATGAAGCGTGATCCAAGCGTTAAAACCAAGTGACACTTTCCGCGCAATGGCGTTGTCATTTTTAGCACGCACATTCCAAGGAAGTGATTGAAGAAACGTGAAGGCATTACTGTACAGCAAGTAGCGCGTATACGGCGTTCGTATCAACGACACCGAGCAGGCAAATGTATCTGAGCACATAATATTGCAGCGTTGTAAGCAGTGGGCTGTTTACTGGAGCTTGTTTTCGACGATAGCAGAGAGCACAAAATGCGCTAAATATGCTACACAGGGTCTAAACTGGTGCTCGCATATTGGTATTGACGCTCGCTTCGTATAGCTCTGAAAAATGTAATATTGAAGTTAGGTTCACATCAGCGCTTGAGGTTTAAGACAGAAGAGAGAGAGAGAGAGAGAGAAAAGACTTTATTCCACACAGTGGACCGGCAGTTTGGTCTTGGTAGCTTCACGTGGTGCCTCGGAGTCCCTGGACTCGAGCAGCATCCTCGGCCTGCCGGACGGCCCAGAGCTGGTCGTTCAGCTCCAAGCTTTGAAGGGCCACTTCCCAGCGGCGGCAAAGAGAAAAAAGAAAAGAGAAAGTTAAGTGTTCGTGGTCGTACCTCATTAGGTACCGTACACGTGCAGGGAAAAAGAGGGAAGTATTTTTTGGTTACAGCGGGAAATCGACAAAGACAGAAGACGAAAGGGAAACAGACGAGCGCTGACTCACAACAGAAAGTTTTATTTGAAGAACACACGAACGTGAAAAAAAATCATAAAAAGAAGCGTATCAACATTCCGCAGAAGTGTTAAAAATGAATGTAAAAAGTTACATAGCGCATCACTTGACTGCACATGTGCTGAGAAGATTTGCGAACTCTTGTTTCCGTGAGATATATCGATGCTTCACTGACGCAAGGTCATTGTGCGCCAATGTGTAAAAAATGTATATGCGGAAAGGATAATCTATTTCACGAAAGTAGCCTTATAGGCAGGTCAGGTTGTACAAAGAGCGTGGTGTTGCCTCTGGCCACCCGCAGTTGCTTAAGGTAATTGTTAAGGCAGCTTGATTTAAGTCGCGCAAGGAATGGGTCACAGCAGAGCTGGTGGGCACGTTCAGCATATCTTGTTAGCTATCTGCACAGATAATTTCAGCGGTCATTCAGTGTGCGCCGGTTCGTCGTCAGGATGATGATAATTTTCTATATTCGACAGACGGCAAACCTTGAGCTTGATTTTGATTGATATGCGGTGTTTAACTTCCCAAAACCACCATACGATTATGAGAGATGCCGTAGTGGAAGGCTCCCTAAATTTCGACCACCTGGGGTTCTTTAACCTGCACTAAAATTGAGCACACAAGCCTAAAGTATTTTCTCCTGCATCAAAAATGCAGCCGCCGCAGCCAGGATTTGATCCCGCGACCTGCAGGTTATAGCCACTAGACCTTAGCCCCTAGACCACCGCGGCGGGGCAAAAATCTTGAACTTAACAGGTCTGCTGTAAAACTTGTATAGCTTGTATACATAGGCCACAGAAATTGGATGAATCTCGCTACGTTTCAGTTTCTCTTGGTTACCGTATACGTACAAGTTGCTTGAGCGCTCAGTGAGCGCATGCCGGTTAATGATGGCGATGATATTTTTATAGGCCCCACGGCAAACCTGGAACAAACAGCTCTGCTGTAAAACAAAAGCTGCATTCATAAACGTTTTCTTCTTGTTCCTGCGTTCCCCGTTCAGTGAGAGAGGGGGTGGGAAAGCAGTACGACAACTCTGTTCTCACGGTAATTGGTGGGGTTTAACACCCCAAAACCACAACATGATTATGAGGAACGTCGTAGGGGAGGGCTCCGGAAATTTCGACCAACTGGAGTTATTCAACGCGCACCTAAATTTAAGCACATGAGCCTCAAGCATTTTCAACTTCATCGAAAATTCGATCTCGCGACCTGCGGGTCTGCAGCCGAGTGTCTTAGTCATTAGACCACCGCGGTGGGTACTGTAGCTGTTCTGACGAGATTAAAAATTCGTAGGCACGGGGCGTCACTAGAGCCAACGTTTCGGAAGTTGTTTAGTCATCTTCAAGGCTGCAACGAGTTACATTACAGAAGAGGATGCCGAGAACCATATTTGATCTGTGTGACCCGTCCTTGCTGCGTGGTATTAAGCCGTTTGAGCTGCATGAGGGCAGTGGCTGTCTAATATTCCTCACACGTGTTCGGCAGTGCAAACATAGTAAGAGCCAACTGTTGAGCATGGGGCGAGTTTGTTCGCGCACATGAATTGGTACAGCGCATTCTGGGAAAAAATGAGAAACGGCCGAGCCGACCAGACGAAACGACAGAGCGCTCTGTCTTTTCGTGTGGCCGGTTCCGCTATTTCTTTTTTTTTATCAGGATTCACCCTACCAGCTTAATTAGAGACATGACATTGGTATTTTTTGTGATTCGGAGAAGACAGCAGCAATCTGATCCGATAGAGATAGAAAACAGAAAAAAAGAAGGGAGGGAGTTTAAGCAGATGCGAGGATCCGGTATGCTACCCCGCATTGGGGTTGGATAATAGAGGTTCAAAGAAAGATAAATAAAAATAAATGAGAGCAAAAACACGAATACACAAGCGCTCACAAAATGGATCCACTCAAAGTCGTTCATTCAGGCCAGTAGTTCGCAAGAAGCCCAGTAGCGCTTGCGCGGTCTTGTTCTGCGATGATGAATCTAGGCGATGGTGCAGCATGCGGTGCGCGTATACGTACGAGTAAACGCCACGCTCAACCATAGTCTCCACAGAACAGTAGCGTCACCTCGCCTGAGTCTTGTTGCAAGCCGTAAGATTAACACAGGGTCAAGGAAGCGTAATCTTGCATGCGTAAAATGAGGCTCATTTCAATGGGACTATGAATCATTGGCAAGCAAGCATCTGGATCATTCTAGTGGCGTTGGTTCTAGAGATAGAAATTGACAGGTCGTGGTCTTTTGTATGGGTTAAACAGACAGCTTGATGAGCCCTTTCATTACCGATAATTCCACGGTGACTTGGCAGCCACCGAAATACACAAGGTGACACCCTTTCTCCATTACGTGGTGTAGCATTTCTGCCCTCTCAAAAACCAACTGTTCGTGCGGACCACGGCGTCGACTTGACAGAAGTGACTGCAGTGCCGCCTTACAGTCGCAGAAGATTGTCCACCATTGCGTGCTTCGGCCGTTAGAGAAACGCAGTGCAGCGCGAACCGCTGACCTGTACTGCTGACATGTTGTTGCATGAGCTGTCCTCAATTTGATAGTTGTGGCATGCGTTGAATTAACGACCGCGCTGCTGAACTGTTCGGCAGGACGGAACCGTCAGTGTAGACGTATACAGGTACAGTCTTGGCACTTCTCGTACAATGGAAGTAAAGCGAACTGCTTAAGTGCTAGTATTGAGAAATCTTTTTTTATGGATGCCTGGAATTGTTAGGTTCATTACTGGCTGTTTGAGGCACCATGGACGAACTGAGGGATTCGTCACAGGTGTGAAGCCAGTTGGTAGAGTCGCCATGTGCAGTTACTGTACTACTAAAGGGAGTACGAGGCCTGTTTGCCGGTAGAGAGGCTAGGTGGTGGCGGAGTGTTTGGGCAACATGCCTTACGGTTTTCCACAGTGCTTCAATTTCAATAAGAGTCTGCACGAGGTGGTCTTTGGTGAAGGCTATAGTCGCCACTCTTGAGGCACCCTGAGGCAGGTTTAGACAGATTCGGAGTGCCTGTGCCTGAAAGCTCTGTTTCATACGTCGACTTGCTCTGCTTGTGTTAGATAATACGTGCAGACTGTATCGTAGAAAGTCAAGAAAAAGCACCCTTTACTGTCGTAGAATAGAATAGGGCTGCATTTCCCAAGTCATTCCAGCGAAAAACTTGAAAAGGTGGTATATACCCGTCAATCGCTTTTTAAGATACGACACGTAAGGGCTGAACTCTGCGATGCGATAAATATGCTCACCAAGTCTTAAACAATTCTGCACTAAAAAAATTTAAAAAATTAGGGGATCTTCAAGCTTCGCTTTTAAGAGTTGAATGTGATAGCGATATTCTGTCCCTGTGTGCGTACTTCAACCACTTAGTACGTGCTTTTATTGTTTGATGTTACTCGAAAAATTTAAATTGTGCACTACCGCAGTGTAGTCAATAAAGTTGAAAGCGCATGGAATGTGTCAGTGAAGCTTTCGCATATGGCTGTATTCTGTGTAATGGGTAGCATGCTTTAAAGCACGAGAAATGATGCGCATGAATTGTTTTCGACATTGCTATGCACCTCCTACGTGGCCTTACGGTAATACGCACACTAAAAAGTGTGCTTTAATATGGGGTGCCACTTTTAAACCACGTAGTCGTTATGGTAATCGCATTTTCTGACGCCCGATGACAATGTACGCTTGTACCCCGCAATATTACTGCGATGTCACACGTTGCATTATGAAGCCTGTAACGGGAAGCGTGTGTCTGTAAAACATGAACGTTGCTCTCATTGCATTTCGAAGCAGATGATGTTATTTCAACCATGTTTCCAAGCAGACACCTGGCTGTGTGGTAGAACACCCGCGGCCGTGTTAAAAGAGACACAGCCACGGACACTGCGATGGTAGCGTTTGTTCTGATATGTTTGTGTGCATTGTAATATACCCCTTTCCCCCTTGTTTTTGACGTCCAACCGGAAATAAAGAAAAAAAGGCGCATGGCTGTGTGGTAGAACACCTTCTTGCCAAGCAAACGACCAGGGTTCTCATCAATAGGGCGCGAAATTTTTGTTATCTATTTTATTTGCATCTTTATAGATTCTTTGATCACGTTCAAGGTGATATTTCGCTGACAACCAAAATAGCTCACGCCGACCACGACACAGGAATTTCTGCAAGACGTGCTCTTTAACACTATCACGTAAGAAAAAAGTAAAAAAAAAAACCCTGGCTGATCCCTCTTTCTAGGAACCGGTATAACATGAAAGTTAAACGTATCTACACAGTTGTAGTGAGCATTTATTGTGCACTGTTTCGCCACAAGTGCGAAGGGATTAATGCTACAGCAACAAATTACAAAGTCACACGAAGAACGACATCCAACAGCAAACTTGCAGCACGCAAATGCATCTTTATATGCACCAAATGTGCATATGAAGGAAGACCTGACTAAATATTGTCACAGCTCGACACTTGAAGCACGCCGTGTAAACAGAAAGACAGATTGACGATACGAAAGCACAATTATACATTGATTGATATGTTGGGTTTAACGTCCCAAAATCACCATATGATTATGAGAGACGCCCTAGTGGAGGGCTCCGGAACTTTTGACCACCTGGGGTTCTTTAACGTGCACCCAAATCTGAGCACACGGGCCTACACCATTTCCGCCTCCATCGGAAATGCAGCCGCCGCAGCCGGGATTCGAACCCGCGACCTGCGGGTCAGCAGCCGAGTACCTTAGCCACTAGACCACCGCGGCTTTTTTTTTTTCTTTATTATACTAGACCACCGCGGCGGGGTATGCACAATTATACAAAAGACAAGCATGAACAACTGTCACAATTCTTACTTCTTCGTGTATGAGGAGTGTGCTCCTTTCGTAAAGACGGCCGCGGCAGCGAGAGAAATGACCTTCATGCTCTCCCAAATCAAGTCTCTGATAAGGCGATAGTTAAAGCGCGATAACAAAATGACGACACAGAGACAAGAAGGACACGAAAGACACTTGTCTCTGTGTCGTCGTTTTGTTCTCGCGCTATAACTATCGTCATGCCATACCAACTAGCCCAAGCTGCCACACTTCTCTGATAAGCGCGCGCAGGGGAAACCCCGCTCTGTGGAGCCGGAGCTCATTGAAACGCGAGAGGCGACGCGTGTGCCAAACACGACACCAGCACGCCATCTCGCTATACTGACGACAAAAATGCGCTGAGATTTGAGAGCCACTACGCGCCAAACGGCGCGCATAGTGCATATTAATGGCTTGCCGTTACCAGTTCTATCGACGTTTGTTTTGTGGCTGAGTGGTTTGCGCCTCACGTTGCAGATGGCGAGGTCCCTGGTCGGGCTCCCCGTTACAGTACCTTTTTTTCTGTTTTTTAGGTGCGAAGCATTGCTTAGCGAACTTTGGTTACTTTAAGCGTATACGCTTAAAGTCATCAAATAGAACGGCAGATATATCTGCCGTTCTGTCTATTTATGTACCCACCTACGACTTTTGGCTCTCCTGTCTGTTTGAATAATGGGATCTATAGCAAAATTGGTATGGCATCACACGACTGTATGACGAGCATAAGTGACTACAGGTTTTCCCGCTCGTTTTAATTCAAGTGCAAGCCTAAATAATCTACACGCCATTGAAATATTCTGAGCGCCAAGGTATTTAATCCATGTGGCAGACATTTAGCCCAGCGCCAACATATTTATACCAAGTGTCAACTCAGTTAGCCCGCGTTTTACTGAGTTTATTCCAAGTGCCACCATGTTTACTACAACTGCATGCCAACGGCTTGAATTTGGGAGCCCGTCAGTTTGATTCATGCACCAGAAACACATACTTTGTCCAAATGTCGGAATAATGTAAACACGGAGCGACAGTAAAAACTTTTCGCCTGCCTATACATGCCAATGCTTATGAAATTAGGTGCAGAGCTGTTTCCCCGTAACGTTCTGGTGTCATGGCATCAAATTAAAAAAAAAACATTGCGTATTATTTGCATTTCATCATCATCATCATCAGCCTGACTACGTCTACTGCAGGACAAAGGCCTCTCCCATGTTCCGCCAGTTAAACCGGTCCTAAATGGGTCCTAAATGTATTTGCTCATAAAGTAAATGTTAGTCTATGCTTCATCACTTCTGCATTATTCTGGCTAATCATCTACCCCATCGCATATTCAGAGACTCATATCGTCTGCTCAGCAGACGGCCTTTTGATACTGATTCGCTGAGGCATTGCAAGTCGTCTGCTCGGCTCGGTGAGAACGATGGTGACCGACAGATGATATTAATCATTTCTTGAAATCCAAAACGCTCATTTTAAAAAAAAACTTAACTTGCATTTATTCGGGTTCATGTAGAATTAAGTTTTTTTATAAAAGCATCCAAGCAGATACTCCTGCTTTCATGTAACAGACGACGCTGTTATTACTGAAGCGTATTTGCTTGAAACACGCGTGCTTAGTCGAATACACATAAGTTTGTTTGAATAAAAAGATAACTGCTAATATGAATGTAAATTATGACTACTGTTGTCCACATCAGGATCATGAGTTTACGTCTTATGTGCACTTTAAGACGAAAACCTCTTCAAATTATCTTTAATTCGCTGAGCCCTGTGAGGGCCTCCTAATCTCTTAAGCATGTAACTGCTTTTGACCCATCGCTGCCCACCGCCAGGTTTTCCATATCTTTGTATGCACTCCAGCACTCCAATAAGCACATGCTGTATCTTGCACAACATGACCGGGCCCAGTCATGTAATGCTATACAAGTCTAATTATGAGCTTTATTGACGAACACAAAATATTCGTTAACATGTTCCTGCTTTTCCTTTATATATATTAAAATGAGTCCACCCGGGCCAAGCACTCATCTACAAGCTTGTACATAGCAAAGTACAAACATGGCTCAAGTAAACAACGGCAGTAAATTTTTCACAGATGCTAGCGGCTAATACAGATAATGATTTGTTATACTTTGCGAAATTTATCTTATATAATGTAAGAACTGCATTTTAATCGTACTGTCATTTTTACGCCCCGTATTCTGCTTTTTGTGCATGGATTAAACTGACTGACACTTGAATTAAAGCCATTGGCAATTGGATGAAACATTGCAGCACTTGGATTAAGTCTACTGGCACGTGGCCTAATTGACTTGACACTTGGATTGAATAGCGTTGGCGCTTTAGGTAAATGTTTAGCACATGAATTAAATAGCTTCTGTGGTGCTCAAATTATTTCAATGGCATGTGGTTTATTTAAGCTGGCACTTGGATTAAAGTGAGCTGGAAAACCTGTAGTAATCACATGAAAATCGTGATATGGTTGTCATCAATGTCATCATTTACAAGTTATTGTCTTGCTCTTCTTTCGGTGGTGTCGTTCACATTATATAATGCAAAACTGGCATGGTATTACATGACTACTTGGAGAACATAAGTGGTCCTAACGTGTAATCATGGCATGCGTGACTTGTAAGTCATGACTACACACTACGCTCATGGTGCGCTCGTGGTCGCTTTGCTAACTTCACATATACCGAATTTGGTATTACGTGACGTGAATGAATGACGAAGGTATATGAATGGTGCAAACATGAAATCATGAAATGCGAGTCATGAAAACATAACTACAAGCAACGTTCATACCGTGCTCTTCACCGTTTCATTAATTTCGCATATACTAAATTTGGTATTAGGTGACGTGAATTGACGGCGAAAGTAAATGACACGTCCAAACATAATAATCATACAATTACCATGTTTGGATGTGTCTTCACCTTCGTAGTCATTTCTCTTCGTCGTTTGGACGCGTAATTTACATGACATGCGTGTCATGTCAGAACGTGACTACATGCCATGGTCATGAGGCTCTCGCGGCCGTTTTGCTAGCTTCACATATATCGAATTTGGTGTCACTTGACGGCAATAGATGACGAAGTTATATAACACGTCGAAACATAATAATCATGACATGCATGTCAAGTAAAACATGATTTCATACTACGCTAATAGCACACTCGCGGCCGTTTTGCTAGCTTCACGTATACCAAATTTGGTACTCCGTGATGTGAATGGACGACGAACACAAATGACAGACGCAATCATGATAATCATGACATGGAAGTCGTGTACGGATAATATACATGCCACGCTCAAGGTTCACTTGCCGGCGGTTCGCTAGCTTGACATATGCCTTAATAGGCATCGAGTGATGTCATTGTATTGCAAACATGAATTACAGGTCTTAACACTCAAATCACGACATGCAATGTTAGTGGTGCCGTCATTATGTAATTATAAACAACACACCTGCATCTTATCTAGATACGTCTGCTCGCATAACATTTATGCTTGTGTTCACTGTGTACTACATCCGTTCGCCTAGTAACGTTGTGCAGATTTTCAAGTGACATATCAAACTTCCTCATTCGAGCTTCGCATATCATGGATTCCCACCGTACGTGGGATCTGCCTATTGTTTCTTTGCAATCTGTTAGTAAATATTTTATAACTCATTTTTCTGACAGAAATATGTCAGCACAGCCGTAGTGGACTTAAGCATAAAAGACTTTCATGCTAAAAAAACAAAAAAAAACATTTATTTGTTCACAACGGGGCCAATCCGCACACATACACATATTTCTTAATTTTTTTTCATTTACGGAGTTTAACCTTTTCTGTATAACGTAATTCAGGGCACATAAGAGATCCACTTATCTGGAACCTTCCACTGTATAGGGCGCCCTTAATTATCTCTCGTAAAATATCATTAGGTTGGACCACACACATATGTAAGTTGTTTTAGAAATTCGTTATTCTTAAATTTCAGGTCGGTCTGTGGCATTCTGAGAATTTTGCTAGGCAACGTATGAGAGCAACATCCACTCTTTCTTTGGACCCTCTTGGTAAATTTACGCATGCCGAGCGTAGCACTGACGATGGAAAGAGGGCGCGTATAACCATCGAAACCACTAGTTATGTTTGTTCTTTATGCATGTTGAAAACTTCGTGGAAACAGTTATTAGCTTTTGAAACAGGGCACTGAGAAAATCGCTCTCGGTGGAGTCGTCGTTATCGCTGAGGCGTTGCAGGGTCCCCGATTTACGGCGCACTTAATCAGCTCCAGGCTGCCACTCGTTAAAATTCTTTCTAGTTTTAGAGAAAGTAAGTGTCCGACGAACAGACTGGAAAAAAAGGAAACTTTTTTTTAAAGCTTGATCAAGCAGCCTACGGGAGCTGCTCTTCAGCGTTACTCGTTTTCCTACGAGAGATTAGAACAAGGAGAAAACATAGCGAACAAAAAGAATCCCGCTAATTTTGCTCTGGAATTCATTAGCTATTCGCGATATGTAGTCGTCCTTCTCGGTCATGACATACAGGAGGCATATCAAACTGAATTCAGTCCGACTTCTGCATGCGCTGAGAGAGTAAGATAACCAAAACTTATTTTGCTGTCCTTAGGATTGATCGTAAAAACTGATTGCTGGACTGCCTAATGGCTGACAAAATGATGGCGCTTTATCTCAGTGGTTTAAAGATACCTCATTTTCACGTATTGAGTCACCAGTAAACGCCAGATCCGGTAACAGTGGCTGAGGAATCTGAAATGAATAAATTTGTTGCACGCGGGAACATGGTCTATAGTCACGCTCCGTCAAACTGCCCATTTCGGCTTTAGTTACGTGATTCTTCATGTACTTCGATGGCTCGGTGATGATTATGCCATGCCAAGAAGATTCTGTCACACGCCCTGGATGAAGGTACTGCCATTTTTTTTTCATCTCTACGTATCAGAAATCAACCCATTTTTTCACTCATGATTCTGGCTGCATTTGCGAGAACACAGTCATTTTTTAGTCGATATAAGCCACCCAAGTTGGTGTCATGCCCACTGAGCACCCTCTTCTTTCATCGCTTTCACTAAAGACCTTCACAAAAACTTCGACATGTTCGTGTTGCCGAATTAGGCTGGGTAGGCGAGACAAATCGAAAAAGTTCGTGCGGCGTTTGACCAAAATAAAATACAGTCTGGACGCGTTAAGCGAGCTTTACAAGACCATAAAAACAAATAATGAGCAGCCGACAAAGAAAATAATTGCCTAATGGTAAAAAAAAAATTCACGCATCTCCACGAAGTGGAATGATAACGAGTGGGCGAAGCTGTGCCCGCAGGTCAGTGTGTACGTTGAAGATGCCGACTAGTATGAATAGTCTGTGCTTGTAGGTGTCTCATGTTGTTCTGTCACAATTATGATTGATTGTAGTGTATTGCTAAACCTTTTTGTGTCTCACATATGTTACTCGAGCGTTCGCTTATGAATGTAGATTGAGTGGCAAAGTGACATAAAGAGTCCACGAAAAAACTAGGTCCTAAGGTCCGTAATGTCTGTGTTGAAGTCACCATCTAGTATAAAAGATTTGTGCTTGTAGGTGTTTTATATTGTTCCATCACAATTGTAATTGTTATTCATTTGTTGCAAACCATTTTTTTATTCACATACACAGCACATACTACAGCACCGGTATTCTAACGACCATGACACCGAATAGAGAGCGTTGACGACAAAGCTACGTCACGAGGTCCCCATTGTGTATACGTGTGAGTCGCCGACCAGTATACACGGTTTGTGCTTGTAGGTGTTTTGTATTGTTTCGTCACAATAATGATTGATATTAGTCTTGTGGTTAACCTCATTTTTTTGTGCCTCACATCTACGATCCTGCCCGTGACGGGCACCACGGACGCACAAGGGCCGGCTCTAAGGTGCTTTGTCTTTACAGAATTAGCTCAGCTCACACTGGAGACAGTGTAGTTAATGCTATGGATAGCAGAGCTGGTGGGCACCTATGTAGTCCTTGTTTACGCTTTTTAGTTAAGTTTTCAGATTTTCTTTCTTCCTTATTTCATGTTTTCTTTCTTCCTTCATATGTTTTTCTTCTCCATGATTTTTAAGTCTTCTTTTTCTCTGTTTGTTTCTATTTATTTTCTCTTTCTCTCTCTTTCTTGCCCTTCCTATCTTTCTTCCCTTTCATCCTTTTCTTTCTGTTTCTCACTCTACTTCTTTTTTGTCATTCGTTGGTCTTCTCTCGTTCTCCCTTTCCTTCTTTTTCTGCATTTTTTGTCTAAATTTGTTTCCCTTTCTCATTTATAGTGTTATGCCTTATTCCCTCCCTGCCTCTTATTCCTCCTCCTCATCATAACATTGCTCCTTCTCACGTTTAGTTTCCTTTCCCGCCTTATTGCTATACTATAATATAGCTTATGCTAAAGATTTAGATTCGTTACTGACCAAGTCAAGACGAAAGAACACAGAGACGTGTTGGGACCCACATGGCTTCTTTGCACACGCTAAGCAGGCAAGAGTGGTATGTCGCTTTGCATGAAAAAATGTGACATTTTTATCCAGACGACTGAGGGCCCTATCAACCGATATATGAGAATCTACTTGCTAGCTACACCAGTTCATCACGTCACATTTGGCATAAAAAACGACATACGGCTCTTGCCTGCTTAGTGTGAATACGAAACCTCTATGGTTCCCGAAACGTCGCTGTGTTTTTTCACCTTGACTTGGACAGCGACAGCATCTACACCTCATCATGATACCTAACCAGATGAAAGTTTCGTTGAACTCTTGACTGCAAGGCTGTGCTATACTCTGCAAGCATGCATACGTTGATAGCTGACTGTTCTGAACGTGATCTTCAACCACTGTATTTTCATTGCACAAATTAGTACAAATGGTCAAAACCAATACTGATGACAGTGCGCCCTTTGGAAATTCAACTCAGAGCTCCTATGCCATCAGGTATTCATGAATCGTGTGCGCAAAGCATTGATGCAATCATTGTGTACACATGCCTTCAACTTATGAGCTATTTAACCCTAAAGTTTGTGTTATAGCTATCGAGAATGGAGTTACTGAGTCTTATTATAGAAAGAACCAAGAAAAGGCAGTCTTTAAATTCTTGTACTATACGTTATCTTTTGCAAACATGACTTGATGAAGTGTCTTTTCATATAGTTTTTCTCATGGGTATCCACAGCCTACGAAAACTCGTATGCAATGCCGCAACACAGAACCCACGATCTTTTCGAGCATAAAGTTTATTAGAATAGTTGTTCATCTAGGGGACATTTTTGATGAAAGAGGCTTTAGAACTGACTGGTAACCCCTCTTGGGAAAGTGCTTGGCCTCACTACTTTTTGTGTATGACACAATTTGTGCAATTCTCGCTGCTCTATTTGGCTTCGTAAGTCGTAGAGTGCTTCCCTAGTAACGCTAGAGCGCTTATTGTCGCTGTGCGATAGAACTTCTGTTTCAAACTATTAGTGCCATTTTATGTTATTTATCTTTATTTCTTCCTTATAATTAATTAATTTATTTATTTTTTGGTGTTTTTTATTTTCTTGGTGTAATAACCCATTAAGGTTATCACAGGCCTCACCGAAATAGAAAGAGGGCCAGCTCTAGGGCACTGCAATAGGGTCGCTTATGATGCTGTATTTGTTTATTAAAAAAATAAATAAAAGAGAATGTCATGTCAGTATTATCAGTACAACTAAAGCAATATTTTTCATGTATATATATATTTACATTCACTATACAAATTGATTATTTCATTTGATTAAGTTCACTTTGTGTAGCATTGTATTAAAGGACACGAAAATCATCACAAACATTTTTGCCTGACTATAGATTAACTACCCTTTTCACATATTACTCCCACCTCCTTCTCTCCTCTCTCTTTTTTATTTCTTTATTTTTTCTTACGCCAATTCTACTACCACACGCTTCATAGCCGATCCCCCGTGGTGGGTTGTGCCATTATTCAGAGAATCACCAGCATCATCATCTTCATGGTTTTGATATTTTTGGGTGACGACGCCAATTTACAACCATTTCGCTATCGAAATAAGTAGGTAGGTCAATGCGTGGCGGCACTGGAGCAGCATACTCGCGTTTCAACAATGCTCAGAGTAAGGACATCCACAGCAACGAGGGCGAAGAACTGCGCGGCTATGCTGTCGAGCCAAACGACACTGACCATGTACGGCGCGTTTATGCAAATAATGCATCGCAGATTATTGTGTTGTTTTACTTTTGAACCAAGACAAGTGAATCAGACACTAAGGCGTCAAAGCTTGTTTCACGACTGCGTATATTCGATTTCAACTAAGAAAGACCAATTAAGCGTTGTGTCAATTACTAGAAAAGAAAGCAAACTGTTTTTTTTGTGTGTGTGCAGGCTTTGAATGTAAGAGATACTAAGAAATAAAAGTACATGAGGACGGGTAACTGTGTCAATATGACGAGAAATACGAATCTGAGCCTCGCACTTTTTCCTTTTGTTTACCTTCTTTTTTTCCCTCTCGTGCATGCGATCTCTGTCTCGTTTCTTGGGTTATATTTTGCTTGCAGTACTTTCTGTACTGCTTAATCAAGTACTCCAGTTAGCTCCTTTGCCGTCAAAGGAAAACACCTTCCAAAGATAAATACTTAAAACTTCACAGCGCAAAAGTAGCCACAGAAGCACAGCAAATACGAGGGCAAGTGCAGACTTGCAACTGAAATTTATCGCAACAAAACACAAATTTATAGCCTCTACAAGAGATGAAGATCGCATGCTTATGCTGATAATAACAAAAAAAAGGAAAACAAAAAACAACTATACAACTTCACCGAAACCCCTCGTGGCAGGAATCCAAGTAGGCCCGTTGTTTATAATATAAGAACATGGAAGGTTTACCGACACAACTTCGTTTAGCGGTTTTTGGAGCCTGAATGATAATTCTGGTGTTAGCATTAGAGTGAACCGCTAGAACGTTTGTTTTCTGAAACACGTCAGGCAGGCAGGCAATTTACTTTATTTGAATCTGGAGACGACGCTCACTCCCCCTTAAGGGGCCACATCGACAGGCCACACCCACCATGGGAAGGAAAGATGCATTTTTTTGGCCATGCCATGGGCTCTCTTCACAGCCCTTAGCTGGTCGTCTTTCTCGTTGCTAGTGAGAAGAAATCACCAGTCCTCCTCCGTATAGGGAGACCCGGGGTTCTCACGCAGGGAAATTGCCACAGCATGTGTTCTGACGCGCAACGTGGGTTATCACAACGAGGGAAGCCTGGTGGTATGCCATCAAGGCTCGGTTTTTTTATGCCGTTGATGTACTTAGAACATCTAAGGGGAGAAGCGTATGCCTCAGTCTGTAGTTGACTTAGAAGCGTGACGGCATGTGCCTGTTGGTAGGTCATGAGTCGATTGTTACAGCACGGGCTCAGAAGTCACGCTCGTCTTCTTGTCCTTTTGTCGTCTTTCTGAGCTGGCGCTATAACAATCGTCTGTAGTTGGCGTAAAGTGATAGACTCAGCTCTGTTTATAGTGTAATGCGGGAGGGGGACTTCCGCTATTCCACCTGTTAGTGCTTGCTAATTTCATGAAAGGTTAGGAGGGGGAGCTCGGTTATACCAATGTGTGTCTCAGCCTCCGAGTGGTTCTCCCCAACGTGGAATGTCAGACCTCTCGCTGGGGAGTGTGCCAACTCGTTAACAGGGGCTAGCCACCACAATAATAATATTATCTGAGGTTTGAAGTCCGAAAACCATGCCACGAAAGACGCTATAGTGGAGGTTTCGGAAATGTCGACCATCTGGTTTTCTTTAACGTGCACAGGGCACAAGTTTCTACCATTTTGCCTCCATTGAAATGCGACCACCGGGGTCGAACCCGCGACCTTTGCGTGAGCAGCCGAGCACCGTAACCGTTACATCACCGCGGTGGCCACCTGTTACTTTTAATGTCCACAGCCATGGCGAGAGTCAGTCACTAACGTCTCAGAAACACTTCGAAACGCTGCTAAACTATAGTGCCAGCACACCTGTTTAACAAATGTGTGCGTGTTGTGTACGTTTGTGTCTTACAAGGTATTGTTTGTCCTACTTTTACTCAACTAATTTACCCAGCAAATGTGTGAAGTCTGGTGCTAGCACGAAATTTCAACACTTCTTGTACAGTCTGAACACAGAGTGCCGGCCGCTCTCACTGATTATGCAGTCGCCAGTCGTTTATTGTGTCCCAGCATCATTCGCAGATTCTCCTCTAGTTCACCATGGTGCATCAATGACTAAGATGCCTGGCTGCTCACCCGAAAGTAGCTGGCTCGATCCCGTCCACGGCGGTCGCATTTCGATAAAGGAGTAATGCCCGTGTGTTGTGTGATGTCAGTGCATGTTAAAGAACACCAGATGATTGAAATTTCTGAAGCCATCCGCTACGGCATAATCATATTTGGCTTTTGGAAAGTAAAACCTCAGTTATTATTATTATTATTATTATTATTATTAGTAGTAGTAGTAGTAGTAGTACAAATTTTTATCCAACTGAATTGTGCTATAAGCCGGCGTTCAACTCCTAATAATTCATTGACCTTGACTAAGAGGTTGGTGCAGAGTCCACCTAAACCTACTGGTTTAGGTGGCCGGGCCTAAGCCTCCCATGAGGGGACGTCAAGGGCTTGCCTCGACGCTGCCTCACGTGCGTGCTGGGTCACCCAGGTTTGGTCGTGAAGAGCGGGGCTCTACAGAGCCTCAGGGAGCCTCGACGAAAGGGTGTGGCTTCCGCACATGCTGTGGGATTGCCCGACACAGTACAGACACACTAATGCCTGTTTAGCTAAAGTAAATATATTTTCAGACGCCTTTTCCCCGTAACAATACTAAGTGTCAATCACCTGTGACGCATACCCGCATGCCAGTGGCACATGCCTGCTCTCGGGTATGTGCCATTGTCCTGCGGTAAGTGCTTGACAACGTGCGTGACGGGATGGTGATATCATTTATGTCTTGACCAGCGGGACATAGTCGTCACACCATCTTACCCGCTTATACTAATATTGGTCCAAGCCAAGGGGGCCATAACGAGAGCACCCAGACGTAAGCTCTAGATAGATAGATAGATAGATAGATAGATAGATAGATAGATAGATAGATAGATAGATAGATAGATAGATAGATAGATAGATAGATAGATAGATAGATAGATAGATAGATAGATGCGAAAAGTGCTTGCAGTACGCAAAGAAATGCTTCGCATTTAAAAACTGGAGAGGGGTGACACATGCTGTGTTTTCAGAGAGAGTTTTTATTTGTATTTTTTATAGATCACTGGTGGTGCCAAGCCTAAAACCAGGCATGTAAGAAGGGCGTTTAGACTCCACTAACGACGTCAGAAAACTACGTCGAAATGCAGCTTGATGATGATGATGACGATGATGATGAGGTCCTCGGTGTATGGGTCATACTCAGTCTGGGGGGATCGCCCAAGAAACGTATAAGTTACAAATAAAAGTGATGCCATAATAATATTTTATGACTAATGAACTATACAATAGTTATAATAAATAAATGATTAATTTAGATTAGTGAGTTCACAACATCCCTGATTCTTTCAATTTTTTTTTTCTCCCATAGAACAGAGGTTGTGGTGACAAAGAGGCTCCGAAGAATAGAATAGTCAAAATAACAAAATTTAATTCAATTCTGTTGAACACCGCTTTAAGAACGTTTCTCCTCAGTAGATTAAGACAGTTGCATGATAAGTAAATGTTGATTGTTTCGCACTGGTTACATTACAAGAAGAAAGGGGAATGAGCCAGACTAGTTCTGTGCATATGATAGTTTAGTATCGGAACGCGACAGCGTAATTGTGTAAAAATAACTTTCACTTTTTATGTTGAACAGGAATTCCTACGCCAAGAGAAGAAAAGGTGTCAATACTAGTCTAAATGAGTGATTAATGATGAGTGTCTTGAATTATGGCACGACTTCTAAGCCTGTCATGAAATATAAGGACTGATGTCGGAATAAGTGTGAATAGCGAACCACTGATGGAGGCTTTCCCCAGAGCGTCGGTCATTTGATTCATTTTTATTCCTTTGCAGCCAGGCATCCAGACTAATCTGATTTGAGTTACATGGGTAGAAACCAGAGAGTAAAAAATACGTGGTAGTTGAGAATCACTATTTCTAGCGAGTGCTGCACACACAGACAAATAGTCTGTAATTTTGCCACATTTGATGTTGATTGGATGAGCTTTCTAAAACCATAGTCACTGCGTAACATTCCACCAGAAATTTTGATAAGAAATTAGGAAGTCCTAATGAGAATGAGCAATTGAAGGTATCGGGAAAAATACCGATGCTGGATATTTATTTGAATTGTGAGGCCATTTTAGCAATAATATCTTTTATTCTTTTGCCCTCTAAATGTCTCTGTAGAAGCCCATTTGGTATTTGGTAAGGCAATTTTTTTAATGATTCGGATATATGACGTCCACAATAACTGCGAGGTTCTGTCTTTCTTTACCTTAAGATGGAACTATTTAGAAGCAACATTACTCGGTCTAACATCTAATGATCCAACAACTGCTTGTACGTATCCCACCTGCAGTGTGTGAAACCAAGGCCAATAAGATATAAAAAAAATTACTCTGTCTAATACATGAAAATAATTTTTAGTTTTATAGGACACTCATCAATCTTTAGGAACGTTTCCACAGCAATTAGTATCCTAAATCTGCACAAAAATAGAGGGCAACCTTGCTTCTAAGTAGAGGTTATTAATGGCTACCAATTTCGTTCATTCAAGGCATAGGCCTCCCTTTTCAAGAGTTGAAGTGGACGCAATTCATAAGCTGGTGCATCGGAATAAAAAAACAGATCCAAATTTTAATACTTGGCGTGCGTACATTTTGTAAATTATAATTAGTGTGTCTCTCCGCGTACATGATCGACTGTTGAACAGACTTCGTATGACTCCCAGCGCACGTACTCCGTACTTGGTCATGTATTCCATGAACGTATGCCAGATGAGGTGGTTATCATAAATTATTACCACACATTTTACTGAGTTCAGTCTTGGTATGTTCTGCAGGTTGCAAGTTATTCTAATAGTAACTGGGTTATCCAAAAGGAAAACTATAAATGTGCTCTTTGAAACATGAAGACATAAATGGTTAGACTGTAAGAATTTTCAATGGGACACATATACGTTTGTAATCAAATAATCGCGAATGTACATCAGCGTCTGAAACGAAAAAAAATGCTATGTTAGCTGCATTTACTTATGTGTATACTTCACCATGACTGGGAATAGCGCTTAGCAATATATAAAAAAAGGCGAGGTGACTGCTCCCTGAGGAACTCCTTGTAATTGGAAATGTATATTTGAAGAATGACCTTTTAGTGAACAATAGCACTCTGTTCCAGTTAAAAACTCACTAAACCACCTCACCATATAGTTAGAGATGTCATGAAATTTAATAGAACCAATAATATATAAAGGAGCCCTGAAACGCTTTTTCGAAGAACCATGAAATGAATTCACTGGAAGAGCTTATTGCCTCACGAATTCAACGCCGCAAAAATTTTAAGAATCTGTCCAGTGCGAGTGGAGTTACAAAGGTTTGTCGCATGCTGCAATGACATTCTCTCTTTTCTAGTCACGACGAAAGCGCTGAAAGCTAAGCAGAGAGAGATGGCAGGACCCCAGAAAAACGTCACGTGCGCTTCGGGACTTTGAGCACTTTTTTTACTTGATTTCCCTTGAATGCGCGGCTTTTTCAGTGTGATCGCGCACGCTCGCGTGGACAAGTAGCGGCCTCCCGCGGCGATGTCTTTAACGAGCGAGCACCATGTTCAATAGAGCCAATGACTGATAGATGGGTTGTTGACGTGTGATTTTGGGGCACATAACGTGATTTGTCGAGAGAAGAGAAAGCAATTTTCAGCTGACTTTGATAATTTATTGTGAATTCCAGGCCGCGTTCTCCGCTATAATGTTTGACTCGCGTGTTGTCGGGAGCCTCTACTACCAATCGGCAGAGCTTTCTGACCATGCTCAAAATGTGTTGCAGGGCCCATTCAATGTTTCACATTATCGTAAGCTTTTAAGGTGTGCAGAGTTACCAGGGCAGCTATTTGTCTGCGAGGGCACGCTGATTTTATTCGGCTCTTCAAGTTCACATGAACATGCCAAATAGAACATTCGGCGCGCTGATTTTATTCGGCTCTTCAAGTCCACATGAACATGCCAAATAGAACATTCAGGTCTAAAACCAATTCGGAAGGGTCCAGAATTTTTTCCAAAAGTTTAATAAGTGGATCATAAATCATTTTTTCATATATTTTAACCAGATTAGAAGTTAGCGCAACGGATCTAATATTGTCCAATTGTGTATCCTGCACAGTAAATTTTAAGAAATTGAATTATTTTAGCAGTCTTTCAATTAGATAGAATCTATGAGCATTTGATAGAATGGTTGACTAAAGATGTTGAAATATCAGAATCTTCCATGAAAAGAATTTAAACATTTTTACTCTTATTTCGCCACCACCTAGAGCGAAGTTTGGAAGTCCTAACGTTAGTCAGTTCTATCATAATAAAGTCATCTCTCGGTGTTTCGGATTCAGTGTATAGTGATGATAGAACTGAGAATCTGCTGCCTTGATCATTTATTATATCGTTTAGCCAATGTTTTATTTTATGATCAGAGTGAACTAAAGAATCTATGTTTGGACGCTGAAGCTTTTTCGTACTACGGAGAAGTTTAAAAAGCGTACTTTTAGTTTTCGATTTCGATACAAATTCTATTGGTTAGTGTCGTAGTACTTTTTTGATTTAGATACTGTGTGTTTGAATATGGCTTGATAAAGTTTACAGTCGCTCGATTTTTCGGACATTGATTACGCAATAAGTTTTCCGAAGCTGCTTTTCTTTTTTTTTAATCGCATGAACAATCCGAATTTCACTAAGGGTTGAACGAATAATTATTCTTCGATTAAATAATTAATTCTAACCATTTTCTAGGAGTTTTTAGAGCACTTGTATTTTTGTTTTTTTTTGTTGCTCATCGGAAGCATCGGATAGCGAAGAAAATGCAGACACCAAACAATTGATGAATATGTTGTACGTAATAAAAATATTGTTTGGTTCAGCTGGCAATGTCACTTGACGGGAAATTTTATAACTGGTAGGTGATCACTATTGATGGCATTATCAACCGTGGACTACGAAGATACAAAAAGCCAAGAACAAAGAGCCAAGAAATAGGATGGGAATAGAAGTCTCCAGAAATCATTATATCACGCCCACACAAATTCCGACCCCTTTCAAGACGGCTAGTACACTGAACACCCTAAGGAAAATTATTGTTCAAATTGTATGTGGGAAAACACCCGGAAGGAGCAGCCGTACAGCTAAAATTTCACAGACAGGAGCCAAAACATGAAAACTCTTTGTTGCCTAATGACAGTTTTTACCCGAAAAAATGAGAGAATACCTGCTTCTCTAGTAGGTCGGTCTGAATGAAAACACCTGTAAAAGTAAATGATAACTTTTTCATTACCTAACCAAGTTTCTTGTAATAAAATTATATAGGGATTAAGTTAATTTACAAGACATAATTGGTCTAGAAAAGCTGATAAAATGGAGATGCAGCTTCACTGAAGCACTTTCAACGACGCTATCATGAAGTGCAGCAGTCAAAATTGCCATCTCTGTTATAATTTCTTTCAGAATATTCGTTGGCTTACTCTGAGGTTCTTCTTCCCCCATTCCCGGTTTCAGTTTCTTACGGCGTTTAGGGCAGGCTGTCTCAGTTTCACTCAATGTCATCGGTTTTTTGTGGGACTAGCTGTTGCCTTCTTCATTCATATTCCACCAGTGGCAAGTAGTGGTACTTACCCTTTTTTAATGCAAATCATTTTTTGTCTAAATCAAGCTTTTTAGCGTCTAAGTTTATATCTATCTATCTATCCACCTACGTCTGCATGCTTTCGTGATTCCTCCTTAACTTGGGGTAAGCCAAATTGATTGACTGATTGGTATGTGAAGTTTGGTATTTGGGTTCTGATTGATTGGTATGTGGGTCCCAAAACCACAATATCCTTATGAAAGACGCCGTAGTGGAGCGCTCCAGAAATTTCGACCACATGGGGTTGTTCCCCTCAGTACCATATACCAACTAGCCCTTCAAGAAACCCACCTGGGGTTCTTTAACGTGCCCCCAAATCTGAGCACACAGGCCAACAGCCTTTTCGCTTCCATCAAAAATGCAGCCGGCGCATCCAGGATTTGATCCCGCGAACTGTAGGTTAGCAGCCGAGTACCTTTGCCACTAGAACACCGTGGTGGGGCTGGGGTAAGCGAAAGTTAGTATGGGAGGGCAACACTGTTTGACGAATACGACTCGCTGGTCATGACATGAATAATGTCCCAATGCCATCGCGTATGACATCAAACACTCTCTGCCAGAGAGAGACACATACCCGAGGGCCGGTATGGGCCACTGGTTTGTGGATACGGGCCGCACGTGATTGACACTTCGTATTTACCCTGGGACGGTGAGAACACACATGGGTAATTGTAGCACGTGAGCGTTAGAAAAATGCTGACACTGGCTGTGCTAACCCGACAAATGTAAAGAAAAAAAAACAGAGTAGGAGCAGGACTCAAACCCCAACATTTGGCGTGGCAACCAAGTGTTCAACCACAGAGCCACGCCAGGTCTCCTTACTGCTTTTCAAATAGACCATAATGTTCGTGAAGCATCAGGTTGGGATGCAGTGGTGGCTATCCAATTTTATAAACTTTAGATACGTACTCTTACGATACAGCCGTCCCGTCGGGTCAAGATACACTGTGGTTAGGCGCAATGCACTAAAGGTTATTGGCAGTTTCCATCAACCAAGGAACGGCACAAACAGACATTGGTAATTTCAATTCGAAAGCGTTAATAAAAATAGTGCATCTCTACGAAGTGAATGACGACGAATCAGCGAAGCTATAGGTCCAAGGTCCATAATGTCTGCATTGAAGTCGCTGACTATAGTGTAAATGACGGACAGATGGACTAATGAACAGATGGACGCATGCATGGATGGACGAGTTGGTGGACCTATGCACGGATACATGAAAAGTAGGACAGACAGACGGACGGATGGATGGACCTATGGGCAGTAGGACAGAAAGATGGACGGATGATGAGACAGACGGCACGGATGACCATGTATTGGGCTGTCATATAGTTGGTTTTATAAGTCCTAAAAAACTATAATGTTTACGTTGAGGTTGCCGACTAGTATAAAAGACGAACAGATGAACGTACCGATCCACGGACGAATGGACAGGTGGATGTACGAACGGACAGTAGTACGCACATACGCAGAGATGGGTGGACGGACAGGCGGACGGTGCGGGTGATCATGTAGTATGCTGTCGTATAGTTGATTACACATAACGTTGGTTGTTTATAAATGTTTTGTTTTGTTGTTGTTGTTTTTGTTGAGGTGTTCAGTATTAGATTGGGTTTTGTAGGCAATTCGCCCCTAAAATCTGGCATCGGCAGCGTTGACACAATGAACCCATAGAATAAATATCATGGTCCTAGCGAGATTCGAACACCAGCATTTTGCGTGGCAATCAAGCATTCTACCACAGAGTCAATCGAGATCTCTGAACCGCTTTTAAAGTAGACCATAATATTCGTGAAACCTCAGTTGTGGTTGCAATGCTGGCTGTTCAATCTCATAAACACTACATACGTACTCCCGTAATACACCCGTCAAGCAAGGTTAACGACAATAATAGTGAAGCACCGTTCATTGAAGCTCATTTACCTAGCATCACTACATATCAGCTGGCTGCTTCTGGTGTTGCTAATACCCATGTTGCTGTTGGCTTTGTTACTCAACAGTAAACATGCGACTGTTCAATATATGTCTGTGTGTATAAAATTTGTGCATATATTTAGCGTCATTTCGTAACATATCGCTCATTAAAAATTACAACATAGTCACCTTTCCACCACACGCTTCGCATAACATCGATTCACAAGGTGCGTGGGATTTGCCGTTTTTTTCTTTTTGTGCCTACATGTTTACGGTTGACTGTGTCACCGTGACTACGCTGCACACCATGACGACATTAGACGCTGGTAAGCCGTGACCCTCTGTAACGTGCTCCGCAGCTAAAATACAGAGATCCAGAGAGAGAAAGGGGGATCATGTGTTGCGTTATCATGATTCGTGAGTGATGCATACGATATGGTTATATAATAACACTATCAGGGGTGTTGCGTCCCAAAATCATATGTTTTTGAGAGACGTCGTGATAGAGGGCTCCGAAAGTTTCGACCATCTAATGCTTTTTAACGTGCACTTAAATCACACGGGCCTCAACCATTTCACCTGCACCGAAATGCGACCGCCACGGCCGGGATCGAACCCGCAACCTTTGAGTCAGCAGCAGAGCACCGCAGCCGCTGATCCAGCGCGGAGGACGATACAGTTATATAAGCGGAGGTACAATAACGCTAGTTTAATAGAATTTACACTTTTGCCGCTCTCCATTTCCAGTCTACGCCTAGAGGGAATGGTTCTTACGTGTACTATACGAATAATAAAGCAACGGCCGTTCCGATCTTAATTCAATACATAGGCGCACGGACCGCGCCACTTTATGGGGCCGCTTAGACAGCCGGCTCGCTATTGCGAGAAGTGGGCGTCCATTATTTAACAAGACGAGTGGAATCCGGAGGCGCGCGCGCAGTTTCATAGCACGTGACCCGAGAAGGAACGCGTTGCGAAATTCGCTATGACATTTGTTAAAATGGGATACTTCTCCTGCATGCGCACCTACGCGACCTTCGAGGGCGTGCTTGGCCTTCGCTCCATTTGCAACGTCGTTACCTCCATAGAGTTTCCCACAATACTTACTAGAGGGATCTCTGGCGCTAGCGTCTATGGGAGTTGCAACACACGGCGCTTCAGCGAGCATGGGAATGATGGGTAGTACACACATTTGTCTAATTTTCGTACTTTTGGCCTGCTTCTGGCTCCGTGTGTGTTCGTGTGGCTTGGAGCCGTTTTTTCACGAAAACATAAATTAGCGAATATTCACCGTTTGCGCTTCACAACCTTATTCTTTTAAGCTTACTATTTCGAATCAAGTACTTAAGTTCAAAAGGGTTCGTTCTTTCTTTCAAAACATAACCGTAACCAGTGATAAACGAAGCCGCAAGTACGATTCGCCGCCCGCAAGTACGAAGACTAGGCAAATGTGTGTACTACCTATCATTCCCATGGTCGCTGAACGATCGCAGCGCCAGAGTGCCCTCTAGTTAATTTTGGGAAACTCTATAGTTACCTCAGCCGTCACACGATATCAGCGCTTAACCCCCGTATTCACCAACGATCCTCGACTCGACTTTCATCCTTCACTTGACAGAGTTGTGCACTGCGCCGCTGCTCGGCTGAAAATGACGCTGCGCTACTCAAGAATAGCAGCAAATTACGACTGATATGCAGTGGTTTTTCCCTGCCTAGAAATGGCGCTACTGTCGGCTTTCTAGAGTGAAGGTGGAACGATGGGTGAAGGGGCGTTCTAGAATACGGGGGTAAGTCCTTCAATGCAAGAACTCTTTTTTTTTAGCCTCTGATAAACTGTCGCCACCAACGCAGCTTCACGTGTCTTACGCGGGCAAGCACTTCAGCTACACTTTCACCGCACTGGAGTTTTCGCTAGGTACTAGTGAACAGTTTATGTGGCTCAGTTGAATTTTTCGGGCAAATGAAATAAATGACTTGAGACACGGTGACACTTTCAGCTACGTGTTAGTGGTGCTTTACCCATTATATTTCGTCGTACATACGCAGTAAGTTTTCATTTTTTAATAAAATCAAGCTGTATGTTACACCTATGAAATTCCTGCTCATGCTAATAATTTTCGTAAGTTCTAGTTTGAAGGAAGCGGGCAAGTGTTTAAACGAAATTTTTTATTATTAATCTTCTAACTTCGCTCTTACGTGTGTACATTGAAGTTTAGTCGCCTTTTTTTTTTTCGAGTGGCTTTCATTGCTTATGACGCTTTAGTTCATGCTTAAATGAAATAATTTGCAGCATTTGAACTATCTTGACTTCTTTTCTTGTCATGGTCTCTGTTCGTGGACCCCGTCTTCTTTAAATTTTATTTACATCAAACTGCAGGCCATGTGAACCAAGCAGAAGCAAGATACAACATAAGAAATGTCACGTACAGTTGAGTTGCAACACGCTGGGTAGAGCTAGAGTGACCCCAAGCCTAAACCAGGTCACAGACAAACGTGAAATTGGTTCCGAAGATGCAGCCTATTGAGAGAGTTTAATTTACCCATTTTGAATCTATGTAGGAGCCACTTCGCAGTTTTGGCACCATTTTTAGTACAGAAAGCGTGTTGCAACTGATATTGAGCGTGGCTGTACAAAGCCCAATTGAATATTGGAAACGTAGAAAGGTTAACAAACGGAATGAAAATGAAAACGCTGTTTAGAAAATAGTGAGCATGTGATACTGAATGCATTCATGTCTGTCTGTCTGTCTGAATATCTATCTATCTATCTATCTATCTATCTATCTATCTATCTATCTATCTATCTATCTATCTATCTATCTATCTATCTATCTATCTATCTATCTATCTATCTATCTATCTATCTATCTATCTATCTATCTATCTATCTATCTATCTCTCTATCTATCTATCTATCTATCTATCTATCTATCTATCTATCTATCTATCTATCTATCTATCTATCTATCTATCTATCTATCTATCTATCTATCTATCTATCTATCTATCTATCTATCTATCTATCTATCTATCTATCTATCTATCTATCTATCTATCTATCTATCTATCTATCTATCTATCTATCTATCTATATCTATCTATCTATCTATCTATCTATCTATCTATCTATCTATCTATCTATCTATCTATCTATCTATCTATCTATCTATCTATCTATCTATCTATCCTATCTATCTAGCCGCCTGTGACTTTTAGTTGTCATAGTCTATCTATCTATCTATCTATCTATCTATCTATCTATCTATCTATCTATCTATCTATCTATCTATCTATCTATCTATCTATCTATCTATCTATCTATCTATCTATCTATCTATCTATCTATCTATCTATCTATCTATCTATCTACAAAGATTCCTAATACCAGGCGCCCTACATAGGTAAATGAAAGTAAGGAGGTTTTTTTTTTTGGCGGGGGAGGGGGGCTGCGTCAGTGCGTGCATGCGTGCGTGTGCTTATTTCAATAATCGAGCACGTCAAACTTCTTATAGTTCGCCCGGGTGGTCTTGTTGGCGAGCAGGTCTTGCGCGTTACTTTTGTTTGGCGCCCATTATTGTTATTTTGCCCCGCTGCGCTGTAGCCGGCGCTATAGCGCAACCACTTGGCCTGATTGCTGTGCCGGCCCCTGCAACAGAGCGACCTTCCGCCGCTCCGAGTTTAGGAAATTTCTTGCATGCTGTCGTCACTGCAGTAGCATGTGCGCGTATGGGCGGAGGACGCCGCTGCATGATTCAAGATGCGCGCCCTGTAGCCGCTCGCTGATGGCAAAAACGCGTACGCGCCAGGCCCGAGGAAGCAGCGCCTGCCTCGGTGCGACAGTGCCTTTTTGCACAGCCCTGAAAGCTGCTGGAGTGTGCGCCGACTCTGCACGCATACCGAGTGCGCATATGGTGTAAACAGTATCTTGCGCCATAGGACATCCTTGAATTATGTCGCGGCCTATATCGTCCTCGTTTCCTTTCTCTTTTTTTTCTTTGCCGCTTCATTCTTTGTATCTCATAGTAGATCGTCACTCAGCCGAGCTAGCGCATTTTCATAGGCAGCTCATGATGCACAAATAGTAGACTAAGCTTGCGTTACCCTTGCCATTTAGGTTAACCTGCAAAAGCTGTGTTTTAGACGTCTTATATACGTCAAAGTTTTTTTGGCAGCGCTTCGTGAACTTGCGTGAAAGAGGATAATTTGTGGCCTGCATGCTGTTCGCTTCCTATACGATGGGGTGATGCAGACATTTAGGTCTGGTGGCTTGCACCTCCCGACACGTTCCGGCTTTGAACATAAGGTGTCATGGCGTATTGCAACGAATCATACACTTCCGCGTTTCTTTCCCGTTATCATCGTACCTTAATGTGTGCGTTGAACCCACTCGCATTCTTGACCTTTACAAATGTTGCAGGCCCGTGTACTCATATTTGGGTGCACGTTAAAGAACCCCAGGTGGTCAAAATTTCCGGAGCCCTCCACTACGGCGTCTCTCATAATCATATGGTGGTTTTGCGACGTTAAACCCCACAAATCAATCAATTCTTGACCTTTACCGCGATTCCGCTAATCGGCTATCCTCAATGAGGCATTAAACCAATTGAACAACAACAACAACAACAACAACAACAACAACAATAATAATAACAATAACAACAATAACAATAACAACAATAATAACAACAACAACAACAATAACAACAATAACAATAATAATAATAATAATAATAATAATAATAATAATAATAATAATAATAATAATAATAATAATAATAATAATAATAATAATAATAATAATAAGAACAACAACTACAATAATATCTGGGATTTTACGTCCCAAAGCCACAATATGATTATGACAAATGCCGTGTTGGAGGGTTCCGGACATTTCGACCATCTGGTGTTCCTAACGTGTGCTAACGTCGTAAAGTACATGGTCCTATACCGTTTCATAATCATCGAAATTCGACCACCAGGGCCGGGACCGAACCTGTGATCTTCGGATAGCGGCAACCGCTACCACACCACGGCGGACAAATTATAAAGGAATGACTGCAGGAATACTCATAGCGATTAATAGGAGAGAAGGGCAAAAAATATGAACAAAAAAGAAAGGGTCGGGGGAGGGACAAGCAGCGCTGATGCTGTTCCCCTTCATTTATTTTTTTTTCTCTTTTTTTGCGTGCTCCCCTTATAGGTATGTGCCGGATAACCCACGCCCTCACTATAGTGGTGCAGTGGTCCGAATTAGAAATGTAAAGAAATAGAAGAAGAGCAAAACTTTATCATATAGTTAAGGCAGGAAATGGAAAACTCGGGAGCATGTTGGTTGCAGCCACAAGTCCAGGGCCTCACTGGCTTGCGCCGCTCGCCTAAAGTGACTCAGAAGAGTTAATTATACTTCTGTGTTCGAGCTGGAAAGTTGTGCCTCCGATATCTCCGAACCGCTTTCTATGTTGTTGTCTAAAGTTGATTTAAAATCACCTGGCTTTCAGCCACATTCCCAAGAGCAAACTTTAAAGGTAAGGAAGCGACAGCTCTTGGAACACTATGGTCAATCACAGCAAGGTCACATTCGGGGGGTGGGGGGGGGGACAGTGACAAAGCCGGAAGAAAGTTACGGCGAATGCTGGGCAGTGCGTGAATAGTGTGTCATGCCAAACAATTGAAATGGGATCAGTTACGCCTAATGTTTTGAAGTTTAGTAAAGTGTTACAAAGCACATGAGCGTATTTTGTAAATAAAGTAGTTTTGGGCGCGATGCGAGTGCGCTGGGAGCCCCTATTCGAAAGTTGTGGCACAGACAAAGCAATTTATTTTTGGACATGACGTCAGCATTCAACGTGGCCTAGCGATTGGGTCACGAGGCATGTGTTGAATTCAAGTAGAACTGTCGACATTATTTTAATGCCACGCTAGATAGAGAGATACTGTAAAAGCAGCCCCAGTTCCCCCTGAAATGTTTCGCATTTCAGAAATTTCTCGTAGCTGGACGAAAGGTGATACCAAAGCCCTTCTTGAGCCTTCGTTTCACCATGATCGAGAAAAAAAGAATACTCAGATTGTACATTGATCCCGAATGTAGGGTAGATGGAAATTACATAAAATCGATCCCAACAAATGCAAGCTTTTGGAGGCGGACGCCACTGTTATAGTTTTTGGCATGTTACACCATTTATATAAAATAGATAACAAGCTCGACACACTTCAACAATCCTGTAAACATGGTCGTATTTGTATTTGTTCAGGGCATTTCTTTTTGCAGCCATGTCGTAAAATCTTGAAAAAAAAAGAAACAAAAACAACTTCAATCTTTAAAAGAGCATTGAAGCTTAGCTTCGTTACGGGTTATACATTATACCTCGCGAAAGAGAGGCATAATGTGGTAAACTTGGCGAATTGGAGTGGGCATAGTGGCATTAGTGTTTTGTAATTTCGAGCTTGAAATAAACGAACGGGTTATTGCAAATCAAGTCATAAGAAAAAACAAACAAATCAGAGTGCTGATGCAATAATTGGTCAAGAAGCTCAGCACAAGGTAAAATAATATGTAAAATGTGAGTTGCGCATCCTATTGTTCTGTATAATGAATCACACCAGCGTTTATGAAAGCCTGTGCGAGCTCCAGAGTCTGGTCACCCGCTCCAACAGTACGCCAGGCTTTCCCACGGGGGAAAAAATAACGAAAGAACCTTTGGCCGTTTCTGTCAATTTACGCTAGTCGTAAATCGATTATCTGGCCGATCGTATTCAGGCGCCACATACGCGGAGGTTCGCTGAGACAACGCTTTGAGAGGGCCCTCCCCAGCGAATGGCCGTGGCAGAGACACTATTACAGTAAGGAAACCAGGAGGAAAAGGAACGGAAGGAAAGGCCCAAATAAATGAGCTGGCCACTTGGTCAGCCGCTACTATATCCGTACGCATTGTTTTTCTTCTACTCCTCTTCCTCCTACGCTCAGTGCGCGCAAGGCAACGTCACTTCTTTTTATTCGAGAAGCATGTCCCTCAGCGCGTCTGCCACTTACTCCTGGATGCTTCGGCTCCAGTGTCTCTTCTTCAAGCGTGCTTGAGACAAACGCTGGTTCTGCTTCTGTTGGCGCCGTGTGTCACGGCATACGCCTGCCAGCCACAGCATCATGGTGATATTTCAAGCATCAGGCCGTGTTTTCTTCTCCTAGAATTGGCCATAGCGTTGCAAAAAGTGGCATATATTTGTACCATATTTTTTATCGTGCATCTCCCCAGCCATTCTTGGTGTGGCAGCTTACCCCTCAGCTTCAATCTCTCGTATAAGTGCCCCGACAAACTTGTACGAATAGAATTGCACGATTTCTGCGGAACGAAATTCAGCCAATTAGATACCATCGAAAAAAAGAACACACAACGTAACTGAGAGAAACATGCTGGCCAATGGCATCTGAATTCCTTTATTATGAAAGCCGAAACATATTTTTTAATCTTGTTTTAACTTCGCTCGGTAAGAATAATAATGAACGTAATTAAGTTATTGTGAAACTCAAACTTGATCATGGCGTGCCGCAGGCAAGGAAAGCAACTTGAGCACTGATACTATTCTTAAGTGCGACTGGGTGCACAAATGCCCATAAACCCCGACAGTGTGCCATCTTCCATCTTCTTTCGTTCAATACCTTTACCACTTTACTTTCAGTGTAGGGTAACAAAATGGACGCGCGTTCATGCTTTTGTTTTCCTTCTTCATCCACCTCCCCCTCAACAATGGAGGCAGCAAGTACAGTCCCTCTTCTTGCCACTTTTTACCTTATTACTTCACGTACATTTACGTGAAGCTGCAACTTAGCATTCAGGGAGTATGTAATGAAAGACAACTTTGCGACTTCGCTTGAGGTTATGGGCCATTACAACTTAACGCGAGTGGTTTTTAAGCTTGCCAGGACCATATTTAGCCTGGTATAAATGCTCAGTGTGCGTGAGAATGAGCCGCAACCGTCAAGAGAGCAACGTGCGTGACCTACGTGCACAACCGCGACAAGAGACTGTCATAGTGACCGCGCTTCTGCTTCAGCTATGTGCTACGACCTTGACTTCTAGCCTTTTCATTGACAAAGTTTGACTTCTAAGTGAAGACTTTAGGGTGTCACACAAATGCTTTTAAATGTCGACACGTTTGCCTGTTGCCACTGAAAATACAGGCTGATGCTTGCCCTGCTGCACGCATACAGTCTGACAAACCAAGCAATCCAAGACACGTTCTTATTAGAAATTGACGCGTGAACATTATAAATTATTACTGCATTCTCAGACTTAATATACATGACAGTGATCGCTTGTACATAACAGTAAAAAAGATAGTGAAGTAATATGTTTTTAATTATATACTTAAAAAACTTTGACTTGAAAATAAAGGCGTCTGTGGCTTTTATTTTTCTGCATCACTTTGTCGCTTTCCTTTTGAAGAATAATTCAGACAGAGATGATCATAAGATTACTGGAAAAATTTATGCGACTTTCACTGTCATGTGGGGCGTGCGTACTGCAGCCGGTCTTCATGAGATGCCACACCCTGCAAAAAGAGAAAGAAACAAGGCATGATTCAGATCGAGGCATTGGCACACCCTATTAGGTGTGCCAATGCCTTTGGCACACCTAATTGTTCCTTTGGAGGTTAAGCCTTCCAAAGGAAGAGAGACGCATACTTCCACGGAACCCACATTACACTTTTTTTTTCGTGGATGTCGTGCGAGTACCAATTTACTTGTTTTATCTACAGATACCTTCTAAATAGTGCTAACTTTCCGCATAGCTCAACCGTCTGCACGATTGCACGCGTAACCCTTCAATCCACCGCTCCAGCTTGTGAACTATAACTGGTGCCTCGCAAACGTCCTCGAAAGTTCTGTGTTCAGAACTTTCAAGCTTGACTACTCTTACGCCCATCTGTCTCTTAGGTCTCCCAGCACCGATAGTCTATAAGATTCCTTTCCGTAGCACAAGTCTTTTCTGTAAACTTCACCGCCACGCGGTTATTTCAGTGCACCCGCGATATCGCTGAAATATTCAGCCTCACCAAAGTACTCACTCAAAAGCCCCGCAAAAAAAAAAAAGCGAGCGTCGACAGCACGGCGTGGACGGTTCGAGTGCTCCTCGACCAAAGGTCACCGTGCCCCGCACCGCGCTGGAGAGTCTTTAGATGTTGTTCGCGCGTATGGAACCTTGCCTTTGTTCCCGTTTCCGCTCCCTTGTTTTCGCATCGTGAGAAGATTAGCATTTTTATTGGGGGGATCACTGTCGATCACCTCGTGCTCGCGACAGTTCTCGTTTGTTCGTCTTCCTTTCTTATTTTTTTATCATTTCCGGACACTCTGCGTCTTTCGAACTGTCCGTTCGCGTTTGCGCCGCGTGAGGTGATTTCTCCTGTCTTGTTTCCAAAGTTGAGCGGGGTGTCGCGTTGTTTATTTCTGCCACCATTTATTCCCCACTTGCGCGGGCGACACGACAGGCGCGAGAAGCCCTAAATGTGGCACGCCTTTGTGTGCGGCGGCATTCGCGTGGACGTGCGCTTATCTAATAACTTATTCTGTGGGCAATACGAACTGACAGAGACACAGGCGCACGCGAAATGGCAATGCGGTGAACAAACAAAACTATCGGCATGCAGGGAGGTTGCAAAACTCTGAAAGTGGCAGCTTACGTCACCCGTATACGACCCCTTTGTCATGGTTATTCGCTGCTTTGCGCGAGTGAGCTTCTAAAGCTTTCCAGAACCGCTTCGTTGACACTGTTATGACAAAAGAGAAGAGTGCTAGCCTGAAAGCTCCTACGCTGTTTTTTCTGCATGTATCATCAGTAGAAATAAAAAAAAGAGAAAATATCAGGCGGCTACGTCCGAAATTTGAATTTGTAACCTGTTAGTGAAGGTGTTTTACGCAAAGTTCTCGATAGGAAGCGAGCATTGTAGGTGTACGATAGCAGAGGTAAAGATGCACGCATGCTCGCGCCAGATGAATGGGTTACCGAAGAGGCACAACTCTCCGCGATATCGAACTCACAAGGCTGAGTGTTTTTGCGGGCTGTAGAGCAGTTTTGCCCCAGGACATACTTATCACGTCTGACGAATATACACACTTATTTGAAGATGGGCATTATATTCACCGTATCTGAGCAACAAAGTGCGAATTTCTTGTAAATATGCTGGCGAACAACCCGTGCCTTCTGTTTTGTGATTCCCAAATTTTTCTGGGGCGTGGAAGTTCTTTAAACGACTGCATACAAGTTGCTGTGTTTCAGATAATATTTGCGAAGTTGTTTACCTAGAAGTGTTAACTAAATGGGAACTGTACGTGATATGCAACACAACGAAAAAGAATGCGTTGGGCGCTTCCTGATTTGCCTGCTTATCAAGGCAAGAGGTGCTTTCGCGAAGCAATTTCCTGTCTATATTGACCAGCTAAACCCACCCGACATCTGCCACTGCCATATATCCTTTCGACAAATAAGTGCACGCACCAAAGCGCTCCCGGGTCGGCGACTGCAAGCGTGCATAGTTAAGCCCGCGTTGCGAATAGCACATTCCATACTTTCCGAACGTAAGCGTGGCAGATATATATAGCTAATACATTTTCTGCTTCACGTGACCATCAGTGGCATTCCATTTTGTCGCGATTGCTCAGCAACTTTCAACTCTGGCTTTGTTGCTCTGGTCATTTGTTGCAAGGAAACGACGGCGTAAAAAGCACCAACTGTATATAATATTCAACGCTCAAGACAACAAATGCTCTTCAAAGTACAACGAAGGTTGCACTACATATTAAGCTGCACGCAGAAATCAAGCCTAGAATACCAGTAATTATGCAACCAACGAAGCTTCTACAAACCCATTCCATGTTTGTAAACAGAGGTAGGCCGATGTCGACATTATGGGTAAAATTATAGCGACGTCCACACGTAACTTTCGCCATAAGCGCTGAGGGCTGGATTTGCGCCAACAAACAAAACTAAGTTATGAGACGCGACTCAAATCCAACCGCGATGCAGTTCGTCGGCATTCCGTTTTTTTTTTTCTCGTTGCTTGACTGAGAACACCACATGCACCATTGAAAACCCAGTAGAAACTGTGGTAGGCAGAGCGTCTTTTGCCTACCAAGACAGCGCCACCGCATTTTCGTGACGTAAGTCCGGTGTAATTCGTCTATACGATGAACGAATATAGCGCATAGTGGCGCATGGCTCGAAACAACAAATGTCAAACCAAGGTTATGTAATGCGAGGCGTGCGTGAAAATGACACCCCTATATTCATCTTTCTCGCCTGAATTTTGAAGGTATGAGCGCTGTTCAGTACCGCCAGCATTTTTGCCGAGCTTCCGTTAAGGGTCTCAGCATATAGCAAAAGCGTGGAAGCATAGACGAAAATAAACGGCAAGCAAACGATTGAACGAAAGTGTTCGGGCTAGAGCTCGCTTGGCACAGTTTTGTCTTGTGACAGGCCGGCGAACTGCTGAGACTCTCGGAGCGTTCGTTAAATGTCAGAGGGTGACCTCTCCTCCACGGAATAACCGGACGGCTGAATCGAACGGCCTTTCTCCGAAGGCTGAACGAACGAAGCATCGGGACAAGCTTCGGCGAGCTCCCTGTACTTTAAACTTGGAGCGGCCGCACTGTAACACCCACACTTCTGTCGAGTTGTGTGGCCACCTTTGTACACTATCAATGCCGAGGCCGTTGCTGGCTCTAGCTACGCAATAAAACACCAGCCCATCAAGAAGAAAAAAAATGCAAGTGGAAGAGTATACGACAAGGCCGAGTGAGACGAGAGAATAGGAAGTAGACGTGAACAGGAAGGGGGGAGGGGGGCTGCGTTGTTTTCCGGGGATTATGGAAATGAGAGTCCTCTGTGTCGCGCATACGGTGATTGCGCGATGACTCGCTTGTTTTCGCTCACCGTGGAGCGGAATTTCCATTGTCTCATTGTTAACAGTGTTCCCTATACGCCGGTCTGATTTCTGTCACCCCATACGTCACGGTGCACACAGCTGGTACACGTGTGGCCAAAGCCAGCTTCGCCCAGTAGCTATGCAACCGCACGTGACTCGATGAGATGGCTAATTTATAGACTTCGGCACGCGAAAGCAGACAACGGGTATACCGCATACAACCATTCGAGCGTTGCGACTCCAGTTGTCTCATCCTTTACACACATGTATAGTTTTGACAGCCTTGCCTCTCACAGAGGCGTATTGTTGCTGAAAGGTTTGGCAGATGGCGACCATACCTTACGTCAGTGCCGCCAATTTCGCATGGCCGATGATTAGGTAGTTCATTCTAGGGCAATATCTGTGTTCTCAGAATAGACTGCAAGCATTACTTACGCATGATATACGTCATTTCTCCCAGCATGTTCTCTAAACATTCATTGTTATGCACCTGAATTCCTTCCACAATTTGATCAGTCTTTAAAAATTTGCAGTGATCTTTTAGTGAACTGATCCAAAAATAATTCATGCTTAGCCGCTGCAGAGCGGGCTTACTGTCCGAAAACAGCACAACTTGTTGTTCGATACAGAACTTTAGCTTCTTTAGGACGGCCTGAATTGCCACGCTTTCACATGCTGTCGATGAAACAACGCACTCGAGTCAGGCTGCCCAGGACAAGTTTAGGGACGGAGACACAAAGGCTGCAGCGCTTGCTCTACGGTCTATGTCGACCGATACATCGCTGAAAACTTTCAAATGATGAACGTACTTTTCTATTCAAGTAGCGAAGAACGTACTTCAGCTGTGGGTGTGGAGCCCTTGCTGTGCATCCGTTTAATCCTCACCTCACAGTCCACATCTTCGTGTAACCCTGGTGGGTCTTGTCGAAGTTGTCCATATTTAGGAAATTCCAGACCAAGGTGGCAAATGATGTTGAGGGCCACGAAAGCTCGCTATTCCGTACATCACCGAACGCGACTGAAAAGTGCTCGCCCTGGGCTCGATTCGTTAAGTCGACAAAGCTTTTTAAGCAGTATTGGAGAGGCGAGAAGACGCAACGGTGGAAGACGAGCTTCATTAAGCATCTTCACGCTCGCTTTGACACTCCCAAAGCAAGTCTTAGGCCTTTACGATGAAGTGTTTTCAGCCGCTTGTACTGTGATTCACTTGGAGAGATCAGAGGCAATGGGAAGAGCACAAGATTGACAATTAATGCCTAGTCTAACTTTATCTTTAATATCATTGATGCCGGGTGGCTCCCCCCGCTTGTTCGTGCCATCCTTCGAAGAATGTTTACACGGGGTGAAAGAGGTGACATCATTTTGTCTACTGCACGTCGCCAATTCATCCTGGAAGCTAGCGTGACTTAAAGTAATTTCATGTATATAGATTGCTGAATCGATGCATCAGGAAGTAACATTTTCATTCATATTCATTGTCTTTGCATACCTGGGAATAGCAGGAACGGAGACTTTTCTGCTGATATTGTTAGTCCAATAGATGAAATATAGGTCTGGGCTGAGAGCGCAACCCTTTGGCCAATCATTTCAAACGCCTATGCTGATATCCAGACAGCAATATGCATACATCTTCCGCAAAACTTATATTTGAACTGCCTTGCTCACATTCTTGAGAGCATTAGATAAACCAGGCATGGCCACATTCAACAACATTGGAGACAGGATACTGCCCTGTGGCACTTTTCTGGTGATTTTCCTTGGGCTACTGACCACTGCCCCAACCTAATCTGCATCGAGTGATCACACGCCAAAAAAAAACGCATGAACAAAGCTTAAAACATGACTTCTTATTCCCGTAGACGCAAGACAGCAAATTATTGCGCCTTGAAACACGTAGTCGTACACTTTTGAAACGTCCAGAAATATTTACAGCGTTGAAAAGCCGTATGCTCGTTGGTGTTTTTTTCTGACTAACCAAGTCTAAAATATTGTCCTCTGCATTCAATCGTTTTCAAAACCCAGTCATACATGCTTGAAGAAAGAGCGTCGTGACTCTCAATTCACCATGTCTGCTGAACACCGGCCAGCTTCTACACCAGCTTCGCTACGCACAAAGCTAGTGATGCTAGTCTCTATGATGTCAGTTCTGTCCTGTCTTTAACTTCATCAACGCCACAACCCGAGCTATTTCCCACGTTTAATGAATGTTGCCATTCTCCCACACATAGTAAATACATAAGAAGCCTGCTCCTCACTTTTGCAGGCAGATTTGAAATCATTTAGTTTGTAATTGCTTCAGGTTCCGGAGCACATCTTCGACGGAGAGAATAATTGGTGGCGTCAGTTCCCGCAGCGTGAAAGGTGCGTCTATGACAAATGCAGAAGGAATCGGAAGTGAAGAAGGTAGTTACCTTTCTTTTCCAATTACACAAAAGTCAGCAAATTCTTCGGCTAGAGGTGGCATTGATATGTCCTTGAATTGCACGAGGGCAATAAACATTCACAAATGCTGGGTCGTGCTTCCGACACTATTTCCTCCTCGCCATATCTTTGACAGTAAAGTAAATGCACTGAAAATCTCACAAAATGCCACCCATTGTTTCTTCGGAAGCTTTTTTGCACGTCGGTGAATTGTTGCATTAAGTTTGTTCAACTGACTCATGAGAGCTGGTTCACCACCTACCTCTTCACATAGGCTTTTTTTCTGCCCTTCTTCGAGGAGCAAATAAATTACGGAGTTTTAGGTCCGGGGCTAGAAAATGGGCCGGTAGTTAAAGTATGGTGGTTGCAGCCGCTTTGCTCGCAAGCATATCCTCAAATATGTACCCTGATCGGTGGTCTAGATGCTCTTGGTAGCAATCCCAATCTGTTACTTTGCTAGATTTCGCTGCGATAAAATGGTAGCTAGCAATATTGATAAGTATAGGAAATGATCCCTTCCCCTTTTGTCTGGAGCAGTGCAACACGTGAGGTGAACGCCACTTGAATGCAAAGTCAATAAGTCTTGTACAAGCTGGGGGCCTAAAGAGTTACATTGCCATCCTTCACAATGCACAAGCCTAGCTTATCAATGACACTTTCCTGACAAAGTCCACGTGCATCCGAGCACTTGTACCCCCATGACGTGTGATGCGCATTGAAATCATCACAAATGATGTGCGGAGCTGGGCGATGATGACACAGAACTTCTAAAAAGTTTCATGAAAGTTTTTTTGTGAGGAGGCGCATACACAAATACAATGATTACTATGTCATTTCCTGACTCCTTATCGCACAAACTTCGATAACATCTGTGCATAGGTCGGCCACACTGAAGGTTACGTGTGGTATCTCTCTTCGAATATACACAGCGGCGCTTCCACGTGGTAAAAACGTTATGTCGGGGTTCTTGTGGGTGACGTATCCAGTGATTGATCTTAGTCTCGGTAACCCAGCATGTAACAGAGCCAAGATCGGAATTTGATATTCTCTCAAAAACAGGTTAGTTCTTCAAGGCGAGAAATGATACCGGCACAATAAGGTATCTATTTTCACTTCATGACGCTGTGGAATTATCTAGCTTATTGCAAAACAACATTAATGCCGTATCTGGCCGCTACATAAACCAAAGATTATTGGAACATAAAAGATGGCTAACAGGAGGCTCACCTAATCTCTCTTTACATTGTCGAAAGTGCAAGTGCACGCCAACACTCAATGAACGCGTGTATTCCAAACGAGTTTTCCGCCTACACGTGGCCGCAATAATTTTACAGCGTAGCTGTCAAGTTTTTTCCATTTGGCGTCGACCGATAATTATCATTATCATGAGCCTTTTCGTCGTCTTCTTTCTCTTCTGCTTGATGCAATAACTCTGATGGGCGAAAGAACGAGTATAGACAAAGAGGGAAACAAAGAGCGAGAGCTTCCTAACAAAAGATATTTCTCGCCCAGGTGAGGTGAGCATCGTAACAACTAGGTTATTCAGGCTAGCAGAGCCTTGTATAGGATAGCATAGGAAGGAAATAGGCAAGGGAAGTAAGGGTGAAGGTGAGGAAAAGGACGAGGGGAGAAAGCAAAGCATATCATAGCAAGAGGAGAGAAATCGAGAGAAAGGGGAGCGGAAGCGATAAAGAATCAATCATAGAGCGAGAAATACATAGACAAAAAGGGAAAGGGATGAAATAAAGGTGAAGTCAGAAATAGAGGGTGAGGGCAAGAAAAGAAAGGGAGGAAACAGGCAGCAATCACGTAGGAAGGGCGAGAGAAAATAAAAATGAGGTATATAGAGAGAATATATATATCAATAAATGTAAATAAACAGACTAAAAAAGACCCAGAAAAAAAGAAGAGAAAAAAAGACAGATATAAAAATAAAAATGAATGGAAACAAATAAGGCCGCGAAGCTCCACACTTTTCATGTTGGCTTCACTATAGTGTGAAGCTGCCTCAATATTTTCTGAAACGGTGCCGTAATTGCCAAGTTGGACCAGTTAAACACGTGTGAAGATCCAAAAGATAACCTCACATGCTTCGCTATTCACTTCGCTATGCTCCATCCGTTGCCTCGTCATTCCTGAACGAGCGAATGTTGGCGAGAAGACAAACGGGTTCTTTCTGGAGCGAAGCTCTTTAGGCACACACCACGACGTCGATGTTGAAACTCCATGAGACGAGCAAGCGCACCGAGCAAAACAGGTGCGCGGTCCCGGCGCAGGCGCGGCGGCAAATGGTGGTGGTGGTTGTGGTTAGATGAAGGAAAAGACGCCTAAGTTATGTAGCCCTCGAGGTCTTGAGGGAGCACGGCGCAGCGTCAATGGTAAATGACTCGCGGTGCACTCCCCGCTCCGCACACTGACTCGCCTCAGTCGCTCCCGCCACCGAGCGCTGCAGACGTTCTCCCTGCCCTGTCACGTTCATGAGAGTTGGCAGTGAGAACATAGTCGTTTGCGTGCCATTTCCAAGCAGCTTCGCTCATCGGTTGTATTCGTTCACGGAACTGCTGGTTTGTTCAGGTGGATGGCATTACTATAGACGCAAATGATGCCGCCATGGCCAACGATAGGGATACCGAAAAGCCCGGAGAGGAGAAGGGTGTTGTTGGGGGAGGGGGACTTGTGGCGCGAGCACGGCACGTAGCACTGCCATTTTGGCATCGTTGGTAGTGATGCCATTTTGAACTTGATGCGCGCGTTTACTTGATATGTAAAAAAAAGTTATCAGATATGGTTTAGGGATCCGTAGGGGAAACCATGTATGACAACTTTCGGACTCGTTTTTTTTTTGCGACTCGTCTAGTCAATACGTGCATCTATCGACTTCTGCACTGGCTTTCCTATCTCGACCTCACAGCTACCGCCATCGTTACATCCTGCACCATTGTGCGTTTCCATAGCTGTTGCGACATCTCTGATTTTTTATTTCGCCAGCCGATAGGTGAGGGGAAACAGCTGACACCTTTGCTAATGCCTTTGCCCCATAGTAAGACTAAACGCGCAACAACGGTGTCACGCGTCTCTCACAACCATGTGGTGCATGGTTTTGGGACATTAAACCCCAACAATTATTATTATCAAAAACGGTGTCACATCAAAGATGAACTTTGTGCCCATATTCACTTGCTTGTATGTCCTATCATGCAAAATTCAAACTTTGGTAGCCGAATATCTCGAAGCACGATTGTACAAGAACTATACTTTGCCAAAATGTACTGGGTAGAAAAACAATTTTACCTAACTTTTCAATACAAACATTCCCGCTTACTGCCGTCACTGAAATGATCGTAATTTATAAATTTTCTTTTAAATGAATGAAATAAAATGCAATTTTATTTTTTCAAGTGGCTCACAAGATTAGTTGTCGCATTTCGTGTTCACCCCTAACATAACTCATTTATAGAGGTAGTCTTCAGCTCACTCCCAGTACCTAATTCTAAGAAAGCCACAAGACTTAATTTTGATCACCCGGCATACAGCTGTGACCGCATGCCAAAGACCAAAGATTTCCAAGTCATCATCTCGAGATAATGTTATTCTAGAACAGGCTTTGTCAAGCTAAGTAGGTTATTAAAATATGCTTTAAATGCCCACTTTATAAATGACGCATCAGGCCCCTATCAAATTGCGCTCTCAGTACTCCCTTTGATTTTAGCGCGACGTTATTGGTTGCTCAAATACGTACCTCTAAACCATGCTTAAATTTGCTCACGCAAACCTGAAAATAACTATGGACGCGCGCTCTTAGGCTCTGCAACTTGAATGGACTATAAGTGCGGCACTACAGGGAGTAACTCAGTCAGGTGGAAATTCCAATAAGAAGTAATTAAAGTGTTTAACATCCCAAAACTACATTGCGATTATGAAGGATGTTGTAGTGGAGTGCTTTGAAAATTCAGAACTCCGAGGTTTTTCGAACCTGCACCTAAATCTGAGTTCACGGGCCTCAAGCATTTCGCCTGCAGCAAAATGCGGTCGCCACTGCCGGGATTCGATCCCGTGACCTTCTTATCAGCGGTCGAGCACCATAGGCACTATACCACCACGGCCTGTTTCCTTTAAAACGAGGATGTAACGATAAGGTAAGCCCAGTGTCCCCCAAGGCTACGGGGGGCCGCTTTTATTTGTTAATAAATGAGAATGCCATATTAATGACATTCTGAAGGTCTCTCCAAACACGCCAGGTAAACTACGAGATGTGCCTATGCACATGAATTTGTACTATATTCTGTAATTTCCAACAGTACTGACCAGTTTGAATTAAGTGGGTTTTTTTATGTTCTGTACCTGGAGTTATTCCTGGCAATTATCTACTAATCTAACAAAGGCAGTGTCGATGACTTTTTCTCATAAGGTTCAGATGTTAAGTTTTTCTTGTGGTTACAGAGGAACTATCATTACACACGTATATAAGTTTAAACACCTTCAGGTGACTTTCATGCGCAGGTTAAAATAGCTGAAACACATAGACCACTATCATAGGCTTGTAACCATTCGTGATCAAAAAATATCCCCAGTGTGGCCACCTTAGCGTGAAAAGCTGCATTTTTATTTACGTAGTAGCGAGAAACTGCAAGCTGAATGCTCATTGAAAAAAAAAGTACTCATTACGCTCCTACTCTAGAAGTGTGGCGGCAAAGGTGGTGCAAGGTCCACTGCGCTGGTGTAGCGGTTAGCGTGCTCGAGTGCTGGCTGTTCCGAAGACTACGTGCTCGATCCCGGCCATGTCGGTCGCATTTCGATGAAGGCAAAATTGTCGAGGCCCCGTGTACTGTATGATGCCAGTGCACGTCAAAGAACACCAGATGGTCGAAATTTCCAATGCCTTAGGCAACGGCTTTCCTCACAATCATATATCGTGGTTTTGGTACGTCAAACCCCAGATATTGTTAAAGACCAAATACTGCAAAGTTTCATTTTGTTGAAGTCTTTATTCGCACCTACGCTTTAATAAACTGGGCGGTCCACGTGTGTTGGTGAGACGTGACTGATCACCTATCGGCGCCTAAGCCCGAGCACCGTGAAGAACTCGTGAGACCCACTGAGGCTGGAGTGTCGAACCAGTTCTTCACTGGCCTTGTCTCGCTTTGCACGTAAACATTATTAGCTTTAAGAAAGGCCAGACTCGGAGCGGCACCTGATACGGGCAAACATAGCCGATGTTGATGGGGCTGCACTATACTCTCGGTGCCAAACAAACAAACAAAAAGAACCAGGAAGGCTCACAGTACTCTGTTAGCCTTCCCACAAGACACTCCCTCTGTATAACAGAGATTGTCTTCCCTAGCGTACTATTTGGCTTCCACTTCCTGCATGACGCTTACGATTGCACACTCTAACCCTCAGTCCCCAGTGACTGAGGAACATCAGACCACGGCGACTTTGGGACTCTAAATGCCGCGGAGGATGACAGGAATCAATAGATACAGAGCGGCTCAACAAGTCAGCTTAAACTACAGCGTCACCAATGTAATTGGTAAACTGTGTTTCTGTTAAAAAGAAAATATTAAATATTATTTGTCTGTGATTCGAGATAAGGTTGGTGGAGAATTTTCGCTTGGGAATTACACTGCGCATCTTCGAGATGATATAGAAAAGCCTTATTTCTAGTGGTAGTATGACAGGAATTTCCGTGATTACAGGCTTACTTCACTCTTATTTCTGTTACTCTTTTCAGATTAACGAGTCTAAGGTCTAGCGTTTATATCTGATGAAGTGGTTTTCAAATCATAAGGCGAAACACTACAGATCGAGGTTTGCAATTATAACGGTTTTTTCAATATAGCAGATTGTTCTGGAGAAGTCACCGATGGCGTAATTATTTTCTGTAAGCTTGAAACGATTTGAAAAAAAAATACGTGTTTAGTTGTAAATAAACAATGATGAGTCTGTGTTGGCTGGCGCTGGATATTGCAATATGGTGGGTTCCGTTGACGATTACAGGATATACGTTCGCTTCGAACTCCTCCAAACCAAGAGCAATGATTCGCTCTTCTGACTGAGCGATACCAGCTGCTGTGTTAGTGCCCGTAACACTGCCCAGTGTTATATAATTTACTTATGCGAGACTCATTTATGTGCACGGCTGCTTTATCTGGACTGAATTAGGCGTGCAAACAAAACGTTTTTTTTTTCACTGCGTGGAATCCACGCCTAGCTGGCTGAGTGCCGAATAAAAATAAAGAGAGGCCTAAGCGATGATTTTCTAAGTTGATTAGGCCTTCATTCAAGACAGTTTTTTGATTACCCTGTTACTAACTCACTTTTATATATTTGAACTTCTAAAGTTACCTTACACTAGTTGGTGCCTAAGCTATAGCGTGGCAGTGACATCAGAACCAGTTGCCATCACCATATAACAGAAGCGGTCCATATAACACCAACCAGTTCCGCGACAATAGCAATACATCAACGTGTGCCCAGTATCTGCTCGGGGCCTTAATATGTTCTCCTCGCATCAGAAAGGCGACAAAATTTGCAGACACATGTAGTGGAAACAAACCAGTGCTCGTCATTACTGTCGCGCAGCCATCAATTCCATTCGTGTTCCTGAGGGCAACAAATGAAAAAAAAAACTGTTTCGTCCAAGCTACGAAACATTATTGAGCCATGTATTCGATATCTGAGTCCATTAAGGCTCGTAGACTCATTTATGTATATGCTTGGGTAAATATTGAGTTAAAGGGAACGTGTCACGAGCAGAAAATAATCAATTACATATATCGCTCAATCCCCACGAACACTAACCAGCGCAAAGCTGGTGAGGTGAACAGCTCGATAATAAATGACATTTAAACGCGTCATCATGACGTTGAGATGACGGGAACCCAACACTAGAGGCGCATGTGATGTGAATGGACACGGAATTGCTGAGCCTTCGCCCCCACCACAGACACAAGACAGAGCCTGCTGGAGCGCAGACGCCACTGCAGGTCATACCATGCAGCAGGACTGCATCTTATGCATATTCTACGCAAGAGGAAACACACGCTCACCCCCCCCCCCCCTGCCCCTGCAGTCTTTTAAATCGGCCCACGCACAAAAACAGTTGCCGTAACGAAGCCGACATCCTTCTCGATTCCCGTGTGCGCACTTTTTTTCGCATGAAGTAGGACGGGCGTGGCGCCATAGGACCTTACAGCGTGACGAATTTGTACAAAGCCTCGAGGTGATGGCGTTGCCGATGCTGACGACTAATTACCGCCACAAGGGCTATACAGTGTAGTGGGGGGGGACGTGTAACTCTTTTCGATGATTCCTCACTTGCCACGTTATGACTCCTTTTAAAGGTAGAAGTTCGATGGCAGATGGAACATTGCAACGATGAAAGATCCTTGGAACACGGGGTGTCGCTGAGGCCAACGTTCGGATAAATGAATGTGTCTTTTTTCAGGTTGCAACTTTCACTTTCAGCCTTTTGAGACCCAAAATATAGTGTACGAGTTTTTTTTTTAAGGAGACACATTAACTATCTTTGGGGCCTCACGGCTTGCTAACGACAGTATATTGATCTTCAGAGAGAATTCGCGTATTTTTTAAAGGCGAGTGGCATGGGTCAAGTCGGGAGTCACACGTGAAAAAGAGTCGCAGGACTCTTTTCTTTCTTAGAGTGTAGCTCTAAGCAGTATATTTAAACTACTCACCTATTAAGGATCGTTTCATGTGTCTTGAAATAATGTTTATGAAATAAAGTTTTCTGGCTGTATATTGCACATTATGCTCGCACAATGGCTTTGGCATGGCCAGAGTCGTTGTAAACATGTCTAAAAAGGTTTCAGAAGCTCGTTGTCATTATTTATTATGGCTGCTTCGATGATTATTTTGTCCTTTCGCATTGTTGTAGCGCATCTAAATGAATGTGTCAGTACAAACTTTAATGGAGAAGGCGCGCGCACGGAAACGCACATGAAGAAGAGACACACGTGTCAAAATCTTTTCCCTGTTTGCTTTCCTCTCTCCGAAACGCGACCTGTGAAAAGGGAGGAGGTGGTAGCACCGAGTCGAAATCCGCTTACAAGTGAAAGCTGTTCTGCCTGATTTGCGTTAGCAAACATCGACGAGTGTTGCACCGCTGCCTCCATAATTCAGCACGCGTACATGTTTACGGCAGAATCAGTGGCTCTCCTTTTTCTCTTCCCTACGGTAAGGTGTAAGCTTTCCATGAGACATAAAATGAATTCAGGAAATGTGATGTCTGAGGAACTGTGTTCAACGTATAAGGCGCAAATGAAAACCTTTCACAATATACCTCACCTGGGCAGTGCACTCTCTAAAAAAATGTAATACGGTTAAATTAAACAGCAGACCTGTCACTGGTATTTCTCCTCTTGTAAACTGTAAGAAGACATTCAAATGAAACAATACAAACAAATAAAAGTAAGAAGCAGTGGCTCACCAAGGAATCTGGAGCTAAATCCCAAAATATTGCACCTTGCTTGAATGACGTTTTCGGGTATTGTAGCAATGCGACGAGACAGTTTAGCCGTTTACATTGTGGGGGAAGAGGCTGCTGTTTGCGTTTCGTCGGCCACGTGCGAACTAATGCGATCATTGCTGCTGCAGAGAAACTTAATAAATAAACAGTAAACTTATTGGCTTTTCACTCCGACTTTTCAATCTCATCAAAGCTATAATTTTTTTTGTCATAATGCCCGTGCACAGAACGATTATGCTTAAGGTTACTTTTTGGGAATTGCCTTTAAGCAGTGTTTGATAAAGCGCATGAATTAGCATTCAGATGTTTGTATTGGAAGTCACTTACAGCCGCTGCGGTAAAACAGTGGTCACGGTGCTCGAGTGCTTATCCGAAAATTGCGGGCCCGATTCCAGTAGTAGCACCGGTCGCATTTCGATGAAGGTGAAAATGCTACAGACTTGTGCAATTGGACACAGGTGTTGTTCTCGATTTCAGGAGGCCTTCACAGCGGCTTGCCTTATAATTATATGCTCAATTCGGCAAGAAAACCCCAGAGACAAAAAGTAATTGCCCTTCACCTCTGAAAATTTCGATGTCCTTATGATATACGCCGTAACGAACTTGTATACGTACACCAGACTTGTACACGTTAGAGGAAATAAGTAACCCATTACAGTTACAATTGGTTAATTTAAAAAGTAATTTATTACAGTAGGTGATTGCAACTCCGCAGAAGAAAATGAATAATTAAATAACTGACATTGATTACTTTTGCGCTATTTTCCTTCAAAATTTTATTGCCGTAACACAACACAAGTTTACTTAAAGAGCAACAGACTGCAACATGGTAGAGAGAAGGCTGTACGCTTGAGTGAAGGGTGGGAGACTTGCTGTGACTTGTTTGATATAGTGGTACACATTGTGAAATTTCAGCATAACTTGTTTTTCTGGTTTGTGGGAATTTAATCTTTCAGGTTTCATTGTCAAGAAATCGGCTGCTACACCGAATACTCCGTCACTGCATGCCTTGCAGAGAAGGGCCGTATTAAAACGGAGAAACACCTTGCGCACAAACTCGTAGTTGTGCAGTGACTTGACGCTAATGTCGATGTTTTCAATGAAGCGTCGCGCTTCGCTGTTGTTGCTGGCTCTCGGTTAACGCGCTGCAGATAAGGCAAAGGAAAACATTTTAAAATGAGCTCTGCATAGACCACTGTGTGATAGGACGGGGAGTCTTTAGAGATGATGATGATATGTGGGGTTTAACGTCCCAAAACCACCATATGAATATGAGAAACGCTGTAGTGGAGGGTTCGGAAATTTCGACCAGCTGGGGTTCTTTAACGTGCACCCAAATCGGAGCACATGGGCCTACAGCATTTTCGCTTCCATCGAGAATGCAGCTGCCACAGCCGGGATTGAATCCCGTGACCTGCGGGTCAGCAGCCGAGAGCCTTATCAACTAGACCACGACAGCGGGGTGGTCTTTAGAGAGAAGCCACATATTTTTCGGGGCAACTGCCGTATAAGACTTACAACTTGGATTTGAGAAAGTAATCCATTATCGATAATCAATTACAAGAAAATTTAATTGAAATATTGAGAACGTTACAATTATAACAATGATTGATTATATTACAAAATTACAAGAAAGTGTAGTTGTTTACAATTATGATCGATTGCTTGTAACCATATGTCAGCAAAAATTGTGGAGCTGCCTCGGACTCACTCATGAAATATATTTTGCACTTAGGGCTCACTTCGATTCAAGCTCACGGAAATTTTTCTGAGCCGGACTCACTTGGAGTGAGCCATACAAGCTTGGAACTTTCTTCAACCAGACTTACTCGGACTCAAACTCCCCAAAATGTCACCCAGCCGGCCTCACTGAAACTGAGACTCACGGCTCAATCTGTGTCTGATTGAGTCCGAGTGAGTGTACTCATGAGTCCGCTAGCTTAGAATTAGCTTGTTCGACCATGGTGCTCATAATCTTTAACAACAATATCTCTCGGTAGCTGGTACTAATCATGGCACCATGGCACTTTTTGGTATAGTACCTCCGAATACGAGTTATGAGTGGTTGCAAATGAGGAAGGACACTTTTTTCCTTGAGATGAGATATATCTTTCAAGAACTTCCATACACGGAGGAGGAGGGGGGGGGGGCTCAGGGCCTACGTAATTTCCACCTCCTATCAATAAATATTAAAATAGTGTATCAAGTGCTTTTGAGAACGTGTGAGTCGATGTGAGTGAAAATGTGAATCTTAGTAATGCTCAAGATGCATGGATATTACTACAGTGTTCTAGAAACACTGTAATGGTTTTATGGGTCGGCAGAAAAAAAAAGTGGAACTCTCTCAGACTATCTCAAAAATTATATCTTGCACTTTGGACTTACTCGGACTGAGACTCACTCAAAATTTCCTGAGCCGGACTGACTCGGACTCAAGCTCCCCAAAATATCGCTCACTTGTCATGGCTGAGTGAGTCGGAGTTAGCCGACTAATGAGTGAGTTCGCCGACATACGCTTGTATCGAGTTAAGTATACTCTGTGAATAACTGCATATCAATGTGCAGATCAGCTGGGAATCTTCAACGCGCCATGTCGATCTGTAAATAAACAAGCCTCTTCTGCAATGGAGGATAACGTGGACTTCGTAGATGCAGCGCAGTACGGTTACTCGGATCACTTTGTATCAGTAGTCACCACACTTAAAGTCGTCACCGACTTTATTACACGTGAACGCAGATTGCACTGAACAGATTGTGGCAGTCGCTCTTGTTACCACCAAGCGCACAGCTATTGACACAGACTCGCGAGCAATCGCTCGAGCCTTCTTGACGGGTGCCAATAAGCCGTTATACAGTTCTGTCTGCGGTCAGGTTTACAGACAAAAAGCACATAGTTTGGTTCCTAGCATACGTTGACCGACACGTACGCGGAACCATCCTTAATGCCAACGAGTTGGCACACTGTCGGGCGCGAGGTCTAACATTACGTCGGGGAGAACCACTCAGAGGCTGTGGACACACTCTGGTATATTACCGAGATTTCCTCCTAACCTTTCATGGAATTAGCAAGCACTGTCTGTTCGAACGGTAGAAGTTCACCCTCCCACATCCAACTCTAAACAGAGCTCAATTTATGCCTTTACGTCAGCTACAGACTAAGGGATACCCTTCTCCCCTTAACTGCTCGAAATACATGAATGGCATAGAGTCAGTCCGTCGCTGTGGTAACTCGCTTTGCACTTTAGAACACATGCTGTGGCAATTTCTTTCTCTGCGTGAGAACCCCGGGTCTCCCTATACGGAGGAGGACTTGTGATTTCTTCTCACTAGCAACGAGAAAGACGACCAGCTAAGGGCTATGAAGAGAGCCCATGGCATGGCGGAGATGTGTCTCCCCGTCCCGTCGTGGGTGCGGCCCGCCGATGTCGCCGGGGAGTGAGCGTCGTCTCCGGATCCAAATAAAGTTTTTTGCGTGCCTACCTGCGGCAGCGATCACATCGAATCGAGCCCTCGGTGTCTTCCTTGAAAGTGTAACGCCAAAAGTTCTAAGCCACTTGGTAAATTAGCTACGAGTTGGGTACTAACTATTGAAATAGAACTTCGACTGCAAAAAACAAAAAACAAATGCGGGTTGAAGAGAGTTTTATTCGAATATGCAGTGGAAACTAGCCCCCCCTATCCATTCTGCTATCGTGCTCATCTTGCTGTGTATGATTATACAGCGTCAAAAAAGGTGCTTATCTGTTTTTTTATTTATTAACAATATCGTAAAAATACGCCGTCGTGCGTATTGCCGACATGTCATGCTATCGCGGCATGTTAGCCGTACAGCTCTTCAGGCGGCTCTAATTGTTTCACAAATTTATTCCCGAAGTGCAGGAGCTTAGCGTAGCTGTAATTATTTTTCATTTATTCGTTTTCATGCAAGAATCTCGTACATGATAAAAAAATTAACTAATTAGATAACACGCTAAGTATTGAAGCTATGTTGTACATTACAGAGTGATACCTCTCTGCCTCAATAAGAAGCAAACAAATAAACAAGCTAAAAGTAAGTTATAAGTAAATAACTAAGGAAAGGAAGACAGCAAGGAAGAGAGAAAGAAAGCTGTTGCAATGATAAGCGAGGCACCATTTGACCTATGAGCCAGTGAGGACTTACGCGCATATATTAAACAAACTTTGGCGGGGTGATAACCGGCCCATGCAAACTGGTCGTTTGTGCTAACGAGTGGGTTTTGATAAGTCACAAAAACTTGGTTCCAGGTTTTTTTTTTGTGACCTGCCGCTGAGATTTGCTTTGCGTACGTAACATCTCTTGCCACAGTGGTGCGTCCAAGCTGCAGTTTTATACATTCTATACCTGCTCGAGGGTTGATGGGTTAAACATAATGTAAGTTGTACGCGCTTGGAAAATATCAGTTATTTTGATGAACCATTGGAAGCACTGTCACTTCGGTTCCCCACTCTTTTGTTGGATTTGACTGGAAATGTTGAGCTTATGTTGTCAATCTTTAGGCAGTGCAGCTAGCTTCTGCATGCTATGTACTTCTAATTTCTTTTCTCGAGCTCTACTTGCTGCGTGTCATGGAAATGTCCTCGACGCTACTGCACTTTCAATAAACCTGAACTGAATAAAGCGCAAAGATGGCTTAATCTAAAGCTCGTACTTCGGCACACATAATCCATTATCGAGTACAGAGAACACTTCAATACGCACCGAAAAGTATGAAAAAAAAGAAAATATGCTAGTAAAAAATTCAGCGAAAGTGTCATTAGCGTTTTATATGACTGACAACTCAGCGTGTACACATTGTGTCCCCTTGTAAAGCGATGAAACCACCTAAGTTACGACGAACTTGAGTTAGCAATACATACACAAAATCAAATTAAGCTGTTCTGTCTCGTCTCTCTGTCTACCTTTCTCAGTCAGCCGCAGAAGCGCTGTAAAAAGTTCTTGTGAAGTGGAACACGTGGTGGTTTTCGTTATGCTTCATCTGATTTCCTGAATTTCGCAGTTACACCGAATAAGAAAGGAACGGTATATTTCGCGCCCTTCTAGCTTAGCTTGTAAGGTGTTCCACTGTCAAACTTAAGCCCATGGGTTCAATTTATAGCCACGGTGGCCGCTTTTAAAATGGGTTGATATAAAAAAATTATGTGCTTTATGATAGGTGCACGTTTCAAAGTTACAGGTGGTCTAACTTAATCAGGAGTCCATGGCTATATGGCATAACTCAGAATGATACCGTGATGCTGGCGTGTAGAACACCGCAATTCACAATTTGTTATGCGCAAGCCTTCCCCACAGAACATGTAGCATTTCTTGTGCAGGCCAGAAAGATATGGTTGTTCTTGCGTGACAAAAACAAACAGCAACATCTTAGTGTGCGACTAGCCCAGCAAAGAGTACTCCTACACATGTAGCGGAGAACACTAGGCAGCGGCCATGCCTATAGTCAGGGAAGGTTAGTAAAGAAAGTGGAGACCACAGGCAGGTATATATACTCGGCAGCCAGAAAGGCGGGATCGGTTAGTGCCATAGAAATGAACATTGTCAGAACTTCCACTCAGAAGTTGTAATTTTTTTCCTAAACTGTTTTGAAAAGGCGTTTAACCTACCGACTCTGCCTGTTTGCCCACATTTTATGTGGATTTATGTCGACCTGTAGGACACGAATTCCTAGCGGGTTCTGCGCTCAACGTTTCGTGCCCTGTGAGAAGAGCACAAGAGTTGAATCAAACTGACTTAGATACGATACGTTCGGGCATCAGCAGTGCGCAGCTTTTTCGACTCATTTACGCAGCTTGAGAACCCTGCAATACCAAACAAGAACAAGTAGCGACATTGTGCCCGCACCGAAAAAGACCTTCACGGTTGTGAAACGTGTCGCAGCAGCAGCAGTAGCGAATCACGTTCGACTTGTTTTGACACCGATCATCTTGCTTTGCTTGTTACCCCACCAGAATTTTGGTTGTGCGTAGTCATCATCTCGTCATCGTCTCTTTCCACACCATCCCAGCATTTCCTTTTAGACCAATTCTCAGTGTTCTTTTTTTCTTCACTCGCTTCGATGGCTAGAGCCGAGCGGACATTGCGCACCGGTTTATCCGGCCCTAGGCAGGCTAACAGGCTTCAGCCTGGGGAATAAAAGATAAATCAGAAAGGCGACAAAAGTGGGCGTCGGGAACGCCCGAGCATCGTCCACATCAGCCTGCATCCCTATTAACGAGGCAGGCGTGTATCGGACGCGTACGCATGGGTCCGGAAATGCCAAAGGCTGATGAGCTCCCTCCAGGTTATTCCTGGGTCTCCCGTCGTGCGAATGTCTCGGTGACGATGCACGCTTTGCCTGCTTGCCGCCACTTGCGCTCTTGCTTACTTGCATGCTCCCCAGCCTCCGTGGTAGCGCGGCGGCAAGAAGAGGAGCAGAATTCACTTGAGCGTGCTGCAACGGGGCTGCAGCGAATGACGACAAGTTCACCACGCTCGCTATTTTCTGAATTAAAACAGCGTCCCTGTGTAATCAATACAGTTTGACAGCAATTAGCGGACGCCGCTGGTGCTCTTTTTTTTTACCCTCACTTTTGCAGCCTGAGATAGCATGCACCGTTGAGCTTCCGAAAGGCGTCTCCCTGCAGCTGCCATAAGGAAACTTATATATACAGTTGCCGTTCTCTGCGTTTTTTGACGCCTCCTTTCAGACGTGATTAGCACCGAGGTGCTGTTTTGGGACAGTTATGGTTTATGCCACCCCTCGCTCATCAACAGCCTAGCCGCCGCCCTTTTCTTTCCTTCTTTACCTATCCGGGCTGGCTGTAGTGGCTGTTTACCCTCGTTGAGCTGCCTGTTTGGACAAGAAGGCGAATAAACAGCATTTCTGTCTCCTGACGGGCGCGGCACAGCCTCCGGCCTTACGTCCCATAAGCGCCTTTCCAGAGCGTGCGTCTTAATCGGGCACAGCTTTTGTGAGAAAGTCACGTTGGCCGGCTTGGCCAACGCCAGCTCCCCCTTGCTCATCTAACCCTCCTGCCAGGCCCGCTGTTATCTTTGATATGATTTCTATCCCTGCGATGGTGTCGGGAGTTTGCAGGTTTTCTCTCTGTCTTCTTTCACTTTCCTTTTTCTACTTGAGAGCGCTCGTGCACTTGAAGCTAGAGTTACACAAGCTTAGGGTGGCGATGATTCCTTCTTTCTTCACAATATAAGACGGCACAGCGGCATTCCTGGCGGCATTTCCCGTCCGATCACGGGGTTATTATCGTCGCTTGTCCTTCCTTTTTGCTCCCCGGGCAGTCAAAGTTAAAAGAGGAGCCGCGCGTGAGTTCTTCGCGTCTGATTTGGTGCGTCGGACGACTCATGCGTGTCCTCAATGAGAAGCATTAATTCCCGACCGTGTTATGGCTTGCAGTTTTTTTCCCCAAACTTGCCTGGAGAAGAAAACAATCGATCAGGAATCCGCGAGGCTGGGTTGAGTGCAATTTTGTTTTACTTTCCTTTTTTTCCCTTCCAGGCCTCTTTCATGTGTATCTTTCGCCGTTTTCTTATCATACATGTCTTTATGTCTCCGCTGTCTTAGGCTCTCTCTTACCGCACTCACTCCTCACATTGGACAGAATAGTGAGGCCGCATCCTCATTAACATACCATGAATACGTGATTGAGCGTTAGCAGGCACCCGTGGCTCCCCCTGCAGACCTCAGAGTTCCTCACTGCAATAAAAGAAGGTACACTGGTGCTACTGATGGGCGCCTCCATCGATCGTCTCCGCAGCGAGCGTGACACTTGATGTGTACATGTGTGATGGCGTTTTGACCAATTGTTGCCTCCTGAATGATATATATATATATATATATATATATATATATATATATATATATATATATATATATATATATATATATATATATATATAATAGCGCAACCTGAGACGAATATGGGCTTTTCATTTGTTTTCGATAGATCTCTGCCCGCGGGGCTCGTAAGAATGGCTAAATACGAACACTATGACAAAAAGTAAAATGTGAAGAAAAAACATGACCGAGGGGGACTCGAAGCTTCAACCTCTAGACGCACTCCAGAGTGCGACTCCGACACGCTAACAAATACACCACACTGAGGGACAGGAAATGGGTGTTTATTCCTTTGTTGTCATAAGTAATATTCTTGATATGTCTGCATTGTTTTTGTTTAGAAGCGTAGATTTAAGTGTGCCCACGCTTGTCAAAACCAGCCGGACTGTAGCTACCGTGTTTCTTGTGTTTGTTTTGTGCTTCGTGAAATCAGAACGTTTTCCCGACGCGTTTTATTGCAACAGCAATTGTATGAACACTCTCGGCTGAATTTTGCTGTCGGCGTCAACGTCACTCACCGTATATGTATACGTATCTATATGTATGAAAATGCAAGAAAGAAAAAAAATACTCTGGCGCGCGGAGTCAGACTTGGGTCGTCTGAATCGTGGGTGCGATGCAACTGAGCCACCTAGGAGCCCGGACTTCAACGCTCAAACGACAAGCTATCTATATCTACCACTTACCGCTACTGACGGGCCTCTCGGGGGGGGGGGGGGACTATCGTCTTTTCAGCATTACCAGAAAGATGGCACAAAGAGCGCGCGTAGAAACATCGTCACAATGCGGGGGTGCGCACTCTCATCTCTCACATGTGCTTTGCCCCGTGTAGAGGAGGGGGTGGACGCTCGCTCGTGCGCCCTTGTCTCGCGGTAGGGCAGATCATACGCCTTGACTGGCCTTGGGAGTTAACCGAAACGATTCTGTTGTAGTTGCCGGGCGCACAAAGGTCACAGCAATCTTTGAACAGTGTCCGTTCGCGAAAAAGGCGCGCTTTTCAGACACAACGAAGTAACAACTGAGACGCTTATTCGCGTATATCTGTACCCGAGAGTACGTTTTGTGCGTTATCGTGGGGCACGTTTCGGTCTGCTGGTAATTCTGCGCATGAACTTCCAAATTGTTGCTTTCGCGTTCATTGCTTCGCGTTTGCGGCCAAGCTATAGCTTTTTTTTTCTCTTTCCACATCGCTAGTATGTACAGAAAAGGGCTACTTATTCATGTGCATCTCAAGGGCAGTGTTCAAATTGCTTTTTTTTCATATTGATAGCGAATGCAAAACAATTATAAAACGCCCTCAAGCTTTTTCGAGATCTGCGTAATGCAAGCGGTAATATTATTAACAAATGACTAGCCGTTATTACGCTGGCGCATACATAGCGCGTGGTGGAGTTGTCTAAAGCTGCGCTCGGCGGAGCAAGGGGTAACTGGTTCAAGTCCCTGTTGGTTGGCTCAGAATCTTTTCTGATTTACTTTTTTCTGTGCCTTATGTATATGCATACATACACATATAGAGGACATTATGGCGACGGCAATGATCAAAATCAGCCGAGAGTGTTCATATAATTGTACTGCAACAATAATCTCTTATAATGACATCTTCAGTAGTGCAACACAGATAACAGGCCTGGCCCCGCCACGGTGGTATAGTGGCTAAGGTACTCGGCTGCTGACCCGCAGGTCGCGGGATCAAATCCCGGCTGCGGCGGCTGCATTTCCGGTGGAGGCGGAATTGTTGTAGGCCCGTGTACTCAGATTTGGGTGCACGTTAAAGAACCCCAGGTGGTCAAAATTTCCGGAGCCCTCCACTACGGCGTCCCTCATAATCATGTAGTGGTTTTGGGACGTTGAACCCCACAAATCAATCAATCAGATAACAGGCCTGTAAAAGCAGGACGGAGGCTATGAGGACTAAGCCCGGCACATCAGCAAACAAGAGATGACTCACATATTGAAAAGCTTGCCACATAAGATAATCAAGGAACACGCGTGTAACTTATTTACACTACGTTTAGCACAATATAATTCAAAAATCAAAATAGCAGTAGCAAAACAACTTACACAGCACAATGTGACGATTAGGATGGAGCAACCTGAACAGGTTTTACCCATAATAATAATAATAATAATAATAATAATAATAATAATAATAATAATAATAATAATAATAATAATAATAATAATAAAGTTGTTGGGGCGTTACTTCCCAAATCCACGATTGGATTATGAAAGACGCTGTAGTGGAGGGCTCCGATAATTATGACCAACTGAGGTCATGACCACCATAAGCGGGATCTTAAGCACATGGGCCACAATGTTGGACAGTTATCTTGCTACTTGTGTGGGTTGTCATAAACGGTGCAAAGAAAGTGAAAGGAGCACCTTAAATATTTTTGCACGGGATTTGCTTAAGACCGCCTTTAGGGAAAAATTATGAACCATCTAATTTAGGGGTTCCCTGATCGGATGCCAAGCAGAAGCGGTGCGCATGGCGTTGACCCGGTTGAAACAGGCAATGACGCTGGGGCTGAAAGAACGATTTGAAACGAAACTGCGCGTAGCGTTTACCCGAGTAAAGGTTTGCTTCAAGCGCAAAAACATTGAGGTGAGTTGGGTTTTGTGTAAGTTCCATCGCAGATGAACGAGTCAAAAGAATGTTTCTTTCCACTCGACGTGGAGTCGAGCGTCGCGGGCTGTGGATAGGGTGCATTGCGAACGGGCGGAGGAGCCGGCAGCTGCGGACGCTGCGGCGAGCGTGCTGCGGGTGAGGGAGAGAGTGACGCCAGTGCGCACTGCGAGGGAAGCGTGGGAGCGGAGCGTGACGTCAACGCACTGCTGCGGTGTGGCCTACTTGGCACAGCTCAAACACCTGCGGGGAGGGGAACGCGTTGCGGCGCGTTTGTACGAATGCACGTACAGTCGAGTGCATAATTTTAGAGACCACGGGAGCGCCTGCCGAGGTGCGTCGCTGCGCCTTCTGGCGGCTGCACGGCTCTGTCCGGGAGCGCGCAGTGCGCACGCTCGTCCCATATCACCCGGTAGCCTGCCCTTTCGCTCGTTTCAACGGCGCGCATCTCGAAACGATGCGGACGGTGCAAGGTGTCACATCTGTAGTCGCTGTGAAGACAATCAATAAAGCCGAGCGCTAATGTGACGACAGCACATCATTTGCGGGTTCCGGCGTGCTGCACATAGTGCACGTTACTCCTAGGCGATCCGCGGCGTGATCACATTTTGAATGTTGAGTTAGACAATCAATAAGCTCAGCCAGCAGTGTTGCCTTTTGCGCTCTCATTCGCCGAACTAACGCACGTAGTAATACTCGGTCCAAATATCATGTGTCTATGAACATGCATGAAACCACCAAACGTCCAACAGCTGCAGAAAAGAGCCGAGGAAGAAAGGTGAAACCAAACTTGGTTTATTAACGATAAATCCTTTATTAAGGCCGCTGTGGTGGGGCAGTAGTCTCGATGCTCGGCTGCTGACCCGAAAGACGCATCTTCAAGTCTAGTCGTGCATGTCGTATTTCGATAGAGGAGAGATATTTGAAACTAGTATACTGAGTGGACGTTAAAGAACCCCGAATGAGCAAACATTCCCAAGACGCAACCCCGTTTGAGAAAAGCTGAGAAACTGCATGTTTTCCGCGCTGCATCAAGGAAGAAAGCGTATTGCATGGCGCGCTCGAGCCATGCTACTACATTAGAGGAATTTTCGCCACTATATTATCGCTCGGGAGTACCGGTGCTTGCACAGCGACTGCAGAAGAGGCACCTTGCGCCGTCCACATCGTTTCGAGATTCGCGTCGTTGAAACGAGCGAAAGGGCAGGCTGCCGGGTGATATGAGACGAGCGTGTGCAGTACGCGCTCCCGGACAGAGCCGTGCAGCCGCCAGAAGGCGCAGCGACGTGCTTCTGCACGCGCTTCCGTGGTCTCTAAAATTATGCTTTCGACTGTACGTATGGCGTTACACACGTGAATCGAAGAGCTGCTTCGCATCTAAATGTAATCGCGCATGCTCACTCCAGAGACGTATTGATAAAGATCTCTAATGATGTGTTGGTTTTTAGATGTGAAACAGCTCCTTGACTAACCAGTGTAACGCTGTCCTTCCATCCGCACCACGATCCCCTGACCGCAGGTGTTGGGGCGGTGCCAAGTAGGTCACGCCTTCCCTCGCAGTGCACGCGCGTTGACGTCACTCTCTCTCAAGCCTGTTGCCGCTTGCCACATGTCATCTCGCTATCTTCATCCTGTCCACCACTCGCAATGCTCGAGCCCACTACTCACGTGGGCATCATCTAACCCAAGCCACCTCTCTCTATCTGTAGGCGAGTAGAAACCGCGAGCTGGTGGGTGCGAGTGCTGCGCGCGCCTCGAGACTCTCGTGGCGCCGACAATGGGGACATCGCGCCCCTGCCTGCCGCGCGATCACGCCGACAGGCGGGACGCCATATTGGCATGCTTCCCGCTAGTGTGCGCGTACCTTTCTCCGCTGATGCCAGCGTTACTATGGTTAGCGAAGCCGATCGCATTCGCCAATGGCAACACCAACACCGACGAGGTGGGAGCCAGGGAAGCCGAATGCAAGCGTCGGCAGTGGAAGACCAGCGACACCGACGAGGTGCGAGTCAAGAACACCAATCGTGTTCGAGAATACAGACGGCGCGCCGGTAACACCGACGAGACGCGAGCCAAATAAGCCGAGCGCAAGCATCTTCAGCACGTCCCGTCTCCAGTGTCTTTGCGTTTAAAACAAATGTTTACTCGAGTGAACGCTACACCAAAGCTACACCGAGTTTCAGTTGAAACCGTTCTTCCAGCACCCGCGTCGACATCCGTTTCAACGAGGTCAACGCCATGCGCTCCGCAGCTGCTTCACATCTCATGATGGTTCTCTTCGGCGAGATGATCCATAGTTTTTAGCCATGCATTTTTCCCCGAGTCCAGTGGGCTGGCGTCCAACGGCTGTTCTTGTTTACCAATGGCTGTCCTTAAATTTCTTTGCAGTGTACCATGTGGCTAAGATATCAGGGCTGTCGGTGGAAAACAACGACGTCACAAGTGTTATTACAATGGTCGCTCCCGACCGATGTAAAGATAATTTATCACGAGAGATCACAAGTTAATGGGGCTTTCATGTCGATGTCCTTTCTTTTCTTTCCTTCTCCTCTTCTTCCTGCATGTGAACGAGTGCTGCCAATGTCAATGTTGGCTGCATTTGATTGAGTGCTGTCCGTTGCTGTTCAAGTCATCTTGTGGGGCTTAGAGTCCCAAAGCGAGATGCAAGCTATAAAAGTGAGAATGGAAGGGGGAGGCTCGAGATATAGTTGCACATCGATGGTTGTATCTTGGATGTTAAACGTTCGACACTTTATTCGTTTGATCTTGTGGCACATTATGGCAGGTTATTGACCTCGGGCAGTAAATATCAACTTTGAATGAGTAACATGATTACGGATTGCTGAGTTTGCAGGACTGCGCAGTTTATTGGAAAACATCTAGATACCCATTGAATGAGTTGAAAAGAGGATTACTTTGCGTAATAAGTTTGTGGATTTAGTCTACGTTACAATTGTTTATGTATTAGCAAACCAAACGTGATTGTAGTTCACTGGAACATGAATGTTAAAAAAGATAAACAGCTGGTGCGCAAAGAATGTGGCTAAAGTGAGTTTTCCACCAGGCCCCTTGTCGAACATGACCTACAGGAACAGTTTTTGTTCCACGGCCAATAATAATTTATTATGAAGCTCACCTATTCATATAAGTGAATCGTTGGTCACTTGTATGTTAAGGTTGCTAGGTTACGTTGCCCACGTGGTGTTTTCGATACTAGGTTAGTTGTACAGCCTTCCTCTATGAAGAAATAAACCGTACATCTAACAATCAACTGTAGTTGCAGAACGAGGTCTAAATGTTAAAAAGTATTGACAGTCCACGGTTATTTGTTATACTAAAACTGTTTAACAGTTTTCATATCAATGCATTCTTTTGCCAATATATGACCAATTACTTACTTGGTGTACCTCTTATTTACGTACGCTTCTGTCGCGTTTCGCTGGCAGTCATTCTCTTACGAAATATGCGTGTTTGCTGACTACCTATTCCAGCAAAGGAAGCAACTGGCGCTTCCCGAAAGTCTATTCTATTTCTTTCGTTATATTCCTTCCAGTGAGTATCTCGTTACGGAAAAAGCAAGTGACCCAGTTTCGGGATGCATGGCACTGAGCGAAAGAGCACCCCCGGTTGTGTCTATAGATTCTCTCAGAGATGAAAGGCCTCATTCAATCGGGCGTCGAAACCGGTAAATGGGACTTTAATTAGATTTCATTGCCTAGGCCGTTCTGCGAAACGTTTCGAAACTGCCTGCACCTGAAAATGACGATCGAAAAGTGCGTCAAATGCTTCGCCGAGGTCGCATTGCGCCGAAGTACCCGTCAGGGCCGTCACACTCCGGGACGCTCTTGGCTCAATTGAATGCGCACCGGAAGCGGGATACGGGCCACACCTGCGCCAGCGAAACACACTCACCGCTGCCGTCACAGCAACGGTACGTCCGTATGTGCGAGTGCGACGCCAAGCACTCGAATCCCTCGGGATGGCGATAAGGCACGCCACAAATCCGGGCTCTGCTTTTATCAGATTACGTAAACACACCGCGCGTGGGGCGTGCAAACATGTCACGCTGACGGCGGTGCACGGTTCCGAAGGCCCTCGACAGCCACCGCGCTGCCGCAGGCACGGACGAACACCTACAGGGAAATAAAGGACTGCTGCCGCGTTTGCCAGCCGCGGGAAGGAGAGCCGTTCTCGGATGCGATTGGGGGAGCTGGCCCGCGGGCTAATGTCACCCTTTCGGAGGCAATTGGCCCCGGCAGCAGAAAAAGGATTCCCGCGTCTGACTTTGGTGTGCATGGCTGCTGCACTCGCGGCATGGGTACAGTCCCCACACAACGGCGGCAACCTTTTCTCTCGTTTCGATCATGCAGCGCCTCTCGCGGCGCGTGCCTTGCTTCAGTGGATGCGCGGTTATGGGAAAAACAAACGAGACGTGTTGGCCGTAATGGTGACAGATGGGCCGACATGCAGCAGAGTTATAGCACTCCTGGCTTCCACGTGACCGCAACAGCGATGTAGCAACAACAAAATAGCGTTGTCTACTGGCAATGCCAGTGACGGTGGTTCACTTCAGTGACTTGCAGTTTTGTTCTTTTTAGAGCTCGCGAGCTTTAGTTTGGTTGGAAGATTGCGCGAGAGTGCCTTGAATTGTAAGTCAGACACTTCATGAACAGACCAGGCGTGATGTTGAGTCCGTAAATTACAGCGTCACAGCCCAGGTGCGCACCAGCTCAGCTTTTGTCGAGCGTCTTGAGTTCTACTCAAATTTAACTGCCAGTGCAAAACTCGGAGCCATCAGCGCTGACGAGCGTTTATTGATTGATTGATATGTGGGGTGTAACGTGCCAAAACCACCATATGATTATGAGAGATGCCGTAGTAGAGGGCTCTAAAATTTCGACCACCTGGCGTTCTTTAACGTGCACCCAAATCTGAGCACACGGGCGTAGCAAATTTCCGCCTCCATCGGAAATGCAGTTGCCGCAGCCGGGATTCGATACCGCGACCTGCGGGCCAGCAGCCGAGTACCTTAGCCACTAAACCACCGCGGCGGGGCGACGAGCGTTGCTTTTTCTTCGGTTATTTTGTTGTTGTTTTCTGATGACGTGCAAGCAATGCGCACTTTCTAACGTTATGCTTCTGCGTTATCGTAAATAGACACTTTTAGTCGGGCGTACGGGGAAGATGCGCATGCTGTGAAAATTACGATGCGTATACGCTGCAAGTGAAGCGTGCAACGACATTTTTAGTTTAACGTGCCTTGATGCGTTTCACTCAACTGGATAAGTCGTATTCGAGATGCAAGGGTTTGGAATGCTTATCAGCGTAACCCACTTGAGGTATACACGCTAGGCCCCTGTAATAACCTGGCCTCTTCGATCTGCGCGAAAAACATCCTGACGGCCAGTGTATACAAGGGCCACCAGTGTACAAGTCAGGCCGTGGCGTTCGCTGGGTTGATTTTTAGCATCGTTTCTATAGGTGCACTGAATGTGCACGTTTGACTGTGTTGTTTTAAACTTAGCTGCGCAATGCGCCTGATCGGGCACGGCCACACTGGATCGACCCCAGCGTTTATTCAGCGATGCTGTGGATGAGGCTTAGCGTACCCTGCAGCAAGTGGTCGCGTTCCAGGTATCCATGGTCTTACTATTACTACAGGCACATTAAAGGAGTGACTGCTCGCACAACGTCCAAGGCATTTTATGTTGCACCATGAGTAGAAGTACGTACCAAGCTGCTGCTTTATTTACGGGTTCATTCGCCAAGAGGCTTGGCAGAAAAAGGCGCGTTCTAGCACGACGATTCTTGAGGGTTTTCGTGAGACACCAGGCAATAACTTCTGAATCATCAGAATACCAGAACGCATCGCTTGAATTCACCTTGTCTGGCACGACAACATCGCCTTTCACGATGAAGTACACATACCTTGCATCAGGTCCGCTCTTGCTGTCTGCGTCGAACGCCACTGCTGCCACCATATGCTCTCGTTCTGGTTTCTCCGAGGTCTCGCGAAAACGTATCGTAGTAAGAGTTGCGTTACGTACGCAGCGTCTTGTTTCGGGCGTACGTGCGCATTTCTGGAATCGATACGTTACGTACTGCGCATGCGCAGTTCCCTCCCATGGCAGTGCTGCGTACGTGGGCTCGATACGTACGCCTAACTTAAAGTTTCTAATAACGCAGCTGCCTGCCACCGATTAGTGACTGTCAGTAAAAAAAAAAAGTTATGCGACACACAAGACCTTGCTTTAGCCGGCCACCATCTGCTCTAAAAGGGGCCGCCACTCAAACACACCACTACACACAATGCTTCTCACTCACGTCGCTATTCACATAGCGCAGTGACCCTTGGAAGTTTCTCCGCCCCCTTCTATCTCCCCCTCTATCATTTTTTCGCACAAGATATTATAAATGTGAGAGCGCACAAGGTGAACTTTAATTGTTGATGAGAGCCAGTCTCTGGCCAAAACTGTCCAAATAAACTCTTCTGTTGTTACTGATATATAAAACACAACTTGTCATGCCATTTCATGAGCCACCACTGTGCGGAGCACACCATAGTTTTACCGCGGTAATATTTCCGAATGGCAGTAACGCGCCACCAAGTGCTATAGAAAACACTTGGGGCGACAAGCGCTACGCGTATACTGTCGGAACGTCGAGGCGTGATCAAAGTCCGAGACGAAGGAAGGGGAGCGGTCAACCACCGGACCCCAAGAGATCCTCGCGTCGCACAGACCGAGGCCGCGCGGAGTCCGGTAGTCTCCTCGGCGTGTCGACGTCGCCGCTTTCGGAAGCCATTTCGCGTCGGCCACTGCGGCGTCGTATAAGGATGATGCGCGCAGTCACGACGACGGACACTTGGCGGGTATGCCGCCGAGGCTCTCCCGAACTTTATGTGCGCAGTCCCCACTTGTTGGATTTATTACTTCGCCGCAGGCCAGGGGTGAAGGGGTAATACTGGCGTCGCCCGCGTTAACTGCCTTTATTGGGCCCACTGGCGAGACAACCCACTCCCCATAAAGGCGGAGGGGGTGGCGGTCAGCGCGGGCTTTGTTTTTCCAGTGGGCGCCAATGTTTGCTCGGGCGCGGGAAGTGCAACGCGGTCGGACAATCGGAAAAGTGCATTGTCGACCTAGATGAGCCACGGGAAATTGCGGTTACGAGAAAACGTCGCGAAAAAGTGTGTAGCGGCAGCGATTCTTTCTCTTTGTTGGTTTTCATATCTCCGACCACTTTCCTTGCAGCCACCGTTTCCCTTTTGTCTCGAACGAGAGATGGCGTGTTCAGGTCCGATCAATACCCAGCGACGACGGGGTTTGTTCACCCCAACCCGATATGCCGTTTCAAAGAAAGGTCCTCACAACGAGCCGATGTCGTAGCGCTATACCTGCAACGACGTGTCGTCCAGCTCTGGAGAACGCCGTGCCAATATGGCATATTCAGTTCCGGCACTCGTATCAAATGAGTTACAGCATCGACCTTCCGTATCTCCCAAAGCCTCATCATCTACCCTGATCTGCTGTTGGTCGAAGCCAAGATTGGTGGACTAAGCCGTTCCGAGTCGTTTATTAAGTTCGACTGTATACAGATAGTGTCGTAAGTCATGCATGACCTTCCTGCTGCTTATGAGCACGAGGTCGTAGGCTCAATACCTGACCGCGAAGCTAGGTGAAAAAGTAAACGTGACTGGCCCATATAAGAGCTCAAACTTGTAACAGTCACTACTAGTAAAATTGAAGCTCAACTTGTAATTTCATGTCCTATCTAAGGCAAACACTTAGACACCATATTATTATTAATATTATTGGTATTAGATTACTGTTAGAATTGTATTAGTCGCATAACAGGGGAAATTGATCACAAGGCTTCTAGTTGAGCCAGGCCGTATGACGAGAAAGTGAGAACTTTTGCCATCAACCATCACAGTGGCCGCGATGACGTCACGAAAATGTATTAGAAAGGCGCTCGGCTGATGATCCGAAAGTCCCGGGTTCGATCCCCGCCACGGCGGCCACATTTTGATAGAGACGAAATGCTTAAGACCTGATCACTTAGATATAAGACCCTCGTTAAAAAGCCCAAGGCGGCCGAAATTTCCGAAGCTCTGCCCACATGGTGTCCCTCATAATCATATCTTGGTTTTGGCTCAAAAATTATGAAATGGCAACGCTCAGCTAGCCACTGCAGATGGAATCGATGTCGTGTCGCAAATTTGCTGTTCGCGGTCAGACAGACTACATCTTTACTATTGCGCAAGAAAGGTTTTGGAAATATGCGCTAAGGTTTGTGTGCCAACCCGAATGGCGCCGCAACTGTGTATTTCGAAGGCAACCATGCGCACAATAGTTATCGTCCAGCGCTGGCTATTACGCTTTGTACATCACAAAGAAGGAAGAGGAATTGAGAATACAAATGGAAGAAGGCAGGGAGGCAACACAAGCTTTAGTCTGATTGGCTACCCTACACTGAGGTAAAAGAAAAGGGGAGTGAAGAGATAAAAAAAAAGAGAGAGAGGAGCGTAAAGAAGACGTAACACACGCGTAACACGTGAGCACCGCAAAGAAGGAATCTTGCAGAACTTGAAGAAAAAAAAGTATGGCTAGTTCATTTGAGTATTCTGACATAGAGGGGATTCCGGAAAAACGAAAAATAAACACTTATTAAACGAAGTAATGGCATACGTTCGGTTGATTGCACATTGTCAACAGGCATGGGTTGAATGGTACTTGCCTGTTTGTGAACTGTTGTTATATGGATATGTAAGAAAAACTGCTGTGATGGAACAAAAACCGATCTACATATGTGGGAAGGTGATGCTATATACAGGAAAAGCCACCGAGTCTACCAGATAGCTATAGGAACGTTCAGGCACATAGCGATGTCCAAGCCGCAAATTTGTTCCCATCATTAGGTCGGCGGTCGGCAATTGATTACGTAAGAAATCATAGGTAAAACGTAGACGCGAGCTCTGCCTCTGCAGTGCGTGGAGTTTATTGCAGTCAGGCTGCTAGTATATTATCTCGTTCGTGCCACCAGACAACACCTCCTTTATTTTATCGATGCCAGCCAGATGTGCCCGATCCAGCTGTTCACCACTAACCCCTGTCCACTTTCTCTCATCGCCTAGTCTTTGGGCGTTGTTCTTTGCGGTCATAGGGGAGCGTAGCCCCTCATGCGGTGCCTCATGACAGAAATCATGAGAAGTAATTTTTAGTTCAGTAGTGTACAGATCCGTGTGGTGGCGTCTTGCATTCCTCATGTTCACAATTTCGGCAGTCATGCTGGCTCGGTGAAATATACGGTGTTCTGAGATAGCGTGTCGCTATTGGTGGCGCTATACGGGCAACCAATGTAGGCAGCCTACATGACCGCCTGTTTAACGGTGATGCCAGCCTTTAACCCACTACATGCCGCCAACGCTCCTCCGCCTACCAAAAGACAATGTTGCCAGACGACAATGCCGTGCTATCGCGCCATATTGTGGCCCGCAGTGCGTTTACGCCTGGCTACATTTCATCTTCGAGAATACGGCCCGGCGTCGGAGTCAACACGAAGCAGTAGATGCATCTAGCGTGAAATGTGTCCGTCCGTGGAGTCCGGCGTCGGTCCAACATGAAACAGTAGATGTATCAAGCGGGAAATGTGTCCGTCTGTGACGTCCAGCGTCCACACGAAACAGTAGATGCATCAAGCGTGAAGTGTAACCGTCGGTGTCGTACAGCATCGGTGTCAACACAAAGCTGTATATGCGTCAAGCGTGAAATGTAAACGTTGGTGTCGTCCAACGTTTCCGTCAACACAAAGAATTAGATACGTAAAAGCCCCAGGTAACACAACAAAATCACATCATTTCCACGAGGTGAGCGACGACGAGTGGGGCGAAGTGGACGGATGGACGGTTGCACAGACAGACGGATGGACGGACGCACTGACGAACGCACGCGCGTAAGGATGAACACATGGATGGATGGACTCATGGACGGATGCACGGACGGACGCATGGATGAACGGTTACGCTTCGAGCTTCATGCGTGTAGGGTGTTGACGCCGACGCTCTACGTCGCCACCGACAGCTACGTTTCGAGCTTTGCATGTAACATGTTGACGCCGATGCTGAATGACACCGACGGTAAAATTTTGCGCTTGATGCACTTAAAGGTTCATGTAGACGCCGACGCTTAACGACGCCGCCGACAGTTACGTTTCGAGCTTGATGCAATAAACGTGTTGACTCCGACGCTGGACGCCACGGACAGTTGCATTCTCGATTGATGCACCCAGGTGTTCGTGTTGACGCCGACGCTGGACTACACCACCGCCGGTTACGTTTCATTCACGCTTTGTGCATGTAACGTGTTGACGGCGACGCTGGACAACGCCGACGGTTACGTTCCGAGCTCGATGCATGCCGACGCTGGACGACGCCACCGACGGTTATGTTTCAAGCTCGATGCATGTTACTTGTAGACGCCGACACTGGACGACGCCGCCGATGGTTACGTTTCGAGCTTGATGCATGTAACGGGAGGCGTTTTTAACGTGTTGACGCCGACCCAGGAGGACGCCACCGACGGTTACACCTCGCGCTTGATGCATCTAATACTTCGTGTTGACGCCGACGCTGGATGACTCCACCGACATTTCACGCCTGATGTATTGATGGATTTTTCCTAAAAACGGGCTTTTGAAAATGCACTGCAAGTCACTAATAATCTTGGAGATTATGAGTAGCGGGGTGGGGGGGGATTGTATGGCTGGCCTCAAAATGGCGGCATACAAAAATTATGGTAAATTTGGCAGACGCTCGCAGCAGCGTGCCCGATTGCCCGCTGATTTTGGCTGAGGGCACTTTTTGAGATGTCTCCACCCTAAAACATACGGTCATGTAGGCTCCCTAAACCAATCGGAAAGCGTCTCTGCAACGTTTCTGCATGCACTGCTCTGTGACGCGGTGGCGGCATTGTTTCGAGCCAGAAAGAAGCAGCATGAAGGAGCGAACCTGACAGACGTATATGATATAGGTGTGGGAAACAAGTCTATCGCATCTTCGGGGAAAGTGCTCGAACGCACGTGTGACGCGAACAGCGTGACCCCTCATATAGCGCCACATCACGACCACTCCATGAATTAAGTCGGACCGACGGCTACCGTTGAGAAGCGCACGTTTGCACTTGCATTGAAATGAAAGAGGCGTTGCACCAGAAATAATTAAGTAATGTTAGCGTAGTAGGTGTTAAATATGAATGTTATTCCTTCTGTTCGAATTACTTTTGTTCGGCTACAGCGAGAATATCTGTAGTTCTGTGTATAATGGCACAGATGTAATGTGAATCGTTCAGCCAATAAGCATCAACTTGCTGTTTCAGAAAAATGTTGCAGCAAATGAAGTGTAAGTAGGGTGGTGTAATTTGTTTTTTGATCGTGGGAAATATCAATGCACTTTACAGCATCAATAATACTCTTTACAAAGGAAATCACTGCTTTCGATGTTTGTACCTCTTCCTTAAAACAACTGCGGATATGATTACCTATCTTTATTTACAAATCTGAAAACATGGGCATGCAATGAAGTCGTTATGCTAAAGTTAAGGCACAAAGCTGGGCTACCAGGCTTGAGTATTTACAAATATTTACAGTGTCAGAAAATGGGTACACAACATTAATATTGTATGTTTTGCGCCCTATACCCGGGTCCTGTCTCGTTTGAGTTGTGCCTCTTTTCTAGTGCACCCACCAAAAAATCTAAGTACAGGAGTCCAAGGACGGGGCAACTCTTGCAAGAGCTCTTGTCGGCGGCAGAAGATGGCGTTGAGCAAGTCCAGTCGGCCAGAGCTACACTGTGGTCGAAGGTCGGCGTCAGGAGAGGTCGTAGGGCAAGCGCAGTCGGCCAGAGCTACGCTGACGTCTGAGATCGCGAGGGCACAACCAGTTGGCACGTTATCCAGCGAGCGTGAAACCCGGGAAGATGCGAAGCACCGGTGTTTCCCTTAGATACACGACAATGAGACCACCGCGTCCATTCATTGCCACAGACTGCGTGACAGGCGGTGTCGAGCACCCATCGCAGAAACAAAATTTTTCCTTAGCCAATGCGCTATCTTAATCACCGCTTATTTTACCGTGATGGCTGACGACAACAGGAGACGTCGAGAGGCCAAGCGTCATAAGGTTACTCGCACCTGAAATGCCAAAATTGCAAAACTGCTCTGGTTAAGATGGCCTTTAAGGAGACCGTAAACTGCCCGGAACATGAAATTATATGGCTGAACGCATGGAAAGATTATCCCTCACAGTGACTCACACCAACTCTGTTTTTTTCTCGTGAAGAGTTATATCTTTATTTCTTCGTTGAAAATAACAAAAGTAGCCTGTGGCACCACCTGGTGGCAGAAACTTCAACTATCCAACCTTCCCTGTCACGTGACCGTAAACTAGTATACGCGGTTAACAATTTTCCTGTTAGTATTGAAATATTTTTTGCTTCTTTATTTTGAAAGTTATTACTTCATAAAATTGTAGTTATAAGCCTGCGATAGTAGGGTGCAATAAAGTGGCGCTGCCTTCGCATGACGTAATGATCCTGTGCTCGTCAGCACGCCTTGAGCAACTTTTCTGCGTGTTCATGAAACCGTGCACGCAGTTTCCAGGACGGTAAGATTTGGGAGTGAGGATTTTTTTTACCTACACGTTGTCTCACAAATGTGGCGTTTTCGGTGACTTGGCTTGGCTGGTATGTCGAGAGAGTAACGACGACGGGGCAATTCATCCATGAAATAGGTGCGTGAGCCTTGGGCGCAGGCACAAGGAATGTGGTACAAATACAGAGAAGCTGTATAAAGCCGCATTATCTCATAGTAAGGGCTTGTTATTTGCAAAAATGGTTCTAAAGCTCAGAGTAAGGGTGGTTAGGCATCGCCAGAAGAACTCCTGCGAAAGGAGAGCAATGACAGCATGCACAAGTCGCTATAAGGGCTACCGGCATCGCTATCAATTTTCAGCGTTGCTGCACAAAAAGGCAAATCGGTGTTCAGAGCCTTTCATATCGAAAAATACAGTTTATAAAACAACTACGTGCTTTCAAGAGTAACTACTGCAGCTGCGAACACTGCGAAGGGTAAGCTTCTGGTCACGCGGAAAAAAAAATTAGGTGAAAAAAAATCCGTTGTCGGTTCCTTTAACGAAAGCGAGATGATCAACATTGTTCATTTCCATACAGCCCCCTAATAAGACGTGTCTTAAAGAGACTGAAGGTTTGTCGTGTAAAACACTATTATGCGTTTTTTTCTTCAGTTTTTTAGTGCTATGCACACGTTCCAAAGCCACAAAAAAAAACTTGGTAGATTCCACGTACAGTTGGAATCGATGAGATGCGAAGCACGAAAGATCAACGTTGATTCATCACTTTAAAATCAGCACAACATTACGATGTGCACGTAAACTATGCCGTACATCATTTCTATATCGCTATTATCAAGCTTGCGTCTGGCATTTGTGTTCGTCGTCTGCTCATGTAACGCAGTATAAAATTTGGTATATGTGAAGCTAGCGAAACGGCCGCAAGCACGCTAAGAGCGTAGCATGTAGTCATGTTTTACAAGACACGCAATTCATGATTATTATGCTTGGACATGTCATTCACCTTCGTCGTCTATTCCCGTCAAACGACCACGAGCACGCTATGATCGTAGCATGTAGCCATGTTTTACATCACACGCATGACATGATTATAATGTTTAGACGTGTCATTTACCTTCGTCGTCTATTCACGTCACTTAATACCAAACTTAGTATATGTGAAGCTAGCGAAACGGCCGTGAACACGCTAAGAGCTTGGAATGTAGTCACGTTTTTCATAACACGAATGTTATGATTATCATGTTTGGACGTGTCATTTACCTTGGTCTATTCACGTCACGTAATACCAAATTTGTTATGCGTGAGGCTAGCGAAACAACCGCAAGCACACCATGAGCGTGGCGTTTAGTCATGGCTTATATGACATGCATGTGATTTGCACATTAGGGTCTGTCACTAATGTTCGCCACGCAGTCATATCATACCATACCAGTTTTGCAATATCTCAAATGAAGTAAACCACCACAAGAGCAGTAAGAACATGAAATGTAAATCAATACAGTCATGAGAGGTCATGGTTTTTATATGATGACTATTCACTTATGCTCATTATACAATCATGTAATGGCATAGCAATTTTGGTAGAGGTACCATTATGGAAATTGTCAGGAGAGCCAAAAGTCGTAGATAGATAGATAGATAGATAGATAGATAGATAGATAGATAGATAGATAGATAGATAGATAGATAGATAGATAGATAGATACGGCCAAAGTCGCCAAAGTTTGGCTAAAGCCGGCCAAGAAAATGCTTCGCATTTAAAAAAACTGACAACTAGGCAGACATAAACAAGGCACGTAACACATGTACACGGATGTTTGTGCGTGGTTTATGAGTCCTTTTATTTCTCTCTTTAGTTCTCGCTTGTACTGGTCAATATTATCGATTTCTAAAAAGCGTCACTTCTGGTTGAAAGCCATGGAAATTTCCCAAAGCATGGTGACTTTTTTTGTTAGCTTCTATCTTTGGTCGCGGAATATACAGTTAGTGAAAATGAATGCGCTGTGCATAGTGCAATTCATTTCTACAGCTTTTCTTCTTTCTCATTTTCATTTCCGGGAGAAGGACGCACAAGTGGAAAAACAAGTGATGTCTGCTTGTGAGAACAGACCGACAACTAAATTTTATGATCAGTGTACGTAAACCCACGCACAAAAGCCAATTTTTCACACTTTTATTTACAAAGTGGCGTGGGTATAATGCCAAAGAAACAGCGGAAATAAGCATACACCACGGCATGTCGGAAAAGGAAACATTTTGTAGTGAAAACACTACATATCTACTGGTGGGACGCCAGAGTGGTTCGATGTTCCGCCATCTTTAGCTCTAGTTTAGCTGGCGGCGACATGGTTCAAAGACGCCCGTTTTGTTACGGCAGTCGTGTTTGAGTAAGTGAACAAGAAAAATAAAACCGCTGTTTGCTTCGCAACTAAGGCGTGATAACATTGTTTACGCTAAAATGAAATGCCATTTTGGCTCCGCTTGTTTTCGGCCATAAAAGTTGCGATGGTTTTTTGAACTCCTCGCGGCTAAGATAAGCTCCCAAACACTGCGTAGAGTTTGCCGAGAAGCCCCGCCGTGAAGGTTTTAAGTTAAAGTCACGTTACATCGTGGAACTAATCGAACATCGTCTCAAACAGAAGGCCACAGTTACTGATGAGGATGGCATCACGCGCATACTCACAAAATTAAAAGAAAAGCACGTGGTAGTGTGAACCAAAAGATGAGCTATGACGGGACTCAAAGCTGCAACCTTCAGCCAATGCAAGAGGGTGAGACAAAATACCCTTTAAAACTTGAGAAAATAAAAGTCGCCAGTAAACCATGTCAACAAGTCTAAAAGGTGGCAGAGTGGCCGATGCACTGGAAGAAGGTCAAGGTAGAAAGTTAGGCGAGCTGGTGAGCAGTCGCAATGAAAATAGCGTAAAAACGAGAAATAGCGCAAAAGTGGGAGAGGGAGAGTGCAAATGTGAGCTGAACGTAGTGCTTGCGCGGTTTACTTAATTTTTTTTCTGTAGCTCTTTGCGCTTTTTTGAATATGAGCTCGAAGGCATCTCTATTTAGGTGTCGCGTTGCATGAAAGTGAGCTCAAAGAATGTTCACATATCAAAAGCTTCTGGGTCTTCATTACGTTGTCATTTGTGAACAGCATTTGGCAAAATCCTGCCTGCCTGTCCGCCATCGCTGCCGGGACGAAAATTACGCACAGGCGCGCGCCCTCCGTCTGTATCGTTCGCTGTTATACGCATGCGTTCGTTCTTGTGCCGAATCCCGGCTGCGGCGGCTGCATTTCCGATGGAGGCGGAAATCTTGTAGGCCCGTGTGCTCAGATTTGGGTGCCCGTTAAAGAACCCCAGGTGGTATAAATTTCCGGAGCCCTCCACTACGGCGTCTCTCATAATCATATAGTGGTTTAGGGACGTTAAACCCCACATATCAATCAATCAATCCTAATACTTCGTATCAGTAAAGTAGCCTTCGAAGTAATGTGGAAAAGTTAGAGCCGTACATGAAAAGATATATGGTGGGGAACACATCACAAATGAGAGATACTTGGTAGTAGCGTGTAAAAAATGCAAAGAAAGGTTGTATTTTTGCTTCATCGACTACCACTAAGTTTCTGAGTGAGTTATCAAACTAAGCTATAGGGTCCCGGGTTCAAACCTCAGATCAGACTGATTTGATTGATTTGATTTGATTGATTAATATGTGGGGTTTAACGTCCCGAAACCACCATGATTATGACAGAGGCCGTATTGGAGGGCTCCGGAAATTTCGACCACCTGGGGTTCTTTAACGTGCGCCCAAATCTCAGCACACAGGCCTACAACATTTCCGCCTCCATCGGAAATGCAGCCGCCGCAGCCGGGATTCAATCCCGCGATCTGCGGGTCAGCAGCCGAGTACCTTAGCCACTAGACCACTGTGGCAGGGCAATCCTCGAATAAGGACGAAGTTTTCTTCAACTAAACAACATTTTTTTTTGCGAGGAATCTGTATAGATTTCCTTGTAGCTTCGTGATGCAAACGGGTGCTTGTCTACTTTCGTTTCCATGTACCACCTTTCAGTATGTTGAACTGTTCAGAAGTTCAGCACCATTAATCTCAATTAAACATTACGAATTCTGAGAAGAAGTAGTTAGAGATGCCCACATTGGTTGCGACATCACATTCCTTAAGGTCCTTAATCATATCCCCAATTTCTAAGAACAATCGTTTATGGGGAATTGAGCAAGAAATATGTTGTAGATACATGATGAAAGCACCAACTATACAGGCCATGACACATGCTTACTAAAGATGTGACCTTTTTTGAAGAAATGTGCACAAATAACAGGTGTGCGCACTTTCATATGAACGGACGGATCATTTCTCAGAAAACACTCAAGATTCTTTTGCAAGTACTAGATGGCAAGACCTTGTTCCGTTCTTTTCTTCGACACATAGGCTCGAAGGGGGGCACCAGGTTTGTGCATCTTGGCCATGATGAATGCCTCAAGGAAGCATTTCCTCCTCTTTGTGTGTGTGTGTGTGTGTGAGAGAGAGAGAGAGAGAGAGAGATGTTTTCTAGCTTGAGGTCGTATAGGAATTGAAGCACGGAGCTTTTTCTTCAGATCAAATGAAACCGGCTTTTTGCTTAAAAGCACAATTTTCGGCAACACTGCACCCTGAATAATACGCGTGGTTGCTGCAATAAAGAATCTCTTGTAACTTCAGCGCTGCCGCAATGTATTTTGTCACTACTTTTCCTCAGTCAGCGAAAATGCGGACCTTTCACTATTTAGGGGAAAAGAGATGCACCCCCCCCCCCCTATTACCAAACGTATCACCAGCCTAAAATACGCCAATAGAGCTTTCAGAATTCCAAATTCATAATTCATTAGCCAAAAGGCAATGGTATAGCAAAAATATTTTTCAGAGGACAGGGTATTGTATTCCGATGGCTGTTAATCTCTCTCTCGTACAGCTAGCTATGGCTCATCAGGTAGTGGTCTGTTGCTTGAAGCGAGACGGTTTGTCTCCCCCTCCCCTCCTCGCCTCGTCAGGCGACCACTCATTGCATTCGGCGGATACATCTGCGCGATTAGAAACAGATTGGGGCCCGTCCCATGGTGTTCGGGAAGCAACCAGTGTCGCCCTCTGGGGCCGATCACTCGTGTTCTGACCGCGCGTCCTCAAGCAATCTTAGTCGGCATTGGTAGAGCCCACTCCTCTGCAGCCACCCCCAAAAGCTGTCGGTTGTTTTTAACGGCGCACCCGAATGGACGACTGACACTCTGAGGAGATATGGTCGGAAAGAAGGAAACACGCGCCAGCCACCAATTTATCACAAATAAGAACGCGCAATAGACCAAGAAAGTCAGTACCGCATATAAAGGCACAGCAAGTATATAGGCACCATTATGCAATAGTGATAGCCGACAGAAGAACGAACGAGGAAGTGACATCGATATAGGTTCATAATGTTCTCGCAATTCGTGGTTGCCTTTTCGTCTATTCGCCTTGCTTGTGCCGCTCGTAAACGCTATGCCATACGATTATACTTAGCAAGCCGCCGAGGATCGTCCGCTGAAGCTGCTTATTTAAAATACTCAGTTCTCTTAAGACCCCATGCCTGTTTATGGTGTTGATCACGAGCAGGCCGGATAGGTATTTGGTTGGTCTTATTGATACTATAATAATAATAATAATAATAATAATAATAATAATAATAATAATAATAATAATAATAATAATAATAATAATAATAATAATAATAATAATAATAAAATAATAATAATAATAATATATCAGCTGTTTAACTTCCCAAAATCACGATGTGATTATGAGAGACGTAGTAGAGGAGGGCTCCGGAAATTTCGACAATCTGGTGTTGTTTAACGTGCACTGAATCCCACAGTATACACGGGCCTCTACCAGTTCGCCTCCAGCAAAACGCAACTGCTATTGCGGCGATCGAATCCGTGATGATTGAGTCAGAAGCCGAGCACTAACCGCAACACCATCGTAGCGAATATACTGAAATAAAAACGCTCTTCCACAACGGGCCATCCTGCGTGAAACCAACGGTTAAAAAGCGATGCTTCGGGGAAGGCAAATGTTTGAAAAAAAAATATTTTCATGAATAAGACAACGGAAGGGGTAGAGATAATATTAAAAGATTGTTTTTGATGCGGCACCTGCATGCTTTCAAAACACTTCGAAATGTTCGGAAAGGGGCTTGTCAGTCACACCATTCAATGCATAGTAATGGAGCGTTTCCGGCAATTGCGGAAAACAACTGCAGTCTTATTCATGACCGCAGAACCAAGAAAAACGCAAATAAATAAATAAAAGTAAAAGAACTTCGGTCCGAGTGAGACGCAAACCTATGGCGTTTCATTCTGACCAAAGTTCTCTTAAAAAAAAGAAACAATGTTATGTAGTAGAAAGTGTCACTTTAACGCATGCATATTGCCTGGCAGAAGTGTATAGAATCGCGCCAGGCGTGAAAATACGTGAACGGCGTGACGAGTGCATGTTCCAAAGGCCAATCCATTACAAAGCGCTCAGACATTCGATCATCATCAGCTTCAAGAGCATCAACTAAGTGAACAGCTGCGTATAGGTTCGCGTGTTGCCTTATGGACGCGTAGCGGGCCCTTCGTTGATTCGGGAAAGGAAGAATTACGGTGTATTAGGCACTCGTCAAGTGTACTTGCAGTAGACATTCTAGGATAATTTGAAACGGCCAACGCATGCCCCGCCGCGGTGGTCTAATGGCTAAGGTACTCGGCTGCTGATCCGCAGGTCGCGGGTTCGATTCCCGGCTGCGGCGGCTGCATTTCCGATGGAGGCGGAAATGTTGTAGGCCCGTGTACTCAGATTTGGGTGCACGTTAAAGAACCCCAAGTGGTCAAAATTTCCGGAGCCCTCCACTACGGCGTCTCTCATAATCAAATAGTGGTTTTGGGACGTTAAACCCCACAAATCAATCAATCAATCGAAACGGCCAACGTTATGCGCAAACTTTACGACATGGTTGACGCATGCACCGAGAACCCGCAGTGAGGGTATAGCAATTGAGAAGGCCGAGCGCACGGCCACGATTATCGCGTTTCTTCTTGAAGGTGAAGCTCAAACGTCCTTCAATCCAAAATTTTTATCGGGTTCACGTGGACGTTCGGTTGCTGTGAGGGCGTTTTCTTTGCCTTTCGCCATACGTAAAACCTTCAGAGGTGCGAAGCATGCAGGGGGCGCCAGTGTCTCCCACAGTAAAATACATACTCTCACTGCTTTACTCGCCACCAGCCCACTGATGCAGCATAACTTTGCAGATATGTTTCAAGAAGTGGCGTTTCAAATAGATGATTTGGCCGTATATTGAGATACTTGTCAATGTATCGGGGTTTGTGTAAGAAAATCGAGTGCCTCGAAAAATTCCTGCGGGAATTCGTTGATTGATTGATATGTGGGCTTTAATGTCCCAAAAGCACCATATGATTTTCAGAGACACCGAGGTGAAGGACTCCGGAAATTTCGACCACCTGGGGTTCTTTAACGTGCAACCAAATCGGAGCCCCACGGCCCTACAGAATTTTCACCTCCATCGAAAATGCAGCCACCAAAGCCGGCATTCGATCCCGCGACCTGCGGGTCAGCAGCCGACTACCTTAACCACTAAACCACCACGGCGGGGCCCCGGCGGGAATTCTGACACCACTGCTAATCCAAACATATTTTAGGCAGTAACGATGAACGTTTACCTTATAATTTTCATAGTATGAACTGGTGTCGAGTACTGTAATTTACCCAATTCTTGTGGCGCATATCCATTAATGGTGGACCATGATTATGACATTACACGCCAACAAGCCGAGACCGTAAGGTCCATCGCCCCTAAGAGACAAGAAGGGTCCACAGCATTACAGAGTCATGAAGTCATGACAATAATAGACAGTTATTGTATACCGGGACTTACCGCAATACCCGGCATACCGTGATAGCAGGATCAAAGTGTGCGTGTGCAGATGCGTACGTTACCCGTACCGCTTACCGTACGCGTGCTATTTTTCATATTTAACGTTACCGGGGTAGCGTAGGTGTACATAGTCTACGTACAAAATGGCGGTGCTCTCGGACGCCCACTTCGAAGTGATTTTGTCGTAGTTGTTGTAAGATCCACTTTGTTCGCCGCAAACGAATGTTTAAAGTGGCTTCGCTTCCCTTCAGTTAGCTTCGACAACCGAGGATCACGGGTAAGTTGGCATAGTTTTTGAGATTTCGAACGTGTCTAGGCCAACTACAAGATTGATTTAAACAAATCAGCAACGTGAATGTTTTCGCGTTTGGAGCGTGATTCATATTCATTTACTTTTATTATTACAAAATAAACTTGTAGCAATGCTTCGCGTGGTGGCACAGGCAAACATTCTCGTTTCTTTTCTTTTTCACTGCTCTTTAACTTATTAACCATCCGATAGGGGGCACCACCATGCCAGTTGAAGCACGTGAACCACGTAAACGCTATTCTACTAAACTATAAGACGCTTTCCGTGTTGAACGTTTGCTGCATGGTAAGGCCATTTTCTTAACCTTCGCTATCACGCTAACGGTAAACTATAACTGTCTACTACTAGCACTGTACAAAATCAGCGTATACCAGCATGACTTTATTATTCATTCATGATCTACCAAACCATGTCAGTGTCCCGATTAGGTTGTTCGCTGACGATTGTGTTGTTTATAGCACTATTGAAACTCAACAAGATCAAATTAACTTAGACCTCATTCTTCAAAAAAATTCTAAATTGGTGTGAAGACCGGCAAATGAACTTGAATCCAAAAAAAGCAGTTTATGTGTCTATAACGAGAAATAAAAAGCTTATGACTACCAGATTAGTGACATCAAGCTCAAGCGTGTAGAGAAACACAAATATCTCGGAATATTTTTTACGTCGCATCTGCGATTTATTCGCATATCGACCATGTCTCCTCGAAGGCTACTAAGGCATTGAGCAGTCTCTGGCGTAACCTTAACCGGTGTCCCTCTGATGTAAAGCGTCTAGCTTACAAGACCTTAGTCAGGCCAATTGTTGAGTATTCCAAAATTGTATGGGACTCTTATACACAGTCGAACTACAAAAAAATGCGCCGCCACGGTGGTCTACTGGCTAATGTACTCGGCTGCTGACTCGCAGGACGCGGGTTCGAATCCCGGCTGTGGCGGCTGCATTTCCTATGGAGGCGGAAATGTTGTAGGCCCGTGTGCTCAGATTTGGGCGCACGTTAAAGAACCCCAGGTGGTCGAAATTTCTGGAGCCCTCCACTACGGCGTCTCTCATAATCATATGGTGGTTTTGGGACGTTAAACCCCACATATCAATCAATCAATCAGTCGAACTACAATAAAATAGCGAGGTAATAGCAACTTAGTGCAAGATTTATATTTAATAAATATCACCGTCAATATTCTCCTACTTCATGAGCTCTGTGCGCAAGCGTGCCTCGAAAATTTGGAAGTTACAACGAAGATTGAGAGACCGAAATTCCTCTTCCAGTTAATTCACAATTGGTTCAAACTAACCCACATAGCTTTCTTTCAGCGTAGCCCGCAGGAACATTCGAGACATCGCCATAGTATGTGCCTCACGCCCCTTGCTTCTCGTAATGACTGCTTTTGGTTCAGTTACTTCCCTCGTGCTATCGAAGAATGGAATATGTTACCTGAATTCATTATCAGGTGTTCATCGCTGACGTCGTTTGAAAAAAATCTAAAACTGCTTTTTCATTCATAACTTTGTGGCTACGTATAGCTTTTATTCTGCTATAATGCTTTAAACTGTTTCGTGATGCTGTCTACGCTTTTTTCTTTGTTTTTGAACACAATGTACTTTATTCTGCTCTTTATTTGGACTTTTTAGTGTGCCTTTGCCATTTCTTTGCATTTCGTATATATTTTCTGCTGCTTGCATTCAACACTGCAAGGTCACTTCAGATTTTTGTAGCTAATTTTGCCTGATACATACTTGTACCTTCCACCTGTAACGATCCTCTTGAGGGCTGACAGTATTAGTAAATGAATGAATGAATGAAGGAATGAATGATTGAATGAACGAATGAATTAATGAATGAACGAATGATTATGTGAACTATCACATCGCGTCGTTGCCCCGCCGCGGTGGTCTAGTGGCTAAGGTACTCGGCTGCTGACGCGCAGGTCACGGGATTGTATCGCGGCTGCGGCGGCTGCATTTACGATGGAGGCAGAAATGTTGTAGGCCCGTGTGATCAGATTTGGGTGCATGTTAAAAAACCCCAGGTGGTCGAAATTTCCGGAGCCCTCCACTACGGCGTCTCTCATAATCATATGGTGGTTTTGGGACGTTAAACCCCACATATCAATCAATCAATCAGTCGAACTACAATAAAATAGCGAGGTAATAGCAACTTAGTGCAAGATTTATATTTAATAAATATCACCGTCAATATTCTCCTACTTCATGAGCTCTGTGCGCAAGCGTGCCTCGAAAATTTGGAAGTTACAACGAAGATTGAGAGACCGAAATTCCTCTTCCAGTTAATTCACAATTGGTTCAAACTAACCCACATAGCTTTCTTTCAGCGTAGCCCGCAGGAACATTCGAGACATCGCCATAGTATGTGCCTCACGCCCCTTGCTTCTCGTAATGACTGCTTTTGGTTCAGTTACTTCCCTCGTGCTATCGAAGAATGGAATATGTTACCTGAATTCATTATCAGGTGTTCATCGCTGACGTCGTTTGAAAAAAATCTAAAACTGCTTTTTCATTTATAACTTTGTGGCTACGTATAGCTTTTATTCTGCTATAATGCTTTAAACTGTTTCGTGATGCTGTCTACGCTTTTTTCTTTGTTTTTGAACACAATGTACTTTATTCTGCTCTTTATTTGGACTTTTTAGTGTGCCTTTGCCATTTCTTTGCATTTCGTATATATTTTCTGCTGCTTGCATTCAACACTGCAAGGTCACTTCAGATTTTTGTAGCTAATTTTGCCTGATACATACTTGTACCTTCCACCTGTAACGATCCTCTTGAGGGCTGACAGTATTAGTAAATGAATGAATGAATGAAGGAATGAATGATTGAATGAACGAATGAATTAATGAATGAACGAATGATTATGTGAACTATCACATCGCGTCGTTGCCCCGCCGCGGTGGTCTAGTGGCTAAGGTACTCGGCTGCTGACGCGCAGGTCACGGGATTGTATCGCGGCTGCGGCGGCTGCATTTACGATGGAGGCAGAAATGTTGTAGGCCCGTGTGATCAGATTTGGGTGCATGTTAAAAAACCCCAGGTGGTCGAAATTTCCGGAGCCCTCCACTACGGCGTCTCTCATAATCATATGGTGGCTTTGGGACGTTAAACCCCACATATCAATCATCAATCAATCAATCAATCAATCAATCAATCAATCAATCAACAACGTTTTGTTCAGCCCAATTTCTCAAAAAAAACGTAGCAACGCCATCACCGCCGCTCGTGTTTAAAGGCGGGTAGGCCGGTCCATGCATTCTTGTCTTCTCTTGGACGGTGTTTGTCCACCTTACTAAGTTATATCCGAAAATATTTGGACCGCCCTTATTATGGCACTTTCAAGAAAATATTTTTTTAATGTTAGCCTCATGTTTGTCGTCAGCTTGTCGCAGTTGTATCACCTTGACATTAAGCATTGCAAAGTTTTGTAGCAGTTATATGCTTCGCTAAGTTAAAGTTATTCGCACAAGCTAATTTAGGTCTACCAACACCTAACATATATATGTATACGTCAAAAGTACCTTCTTTTAAACACTTTTCACATTGTTTTACACTAGCACAGATAAAAATGATCTTTTCTCTCCCCAAACTATATGTCTTCATGAATCAATTATATTTTAAGGTAAAAATTTCATTACACCGCAATAACACTTCTTACGCTTGTTTCTTTCTTCAAGCAAACAAGCCATGACAGGAACTGCATCCGCGCTGCTGCAGTAGAAGACACCGTTATAGAGAATTTTGTCTATAATTCGTTCAAGCCTTGAGAGTATGAAAATAAATGAACAATTATTGATTTATATAAGTATGACATGAAAACTTTAATTACGGCAATTAGGTCTTTATTTAGTGATTATACTTTAAAATCTAGATTGCATGCATAGTAATGCATGTGTGAGATTGCTTAAGCACCGTATACGATGTTTCCTCTGACAAAGTGTTTGTATTCGTAAGGTGCACAAAATATTAGTCCTGTTGATGTGGAAGGCTGTGTTAGTCGGAAATGTATTTGATGACGTGCATAACAGCTGCCTAATCAGATCATATAAACACTTTCAGGTGTTTCTCACGCGCCTATTATTGTGGAACATCAGCAACATCACTATTAGGCACATGGCTGAAAGAAAAAGCTCATCACAGTGTCTTATGGTGCTTACAAAGCAAAACCCAATTCCGCTGTTGCTGTTTTATGGCATGGCGCAAAGACTGATGCTTGTCGTCGCGATGCGTGTGCCTAATGTTGCCTTTGCAGCCACGCATATTGACTTGTTGACTGAGTGGCCGTGGGATTGCGCTGCTTCATGCACCATGGCACCTTATAAGTTTCCGCCCATAGCTACTGCATTTCGAAGGGGGGCGAATTGCAAAAGCATCCACACATTTACAAATAATAATAATGATGATAATATTAATCATAATATTACTAATAACAAATTTCCGATGGAGGCGAAAATGCTGTATGCCTGTGTGCTCAGAGTTGGGTGCACGTTAAAGAACCCCAGGTTGTCGAAATTTCTGGAGCCCTCTACTTCGGCGTCTGTCATAATAATATGAAGGTTTTGGGACGTTAAATCCCACGTATCATTGTATACAAATTTTATTTATTTATTTATTTATTTATTTATTTTGTTTATTTAGAAAATACTGCAGGCTAAGAATAGCCTGGGCAGGAGTGTGGGTGGTACAGTATGAGAATATGACCAAAAGAAAAGCAACAATACAGGAGACACAAACTAACAGGTAAATATACAACACATTATGGTACAAGATCTAAGTTACTTCAAAAAACTTTCAATACACCTTAACACGTTTCCATATTCAAAAATGTGATGTGGTAGTTCGTTCCATTCTGTTAATGTGCGAGGAAAGAAAGAGTATCTGAAATTGTTAGTTCGAGCAAAGATAGGAGTGAAGTTTTGTGAATGATATCGTCTAGTTGGACGCGAAGATAACGGAGAAAGAATATTTGATAGCTCAAGTAAACTTTTTTTGGCGGATAGATAGAAAAGAAGTTTTAGTCTTGCAGTTTTCTTGCGACATTCTAGAGTTTGAATTTTGTTATCATGCATTAGTTCAGTTGGGGAATCAGATCGGCGAAATCGGTTGAAAATAAAGCGGACGGCTAACCTTTGGATTTTCTCTAGATTGTTAATATATGTTTCAGTATGCGGATCCCACACCTAACATGCATAATCCAAACCAGACCTGATTATTGTATTGTAAGCTAGAAGTTTAGTACTAGGGAGAGAACTACTGAGTCTATGCCTTAGCATTCCTAATTTCCTACGTGCAGATGAGCAAATCTTTTCAATGTGAGAAAACCAAGTCAGTTTGTTAGTGATTGTTACGCCAAGATATAAATAATAAAAGAGGTTTAAGTGCATGATCAACATCAAATGAATAGGCTCAGCTTATAAATTTTACATCGACCTGCATAATTTCGGCATGCCTTATAATCATATCGCGGTTTTCAAACGCAAAACCTCCTAATTAGATTAATTCAACACTTTCTGCAATGATATGGTGTGTCGCACTATCACGAAAGCAAGCCCGAGTGCCGAACGCTTTCGTTCATCGCGCATGCGTTCCCGCGGTTACGATAGGTTTTAGCTTTAAGCTTACACATCCAAACCGAAATTCGGCATTCCAGAAGAAGACGATATCGCAGCCATTTCTACGCTTTCTTCTTTTCATTTCGCGTGGGCGTTTCCATTAGGGCTTCCGTCCGGATGTTCTAAGTACACGCTGAACTTAAGTTGGCGTTTTCCTTTTGACATTAGTTCGACGAATGGGTAGGGCTTCCGAATGCTGCTCCTAAGCTCAGCTTTTAGAACTCGGTAAATCCTGGTCGTCAGCCGTTATTTCGTAAGCGAAGGAGTTTTGCCCACCCCTGCACTAAAATAGGCGCACCAGCAAAACTGCAGGGTGAGTCTTCCTTATTGATCTTTCATATAACTAATTTTTCTTTCCATCAGTCATACTTTCATAAGTTTCCTATATAACGGAGACATCATCCCGGATGACCACAACTACACTTTTCTTATTTCTGCTGCACTCGTATCGCCAAGAAAGTTGGATGTACCATCTAAAGCAGCAAGTTATGGAATTTCATGTAAGGGCATCACACGTACCAACGGACTGGGATGAGCCGAAATTCCAGGATGATGAGGGGCGGGAGGAGGGTGCAAACAGGGCACAGTGCAAACAAGGCACGGCGCAAACAGGAACCTGTCATAATGCAAACAACATAGACGGCCTGGCCTTAAGTTCAAGTACATGCACAAGGACGTGAGCTATATACCACTAACAGGCCTTGGTGGTCGTTATTACATCATTTTCATTTTTCCGTGATCATAGTGTCGTTTTGCCCACCATAAGTCGTACCTATGCTGCCTTTCCTGTTTTGTTGTCAAGCACTGCGTTGTCATTTCGTTGTTGGCTCGCTGTCATCGAAATTCGGTCGTCACTACGCCATCCCTAACTCGTTGCTGTTCTGTATATTCGTCGCACTGTCGTCATAATGCCGCGGTCATCACTTGATCGTCATTCTAGTTTCGTCAAATCAATGTCGTTATGCAACTTTTGTTCTGCAGTCGTTTTCATGCCACTATCGTAAGTTGACGATCATTCCTCAATGAACGAAAACGCGTTGTGCCTACTTACGACAGGCCACACCTACAGTTTTTCACTTTAAGTTTATGAAGCGAAGTATTGACGGCAGTTGCCTCATCCACTAAATAGCATAAATTCGCCCTCTCGACGAAATTTTAAGGTCACGAACCCTAATTATTTCGGCCTCACACGAAAATGCAACCGCTGAGCCCGAGCTCTGGTCTCGTGACCTTCCGGTCAGCAGTCGAACGCCATAGCCGGCTGGTCACCATCACTCTAAGATCAAATTTCTCACCACCAAGTAGGTGAATGGTTTTCCTCTGCAACGAATAGAAATGGCGTGCGACGACACATCTTTCGTGTAAATGGACGTATTTTTCAAAAGCAAGAAGCTTCGAATTTGTGCTAAGGATCACCAAAATGACTCTCCCTCCCTCCTTCCCTCTCTCCCTCTCTCTCGCTCTCCACACACACAGGCATGCACACGCACGTTTCGATGGATTCAGTGGTTAAAAAACATTCAAATGAAAAATGATGAACGAATGTATGGAAATTTACACAGCTTCCAACGTTTCAGCTGGACCACGTGCGCCACTGTCTCTTTCTTTCTTATATATATATATATATATATATATATATATATACTACCTTTACCCGGCCTCGGTAAACTGCATGCCCCGCCGCGGTGGTCTAGTGGCTAAGGTACTCGGCTGCTGACCCGCAGGTCACGGGATTGAATCCCGGCTGCGGCGGCTGCATTTTCGATGATGGCAAAAATGCTATAGGCCCGTTTGGTCAGATCTGAGTGCACGTTAAAGAACCCCCGGTGGTCGAAATTTCCGGAGCCCTCCACTATGGCGTCTCTCATCTTATGATCGTTTTGGGACGTTAAATCCCACATATCGATCGATCAATATTCATTAACTACAAGAAAAATTGATGTGAAATTAGCAGAACAACCGAACGAGTGCAAAGTGTGCATCTATTTGTGTGGTGGGGGGAAGGTTGGTTGCGCGTTTAAATATCATTTATGCACAACTCAGTTTCCACCTACTCCGGTATTCAATGCCACGCACAGTTTATTGCTTTTAGGGGCGAAGCTCCATAGGGCGTGGGCTGTGCGTCCCCTGTAGCCTGTATGTAGCCACCTCTAGTTTAGTTCTTGCAGTGTTCACTAGATGGCGGTACCGTCCCCTGTATCTAGCCACCTCTAGTTTAGTTCTTGCAGTGTTCACTAGATGGCGGTACCGTCTCCTGTATGTAGCCACCTCTCGTTTAGTTCTTGTAGTGTTTACTAGATGGTGGTACTTGTAGCTGATGATGAAAAGATGCAAGATGTTATAAACTAGAAAGCGGTACTTGTAGTTGATGAAAGACGCGAGATCTTATAAAATAGGAATGATGTCACATATGGCGCGTGTCATTGGTTGAAGGCAATCGTTCGATTTAGTGCGGCGACGTACGCTAGGGGGAGCGATGTAATAAAATCGAGTGGGCAAAATGTACAGAGGATTCATGGTTTACCAGGTTTACCTCCGGAGCTTCGCCCACTCATCATCATTCACTTCGTGGATATGGCGGAATTTTTTTTGTCTTAACCGTTCGCACAACGTCCAAGTATAATGACGCAGCGACAAACAGCAACTGTTCGGTGGTATGAAGCATCTTAAGGGCTTGGTTTGTGGCCGTTTCCTGTCGTCACGACGCGTCGTGCACTCATGGTCAGTCGTAAATTTAACTTCACCTGATGACGCCATTCTATCGTGGCATAATGATGACACAATGTCGACACTACTTGTGACGCAATCATGGCGTGATTATGACGTGGCGAAACACCTTATATAAGTCTGGGCTTGTCGGCGTCTAATGTCGTCACGGTGTGTCACGTAGCCACGGTTCATCATGAAAACGGATATGTGCCACAAAAATTGAGTAAATATCACATCTGGACAGTGGTAAAATAAAAATGAAGAAGGCAACAGCGCAACAAGTATACATAGCCGCTAAGGCTATGGCAACTGAAACACCCTTCCCTACGTGCCGTATATAGGGAACTGAAATCGGGTATGTAGGGAAGAAGAAGAGTGCGTGCTTCAATTCTCCCTATGAGTTTCAAGTCGGTGGATCTCAAACACCCTTCACTATGTGCATCGATCCTGCCCAGTTTTTTTTTTTCCTGTGGTCTCGGCTTCGAGTACCTGCTATACAGAATACTTCGTTTCTCGTTCCATATAGAGAGGTATGCCTTCAGGGAAATAAAGACCCAGAGCACTTAGCCAGGCAAGCGGGGATAGGATGGCCGTGAACTCCACATCTTACTCGTAGAAAGCAGCGTTGTTAGCGCTTGTGTTTTTTCTGCTGACCCATTGTAAATGACGCCGACTGAAGCTTGCAATGGCGCCACGTGTGGTTCCAAGAAATGTGAACTCGCCTGCAGTTTTGTTTTACTCGTTTCGCATCGTTTACTTCACCGCATTTAACCGCGGGCTGTATCATTTAGCTTAATTCGATTGCGTGCCTCATTGAGACGGCAGTCCAGAGGAGGGGCAGGAGGCGGGGAGACGATGTCGAGAGCGCACGAACCATGTTTGCGTCGTGAATTATGAATGAGTTTAGCGTTGCTTGAGCAGGGTGCACGCTTTTTTCGCCCATGCTAGTGAAGCGGTCATTGGCGAACACTGCCTGACCTATAGTTTAGGCTGAGCGCCATCAAGCGGCCTCAGGTGAGAGGAGGCAGGCTCAAGTGAGCCAGAGAAGAGACACACTGGCCGGCGTGCTCCGACAAAGCGAAAGAGCAAAGCCGTCTCTTGAGAGTGTGTCTGAGATGCTCCCTCGAGCGAACACAGAGAGAAAAACGACCTGGCGCAGTGACAACAGCTCGGCGCAGTAATACACTTACGCACCGTCTCATGTTACGTCAGAGGGGCACCCGAACCAAGAACAGCTATGGTTTCAGCCCACGTCTCCGTTGCGGGGCGGAAGACTTTGCGAGAAGCCGTTCTTTCGAAAGCCTTAGTCGCCGACAAGAGCGCGCGACAAGCAAAACAAAAGGACAAGCATCCAACGGGTAGGGACACTAAGTGAACCTCATCCGGAAGCGTGCCACTTTGTTCGCACACGAGACGCGAGACGCCACTTCTGCTGCTGGCACGCGCATGCAGTTCCGGTGCTCGCGAAGCATACATAATGCAGGGACGATGGCCACCTCGACGATGCCTGTGCTGAAGACGTGCCACGCTGAAGACCTCTTCGTTCGCAATGCTTCACACGCTGGGGATGTTGCATGCCGCGACGAGGTGTTGAGCAGAACGAATTCGGTGCGCTGCGGGCCGCAGCGAAAGCACCCGTCGCATATCAAGGAGCCGCTGAAAGCGTATACAAAGTGTGAAGAATCTCTCGAGTCGAAGAAAGGATCGTGTAACTTATTTTCTCGTGGACGGGCGCGCTCGCGAAGACGAACAAGACGGCGTTGGTGTTCCCCATTTTCAAAAGCGGCTTACGCCCGCGGGCAGCCTGATCCGGGCAGCTTGGGGCGTGCGCGCAACAAGCGCGCCTGCACGCGCCTCCGTCGATGTAAACAAGTAGCGCGCCGCAGCGACAGCGCAGTATTTAGAGGCCGAGGACAGGTGAAATATTCATTGGTCTGGCTGCAGAGGCCGAAAGAAGAGGGCGGCCGCACTAATTAACTAAATATGCGTCGTCGCTGGAGCGGCCACTTTGCTTGATCAAGGCCGCAGACATCGTCTCCATAGTGTCCGGCTGCCGCACGAATGCACGGAGGTTGAGCAGTGTACGAAAACGCTTCCTCCGCGGGGTTATCTCAAGTCGGCCCGTCATGCTGATTACCACCATTTTTTAGATTGGGCCCAAAACGAAGGGCGAAAGAACGAAATGCTGCCCATGCTCTTCTGCAGAATGAAGCAAACATAAAATTTAAGTATCTAGCTTGCAAATATGACCACAGAGAGGGAGAGAGAGAGAAGCGTATTCTTAAGATCAGTTATGCCAGTGGATATCTGCAAGACGAGCCCGCTGCAGTCATCAGTGAAGGCTGCGGCTGCGCGTTTAAATGAATACGCGGCTATTAGCACCTCACGCATGAAAGTTAAATTTAAGCATGAAAAAGAAAGTGAAGCAACTGTTATCACGCGAACATTAAATAGCCGTTATCACGGCCGCAAAGCGGGAAATATACGAATGTGTTATCAAATTACTTATGTGTAATAATCATTCATTGAAGCGGTTCACTGTTCTGGCTAGGTCCACTATTATGAGCGGACCGTAATAAATAAGGACGCAGCTATGACTCTATAGCTTGAGTTTTCAATATTAATACTGATGGTAAGTAATTGTAACTTATATACAGACGGCGAGTACATGATCTTTTTTAAACAGAGTGTGCAGCATGTAAACACATCTATAATTACATCCTAAGAACACGCTGCGGCGGTGTGTGTTTTAGTAGAACCGATGAAATGTTTTTCAGGTCACCCCATAAGCTTTTCATTTTAGCGATCTGAAAGGTCGAACGTGTTTAAAAATATATACTGAATAGTTTGGTATTATTACAAAGTGATTCAAGCCATTGCAATCATATACGTGAATAATGAACTGCACAGGGTTTACAATAGAAATTACCTATACTTCTGAGAAATATTCATAGTCTAATGAATTACTGTGGTATTGCTTTTACACGCGTCTAAAAGTTTTTTACCACAATTCACCGCCATTTCGCTTAGTTAGTGGAGCATTGAACGTGTTATTCAAAGGTCACAGGTTCGGTTCCTGCCCACGGCAAGTTATCTTTTCACCCACTTTTCTTCACATTTACGTTACAATGTGGTCCAGTAACTCCCCCTATACTTTCCTAGACATTATCGCCTGTTAGATCTCATTATTATTGTGTCGAACACGGAAATACGAGCCCTTAAGTATACACTTATTTCCTTCATTTACTAACGAGGGTCTCGCACTGGTAGACTTGGTGCCTTAGATTGTATACAAGGGACTATTGGTCAGCTGCCAGCTCGTAATAACTTCACGTGCTACGTGACGCCAAACAGGCTCATAAAGAGTGTGCCACACTCACCGCCATGGCTACTGGTGACGCTGACTGACACTCCCACGCTTAAATCAGATATATATGTACCCAATACTAAGGTGTCTGAGGGGATAGCTGAAGTGGTAGCTCAGTTGGTAGAGCATCGAATGCGTTATTCAAAGGTCGCAGGTTCAGTTTCTGCCCACGACGAGTAATCTTTTCACCAACTTTGTTCGCATTTACGTTACAATTCAATTCGGTCCAGTAACTTCCCCTATAATTTCCTTGGCGTTATTCTCTGTTAGATATCATTAATATTCTGTTAAACACAGAAATGCGTGCGCTTAAGTATGCCCTTACTCTTATTTCCTTCACACACACACACACACACACACACACACAAACACACACACACACACACGCATACATATATATATATATATATATATATATATATATATATATATATATATATATATATATACATATATATGAGATCGAACACACAATAATGCCAAGGAGTATATAGGGGAAGTTATTAGACCCAATCGTAATGTAAATGTGAGGAAAGAAAAGTGGGTAAAAAGATAGCTTGCCGTGGACAGGAACCTAACCTGCGAGCATAAAACGCGAAATTCGAAGGTCGCAGGTTGGATTCCTGCCCACGGCAAGTTATCTTTTCACCCACTTTTTTTTCCTCACATTTACATTAAAATTGGCCTAATAACTTCCTCTATACTTTCCTTGACATTATTGTCTGTTAATTCTCAATAATTGTATGCCTATAAACACCTAAAAACGAGCCCTTAAGTATACACTTGTTTCCCTTATACATTAACGATGGTTTCGTACTGGCAAACTTGGTGCCTTTAAGTTGTATACGAGGGACTATTGGTCAGCTGCCAGCTCGTAATAAGTTCACGTGCTACGTGACGCCAAAACAGGCTCATAAGAAGTGTGCCACACTCGCCGTCATGGCTACTGGTGGCGCCGACTGACACTCCCACGTTTAAATTCACATAGGCATTCAATAATATGGCTGGGGGGATAGCTGTCGTGTTAGAGCATCGAACGCGTTATTCGAAGGCTGCAGGTTCGGATCCTGCCGACGACAAGTTATCTTTTCACTCACTTTTCTTTCTTCACGTATACATTACAATTGAACTAATAACTTCCCCTATACTTTCCTCGGCTTTATTGTCTGCTGTTAGGTCTCATTATTATTATGTCTAACCACAAAAAACTAGCCCATTAATATATATATATATATATATATATATATATGAGATCTAACTGATAATGCCAAGGAATGTGCAGGAACCGAGCCTGCGACTTTCGACTAACACGTTCACGGCAAGTTTTCTTTTCATCCACTTTTCTTTCTTCATATTTACATTACAATTGGGTCTAAGAACTTACCCTATACATTCCTTTGCATTAATTGTCTGTTAGATCACACGGAAAAACAAGCCCTTAGGCGCGTACTTTTCTCTCTCTCTCTCTCTCTCTCTCTCTCTATATATATATATATATATATATATATATATATATATATATATATATAATCAGGCACACACGGTAACATACAACTAAACGGCCTGGTCTAGCACTTACAGCCCCTGAGTCCAGCTAACAGCCCCTCCGTTGTTCGCAAAGCACTTTGCCAGTTTGCTCTTAAAGGGACACGAAAGTCAAATAACAATTTATGTCAGAGTTAAAGCTCAATGTATGACAACGTTTAAAACGACAATATTATCAACAGGAGGGCCCTACTTACCGAGAAATTAAGGTAAATGCGCGTGAACACCAGCGCTATGGTCGGACATTTTCAACACTATCCCGATGACGTGAGAGGGACTGCCTACAATTGATCACCAGTAATCGAACTAGCTGCATTCAATAAAAAAACCTTCCAGAGCATCAAAAGTCGTATTAAAATGCTCTTTGTTTGTTTGTTTCTGATTCATAGAAAAAAGAGCCTCTTTGGCGTTGCCATAAGGAACGGCGTGCGTGGTTCAACAGTTCCGTTTTCGCCGAACTGCGCTTCATCCAACGCCCTGTCTCGCTCACGCGGTCAGATAACACCTGCGATGGGGTCGTTTCTCAGTGGTAGTTTCGTTATCGCGCCCTGCCATATGTTTTCACGCTCGTGAAAGCAGCGCTGACAGAAAGTTCGACAGAATGCCGCATACATGCGATGTTGCCGGATGCCCCGTCGGTGCATGTCGCCAGTACCGCAACAGGGGAGCCAATCTGTCTTTTCACTGGATGCCGCAGAAAGAACCCTTACGCTCGAAGTGGCTGAGTGTCATGCCCTTGCGCCAGTGTGCTAAACAGTCAAAGCCTGTGCGTGTGCGCTCGCTGCACTTTCGTGAGGAGTATTAAGAGACCAACCACAACTGGGTCGATGCTTGCAATGTGCCCCTCCGAGCAAAGCTTTGCCCCAGTGCCGTCCCATCAGTATTTCCCGAGTCCGACACCCTGCCCGAGTCACCTGTGTCAGACGACCTGCATCTACGTCTGCAGGACGACAACGCGGTGACTTCGACATTTGCTCGAGAGTCATGTTCGAGAGTGTTGACGCCAGGTCCTCCACAGCTTCGTCTACTTCGTTGCCCGACACCGCACAGCTGGCATCCACGCTGTTTTCGGGCGAGTCGTTGCCCAGGCTGCTGTCGCAGTACGCGACGACGCCGGCGCTACGAGCCTTCAGCAGCATACCGCGTTCATCGAGGCTCAAGTCGCTGAATTGGAGTCCAGCGTCGCAATCCAATGTCTCGTTGTCATGTTCACCGTCGACATCCATTGCGGCCATTGCGACAGAGCGACAGACAAGCTTCGATTGTTGTTGTTGCCGCTATGGCTGCTGCTGCGTTTGCTCTGCTGCTAATATTGTCGGCGACCACGCAGTAAAGGCGGGTGACGTTGGGTATGAGTAGTGACGTGAAAAGGACCGCTGAGGTTCACTCAGGCGGGTAATTTGAACAGCGCTAACCCGACGCGACAGCTAAAACGTGATTTTATTTCAAAAATAAGCACTTCCTTGGCACAAGCGTAACACTACGAGGTTTCTGGACCGCCATTTAAACAATCAACGTCGACTTAATTGTTGACTTTAGTGTCCCTTGAAGTCAAAAGGAATGGCACATCTTAAAGGCACTGCTAATTGAATTTAATAAATTTTAAAGTAGCCTTTCAAGCCGGATGGTCCAGGCAGACACGTACAAGGGTGCATATAAGGTTACAGAGTGCGAAAAATGTCACAAGGGTTCTGAAAGTGACCATTTAACTCAGCTTCATGCATTATTTTGTCATCTTGAACCAAAGGACTGGAAGCTATAATATATTTTGCGTTGCGTAGGGTGTGGTGCCGCAGCGATGCATTGTTGACATATATGTAGGTTTCATTCAATATATACTTCACGACTCGGTGCCTGAATGTTATATACACTACTCCTCAGCATCACGAGATCATTGACACTATATTGGCTTTATAGCTTTGAAACACTGACCGAGAGTAACACTGTGAAGTTACTGTGGTGTTACTAGAATCAACGCATAAAGCATGACATTGCCTACGGTGACGAAATATCGAACTTAATTGAAAACCTCGTTTACCATGTTCTATTCACATTCTGCAAGTGAACATGGACGCGATATATTCTGTTAGCTGCAAGCTATATCACTTTTCAAAACTGGGCATCTGCTTACTTCCACCGTGAGAAGTTATGAGATGTACCTCTCATACCCATGTTGTCACAATCTTTACTTGTTGCTTTGTATATAAATCTAAAGATGTTGTCACCTGAAGTTGTTCCGGCTGCTCCAGGTCGCAGGGCAAGAGAATAATAATAATAATTACATAAAAACACAAAAGCACTAAAACACTGCATACTGCGGTAGAGCACGAACGTTTGTTAGGCGTCGTCCATTTGGAAGTGTAGCCATAAAATACAGTATACGGGCAAATCTAAGGAGCAAAATTTACACATGCAGAGTGTCTGTAAGACAGGAATTTATACAACTGAACATTACTTGCCTGTACAACTTGATATTTAGATGTTTTTTTCTCCTATCTTGACTATAATTATACATAACGCCAGCACATCCTGCTTATCGGTTACAGATTGCTCAAGATTCAGAGTACCAGAGCTTCGCTGCATAAGTCGCTTCACTCTCCTCAACAGAGGTAGCTCCGCCTCTGTACCAAACTTAATCTGACTCTCACTTGTTGCATTCAACATAGGTTCTCCTGGGGCTGTGGCAAGTCTCTATAGCCACATCATTATCACAATCATAATAAGATAATCTTGTGTCCACTGCGGGACGAAGGGCATTTCCCAATGATCTCCAATCTATCCTGCCCCGCTCTAGCTGATACCATTTTATGCCGGCAAACTTCTTCATTTCGTCGCTCCAGCTGATTACTTTGCCATCCACGGTCGCGTTTCCCACCACTTGGTATCCATTCCGATACTATGAATGCCCATTGGCTATATGTCCTTGTCATATAGTGATGTTCCCGGGTTTACCCCTTTTTAAGCTTTCGTTTATATAAATCCCGACCACCATGTACTCTACTTGCTCTGATATCTGATGGGTCCCTGGACCGACTTGGTCACGCTTTACGGATTGATGGCAATGATTCAACAACTTGATATTTGCTTCAATGCACAAGGGCCCTGACAATTAAGTATTTCTAATTATTCATTGGATCCTCATTATTCCTGTCCCATATGCCATGCGCATATACAATGCGCAACCGATGCCACCTTTCGTGTGATAATGCTGAAGCAGCATTCCACGTGACCACGACATAAATACTGCAGCTACAGAACTTCTTTGTGCTCACATTTCTCTTAACATAAACGTTTCTCATTTTTCAGCAACTCCATGACGTGCCCATGGTGAGACACATAGGAGCATCACATACGGCTCACGGGGTCATTGTACTCTTTTTGTTTTGCTTTTTTATTAGTCAGTATACCTCTCGGAATGTAACAGTTTCGTCATTGTGGCTTTCACCTACGCTGGGAAGCTTGCTGTACAGCCTGCCGAACCTTTTCACCTCATCAACATTCCTTCGGAGAACTAACATTGCTCTCAGCAGCTTTGCACGGGTCGGTGCGGGTAGACTTTCGTGGTGCTTTCTTTCCTTCGCATATCTTTTATACCAGCTCCTCACATTCCTCTGCAGAGTAGCCCGTCGGACAGAATCTGATTAGTCGCTCTGCTTTTCGTATTGATTTCAGAGTCCTCTGCTTTTATCAAGCTAGCATGAACTGCTTGACCTCTTTCCGTCGGGAATCCCTCTAATGAAGTAGATTACGAGCTTCGTGATCACGACTCTTCTGCCAACTAGTTGCGCCTTCACTGAGACGGTCTTTCTTCTGCGTGGCGTCATCCTACTCTACCGCTCATCGTTACAGCTACATGCTGTCACCACCACTCTTTCTTGTCAATAATAACCGACAATTTTCTTCTATCATAGTTTATAGAGAGCAAGCTGTCTACCTCTTACTACTTCCAAATGAATGGTCTTATGGCTCAGTTGTTTGTTGAGGCATTCTATGTATGTCTTCAGTGATAAAAGTGACGCATATGATCATGCTTTCCACAGGCGAGCCTCACGTATAAATGTTATCCGTCGTGACACGAATCTAGCGTCATACTCACCCCTTTACTGACATTATAACACCTCGCCCTTCGTACCACGTCTTTCCATGCCACGAGGTACCGCAGAATGGACTACGGGATGCTATGAATTAAGTTAGCGGGACTCACCAGATCTCCCGCTATCGTTTGACCAGGAACTTAGCAGGAATTTGAAAAGTACAGCTAATTACCATTAGCGATGAATGAAATTCGCTTTCCTTCATGCTTGTTAGCTCACCTTTAGCCATTGTGCCACCCTTGTCACCCTCTACCGAAAACTCCTATAGTTCTGCAGAGAGCCCTACAAAGTCTTACTCCGAGCTAATTAAGCATGAGTTATGAGAGGACAGGACCACTCGCCCTGTTCATCTCTTGTAGTAGACCAATTAACATTGCCCATGTCTTCCTCATGAAGTATAATACTTATTTGTCAACTACTGCAAGACTTCCTCTAAGCTGGTGTTTCAGCTTAAATGGTTCCTCTCACAGGTGGTGTGGTAAGGCTGCCCTCTGCGTTAGTTAGACGACTATGCGTAGGGGGGCTCGTATGAGAAAGCTTGGTCGGCTATCTTCACTATGTTGTAGAACCTGGTTGTCGTGAGTTCTTCGGGGAAGGGAACACTTTTCACATTTCAGAAAATTTGTGGTATTGTTGCTACACCTATATGGACTCTTTAGGTGTAATGTCTTATTCCTTGCTCTCTTGTAAGTATGATTTGTTGATTCACTCTTAAAAGCACTCACACGTGGCGTTTATTTAAATCACGACCATGTGTTGCGTTTCAGCGTTTGAATATGAACTTCTTGAAGCAGTCTATTCTTATCTAAAAGGGATAAAAAGTTTTATCTAGTAAAAACAAACAACTTTGTAACAAAAGTGAATGTTGCCACATGTTCGTAAGCAATGGATATTATTATTAATAATGATATAGTACGTTTTTTCCAATTCTGCTTGGCGCTCTTATTTAATCGGATGATGTGGACCGCATGATGGCCCCGCCGCGGGGGTTTAGTGGCTAAGGTACGCGGCTGCTGACCCGCAGGTCGCGGGTTTGAATCCCGGCTGCGGCGGCTGCATTTCCGATGGAGGCGGGAATGTGTTAGGCCCGTGTGCTCAGATTTGGGTGCACGTTAAAGAACCCCAGGTGGTCTAAATTTCCGGAGCCCTCCACTACGGCGTCTCTCATAATCATATGGTGATTTTGGAACGTTAAACTCCACATATCAATCAATCATGGACCACATGATGAATGTGGGTGGTTTTAGGAGCGTGTTTCGCATTAATTTTCACGTCATGGCATTAAAGAGCTTGTTTCACAGAAAGTCTGGCGGTGGTCGTGTCTGCTTCATTGTATGTGAACGAAAAATTATGGTATGTGTCACTGAAAAAAATCGAGAACGATGCGAATACAATAAAAAAAACTAGGACAGAATGGGGTTCAAATTCGAGTCGGTTTGCATGGCAAGCGGATGTTCTAGCACACGGCCACGCCTCTGCTTGCGAAACCAGTGAAAATAACTTCCTCTTCTTGGAAATGCCGCAAAAGTAACTTTCCTGCTTTACAAACACATAAGTCATTTATACATGCTTCACAATACAACATGAAATATTGCAGTAATAATGCATGGTACATGCGTATGCTTTGCCATAGGGCATCAAAACATGTGATTATTAGAATGACTTCATGGTTTGAAGTCACTCTGCCACTACGAAAGGCACAGACGTCAATGCACCTATTCTCTTAGGGCCACATAGTGGGTGCTTGACAAGTTTGAAAAGATGTCATGCACTAAGTGTTTGAAGTACGCATTAGGGACAGGATATTACTATCGCGTTCAACTCCTAAAGGCGAAGCTTAAGAGTCCTACAATTTTTGGTGTCGGTGTCGACGTCATTGTGCGTTAGCGAGAAATCACCTACATTGAATTGGCACTGCAAGTTATTTTCCACCTATAGCTTCAATTTTCCTTTGCGTCCATGATTCGTGATAGGTGCAAATAAATCAATAACATTAAAAAACTTTAGTTCCAGTATAAATAAAACCAACGAATTATGTGTTACGAGCAGATGTTCTACCAAAGAGCCACACCCATGCGCGGAATTGCTTCAGGAAAAAATAACATTTACGACTCTCATGTATTGCGAGGAGTGTCCTTAACGTACGCAATATTGCGGGCAGAAGCGTAGAATCGCACCAGGTGCCCAAACATGCGAATTACGCAACAAATGGTTGTTTAAAGGCCCACATATTCCATTATTATTAATCGATTATTATTATCAACAACAGCATCAACAACGTCTCCAGTGCAGGTGTGCGAGTTTCCGTACTCATGTGTAGTGCATACTTTGCGCACTCGCAAAAAAATACTATTAAATAAAGCCAAGCCGTAGTGAGCACTTCATAACTGCTCCTGCAATAGACGTTGTGGAGTAGTTTGTAAGGGCTAATTTACTGGCGCACATGTACACATGTTTCTTTCCTTGCGGCATGGTCAAGGCGGTCACCAAGAAACGAAGCCAGGATAGCGATCGAGAAGGCGATAAGAACAGGGTTCGTCCACAGCATCGCGTTCTCCTCTTGAAGGTGAAACTCAATCCTCCTCCTGTTTTTTTAATTCTGTACACCATGAAACAGATTCGATGTGACCACCCTGATTAAAAAAATAATTAGCCTAGCTTGCACTGGAGGCTCAACGCTAGAGAGACAGGGAGCTCATGGCACCTCGGTAGTTCTTGTTTTACCACGTCTTGAAAATTTTCTCTTTCCATTATTCCTCTAGTTGTTTCTTTTTGTCACCTCTCTGTTTAGTGTATCTGTCTAAACTGTGTTTATTTACTTTATTTATTTGTTTATTTCTGCCTCTTATTATTACTCTTTCCTTCTTTCTCTATCATCTCTTTCTGTTCTGCTTTGTTCTCTTGTATCTGTCTTGTTGTTGAAAGGCTGAGATTCATATTACCTCGGCTACTTTACTTCCGTAAGTTCTCCAGAAAAAAATAATAACGAAGGTTACCCAAAAATAACAATGAACGCAAAAAGAAAAAAAAAGCATAATAGCACGCTAAAACAAGTTGAAATAACGTGTCAATGTACTACAGTTTGCTTGCAGCCGTTCGCACTGCCATAAAACGCTCACACGCACAGCTTTATATTAGCACTCACAGTATACATGCACTGACACGTCATTCAACATATTGATTTGATTTGATTTGTGGGGTTTAACGTCCCAAAACCACCATATGATTATGAGAGACGCCGTAGTGGAGGGCTCCGGAAATTTATACCACCTGGGGTTCTTTAACGTGCAACCAAATCTGAGTCTCGGGCCTACACCATTTCCGCCTCCATCGGAAATGCAGCCGCCGCAGCCGGGATTCAAACCCGCGACCTGCGGGTCAACAGCCGAGTACCTTAGCCACTAGACCACCGCGGCGGGACATCATTCAACATATCACCACACCTGAATGTGTATCACAAGCTCTTGTCTAGTGTACACTAAGAAGTGTGTCACGAAGATGTTTTTCTTTTCTGACGATGCATTACAGGCCATGGTTCAAGAACTCTGCTCGGTGATGGTCTAAGAACTCGTCTTGGCACGTTAAACACGTGGAAGAAAGAGATAGAAATAAATAGGGAGAGAAAATATAGTAAGAGAAATAAAGATAGAAAAAAACTGAGCGAAAAAAAGTGATAGATAGACAGAGGAGAAATAAGTACAAGCAAAGAGAAACAAATAAAGATGGAAAGAAAACAAATAAGAAAGCATAGATAACAAAGCGAGAAAGTGAGAAAAATGAAAGAAGTATGTACAAGAAACCTATTTAGAATAAATAAATAAACAAATAAATAAATAAATAAATAAATAAATGAATAAATAAATAACTGAATAAATAGGAACAACGAAGGCCCCCTGCACCGCTCCCCCTTTCAGCTTGGCCCCACTACAGCAAGGGTGCCATAATTTTTCCTGATTTACGAACACAGCGCACGACACAAAACACGTCCGAGAAAGTACAGAGGATATGCTCAAAAGGATTTCTAATGAAGACACAAGAGTACCATTGTTTCGAGTATTGTGTTTCAGCTGACATGGAAAGCTCTGTTCCATCCTTCGCATGTAAGCTATGGTTCCATTGGAAGCTGGAAAAAAAAAAAACGCGCGAAGCAATCGCTCACTCAGCCCTTCATGTTCAAGCTGACGTTATAGCCGTCCAGTTGGGTCACTTGTCTCCGCTAACCCTTCTCCACTTCCTCATCCCGCGCTCCCGTTTCGGGCACTGCGCAGACTCGGCTTAATAATTTGTCCCGGGTGCACTCGCACGCATCGGTTAGCCGCGTTCACTTATTCGCATGCGGGGGGGGGGTAGGGAGGGAGAACAAGATGGCAGCGGATGTTGCCTCCTCCTTCGTCATCGGGAAAGTATAAACTCTCGCAGCCGGCTTTGTTTTTTCGGCACGGCCCCAGACGCCTCCCACATAAGTGGACGTGCCGGTGAGCCGGCGTTCCCCCCGTACACTCTTCGACTAAATGCGAGCTGGCCGGCAGGAAGTTGGCGCGAGCGGCGAAAGCTAGCCGGTTCCCAAGTGGGCCCGCGTTTCCATCAGCCGCTTATTACCAAGGGCCTTCCCTAACTTGCACGCAACTCCCTGGCGTTCTCTGCTGAGGCGCGCAACCCCTAACGTTTTGCTCGCACGAGCTGACTGGCGGGCAAATGTCTGGGCCTGTAGCTGGTTGTTCGTGGCCGAGCACGGGCCACTCGGCGACGGCAATCATTGCCGCAATGGAAACGCGTGCGTCATTGACACGCACCACTGGTGACCGGTCGTTGAACGTTGCCCGTAAGCTCTGAAAATTATCCAGGCCCACGCCGCGTATAGGTCGACGCAGCTCTTGATGAGGTTCAAAAATATCGCTTTTATACAGGGTGTTTCAAGCATTGTGTCCAAAATCTTCACAAATTAAGGAAAATGCGATATTTGCCCGCTATTTTCACAATTGCTTTTCCTTTAGAGGTAGGATACTTAAATGGTCCGTTTGGGATAATAGTTAAGAAAGTTAAAAAAGTTTGCATTTTATTCAGTGGAGTGATGCATTCATGTGAAATTGAAGAGTTGAGATTTCTATGTGAAAGACCCGACGCAGTTATGAGTTATAAAAAAATGGCGGCCTCTAACAGCTAGTTGTTTAGATGGAATGAAATTCAGGTGAATTCAACGGCGATGCCAAAACTGAAGCACCGATGAGCTTAACAAGCGGGCGACTACAATGACGTCACTATTGAAGACAACAGAGGTGCAGCTCTTCCCCGTTCTTTAATGCATGTGCGTCATGCGTATCATTATTGCAAGCGCAGCCCACCCAACCGCACAACAAAGCCAGTTGATGGTTGACACAGCGAGACTCTCATTCTGGACATCTCAAACGAATATGGCAGTTGTGCTTTTCCGCGTATAGCTGTTTCGGTTACGCCGGTGAACCCGGATGAAGTTCAGTACTTCGAAACTATTATTATAAAGGCCGCTTTTTAAAAATTTCAAAGCTGCAATAGGTTTTTCTCATAAGTAAGTGAATTCTTCTTTTGGCTTAACCACCTAATTTTTCTAATTAAAAAGGTTAATAGTTTAATTTTATTAATTGCATTCCCAAATGATGTTTCAACCAAAGATGTCTGCCGCTACAAAAGCATGCAATACGAAAGACAGCGAGCAAAGATCGCACTTTCCCAAATTTTTTCTCGAAAGTTTTGGGCGCATTTTTTTAAACACCCGGTACTTGAGATATCAGACTCTGTCCTAGTAACGGCTGTCACAGGCAGCTGCCTTCCTTCGTTTTTGTCGGTACAACAATGCCTATTTCGAAAACATGGAACTATATATATAGTTCCCTGTTTTCTAAATAAACATTGCTTCATGTTAGCGCCTGTGCGTGTCACGTCTTGCTCAGTCGCTATAAAGCTTCATCATGACATGTCAATACGACCAAAACAAGCAATCGGAAGCCATTGCTGGAGCAAGAAATACTTAAACGTCGCTATGCATCACACAACTCCTCCTAAGAAATTTTCAGTTAGCGAGTTATCTTTGCCACTGTCTTGGCACATTCGCTGACATGTCCAGAACCAGGACTGGCCAGAATTTGCGTTTTGGAAAAAAAGTTCAAGCGTAACGAGTAGCTTTTCATAATTACGAAATGTTCCAGTAGGACCGGCGTCATGGCTCCTAATTATCCAGTGCCTGAAAATATCTGACGAACACTTAGCGTAGCCGTTTAGACAAATAGCATCATAAGCAGAACCATACGCATTTTTATTGACGTGTTGAGCTACTGAACGAAGCGTAGTTGACATGCAACAGTGCTTATATCGTGGAATTCCATCGAATGAGTCATGTTCTCTCTTTAGGGAGATCATAGCTGATTCGCTTGGTCGGCGAACACTTCATCACCGGGTGGTGTCTTCGGTGAGGAATCAAACAGCTGTGGTTTTTGTCATTTTGCAGGCACAAGCAGTATTGGTTTGCATTGCCACTGGGCTCTTCATCTATGCTATTATCGGTACTATAATGTTAAAAAGCACGATGGCGACTTCCCAATTTTACAAACGCTGACCCTTCATCACGTTCTTGCATTGGTGGTGCCTCAAGCATGGAAGCGCTGCCTGTTTTCTTTTGCCAACATAATTGCTTCCTTTCGGTAGCGAATGAAAACAGAGGCGATAGGCAGAGGAAGGAAAAATTATTATAGGAAGGGCAACTGTGGCCCACACACTGCCGTGAACGTCGTTTCCGTGGCCAACGTTCCCAGCCCACGGACGCTGCATAAGTTTTGCATAGGCGTCGAAATTAGATTACATCTGCGCAGCAGTCTTGACTTCGTTTACCCATAATGAGGTTCCCGTTTTAAAGAAATTTTTCCTTTTGCCACGCTGCCGACTCTTCATACAGCCTGTTATGTCTTAATTTGTACATTTTTTTGCCATTGTAACATAAGCTGCGCTAATCTACGTTGTGGGGAAGGTTTTTGTAATTTTCTCTTTAATTTTCTTTTTTCGCCGATGTTGATTTAATTTGCATTTCGCCTGACGTGTACTATTGTAAACTCAATTTATTCGCTATTATGCGACCTTGATCACTCGGTGTCTGGCTTTAAGAATACAACCGCTTCTCTTTTACTTATGCTACCTTGAATACTCAACGCGCGATCTTTTCCCAAATAAAACGCACGTTGATGTGTGCGATGCGTAGCCCAGCTGTGACTGAAATCGAAAACCATTTGTATGGTGGTCTGCATTTAGTGATCATCCTTTCGGGTCAACTTTCACCGAAGCAATATACGTGTACCGATCGTGGCGATCAATAAAGGAAAGAAACTTGCCTAAAACATGTAGCCACATACGCAAGCGTGTTGGGCGGGATCGCAAGGCCCCTTAAAGATGAAGTGAATCAACGAGGGAGCAAAATAAACAGTGCGTATAGAGGAATTTACCGACGTATAATTTAACTCAGAACCTATTCCGCATAACTTACGAGGGCACCATGTTGTTATACGACCAAGTATGCCGCATAATATGTGAGGGCATACCAGTAGAAAAAAATATGCACCAATGGTGACGCACGCTTCGTTGCTGTTATTTCGTTACATATTCTCACATGAAGTCGAAGGGAGACTGCGTATTTAAAACAGGAACTGCGCCAAGATGGGAATAAACAGAGACGAGGAACTAGCGAGCGGCAGAAATAACCGGTGGAACGATTGCGAACTAAGAAACGGTGTGGTTGCCCACGTGTTTGCAAGCTGGAAGATGGCGAAAGCGGAGAAATATATATCTGTAACTTTACAGATGAAAACAAAAAGCGTAAGTGCATTTGTAGGGTTCAAACTGTAAATATTGTTCGCTAGAATATAAAACAGTTTAGTCTGTATAACTCAAAACGGTTATAAACGTAACACAAGCGAGAGATAATGTGGGTGCCTTCATTGATAAAGTTTTCTTATGCACAAAACAAGGGTTCGTAACAGAAATTTTTGCAAATCTTAAGGCTGGTCCTATAACTTTACTGGAGAAGGCCTGCTTAAAGCGGAAAGTACCTACGAAATAAAATACTCGTGGTTTCAGCCACCGTTCTGTGGGTATCACTTTGCCTGACTCATAATAGCTGCAAAGAAGGCTCAGTAGATCAATTAAACAGTTGTAATTAGCTACCATGCCCTGCGTTGCGAATCTCAGCCCCATCATTCAAAATTTGCAGCACATTGACATAGCCAGAGGGAGTGGACTGGGTCAAACTAGCTTTTGAATTTTTTTTTTTACTTTTTCATAACACACACATACGATACACACACACGGACATACAAAATAGTGGTTTTACTTGACTCCATTCTACCACACACACAAAAAAATAAAAATTGCTGGCAACGACCTTTCGCAGTCCTTCATAAGGAACTGCTTTTACTCAGTTGTAAACGGAAATGATCGTTTATAGGTTTTTTTTTTCAGTGGGTGATACCATTTCGCATGCATCATGTGTTAGAGACACAAAAACAAACACGAGAAAATAGGTAATTATTCTCAGGCGATTATTGCTTAGACAGTGAGAGTCGGGTAGCATTAAGGCAACGTGTCATCAACGAAGTTTTGCGTTTCTCGTAGAAGCATACGGAAAAACTCGACGTGCTCCGCAGCTATATAGTTCGTGTTCATACCAAGCGCAAACGAACTTTCAAAGTGAGGAACACGCGCTGCGAGGTCAAGCGTCTAAACGTGTTCATGCGCGCTTCGTATCTCTTAGCGCATCTCACTCAGCATATCGCAACCCGAAAGCCTGTACGTACCCTATACGCTCTCACACATTGTCACTATAGCACCACATTCGGCGTCCTTTTGTCCACGGTGCACTGTTTCTACGGCCTGAATGCATGCTATGGACCACAAAGCGCGATGTAGGTGCATTAGCTTCCTGACAAATAAGGACATGACTTGCAGGCGCCAAGCTATTCGTAGTCTCGCTGCGCTCTTTGACGGAAAATATTCTGTTTGTGAACTGGAGCTCGAAAGTGATGTGAGAAAGAATAAAGTGACGCAGCCCTGAATAGCAGCGGACACTTTTTGTGTGCGTGGGTGTTTTACGCAGTTAAGCGTTCTATATATATACAGTAGAACGTGACAGCTATGTCTCGCGTGAGTAAGCGATTGATTTCTTTCCCCCCATATTTATCTGCTGTTCTGCGGATAAATGTATTCTATAACGATTCCGGTCACACTTTCGTGACTTGGAAAGAGTTGCAAAAGACAAGTATAGAAATAATACTAGCGCATTTCTTTCAATATAAAGAAGCAACGTAGTCCGCGCAGCGGCGGCAGTACCAAACAATGGCGTGAGAAACACTAAATTTTTCCGTGTTTTTTATTCTGTCTCCCTTCTTCACCCTCATGTTAGGTTTTTTATCCTTTATTTTTCATTTCTTATCGTAGGGTAGCCCGGAGGTTACCTTCTTCTTTAATTTCCTTTTATATATTTTAGTTATCCCCGACATCTAAAAATACTTTCATTCTAGACCCAATCGGCTGTCTCAATGAGTATTTACCTTGTTAACTGCCAAGATCTTCTCAAGTTTCGTGTAATTTGATGTTACTATTTGCATCTTATATTGTAACAAATCAAATATGCCCTTCCTCTAATAAATAATAGTGTAAATAAATTCATCAATAAATTAAACAAACAAAACAAACTAAATAAATAAATGAATAAATAAATAAATAAATAAATAATAAAATGTGGCGCCTCATGGAATGGCAAAGTAGATAGCGCTAGCAAGACTGATTTGAGTGAGTTGGTAGATGCTTAGCTGGAAAAACAACGCAAGACGACCCAGCTAACTAACTATAGCACGCATCGGTATTCATCACAAGGTCATGTTCGGGTTCTATTTCTGGGAAAGGGGGCCATTGTTTTAAGCATACTATTTGACTCTAATACTGAACCGCAATGTTAACCCGCGCTTTTTACCGGAACATCATTACGGAGAAGGAATGCTCAACCTGGGGCGAATTCTTCGAACAAGTAAATCCAGGGCTTTAGCCACAACAGCGAGAAAGCAAACGTCACCAAAAGGAGCCATGCTGTACCTACCTGGCGGCATCCTATAAACCCCTTCACAGCCGCCTCGCATGCAGTGAGGCCACGCACCAACGAACTCTGTCTGGAGTCTTTTCTAGCCGCGAAAGGAAGAAACAAAAAATGATATGATGTAACAAAGAGTGATAAACGGCACCTTTATGTTCGCGCCACGAGCAGGATACGCGCGAGGGGGGGGGGGGGTAGGTATTACTCTAGAAATTTGTTCTCGTATATCAGTATGTATATGTTCGCATCCTCTCGGCTTGAAGTTCGCAAGCCTCTATTTTTCGTTAGCTTAGAAAGCGTCACTTAGCTGCCTTCGAAACTAATTTGATAACTTCAATGACTATGGTGTTTTTAATGACGCTCGCAGTCATTTTCATCGTTGTGTCATCGTCGCAGTCACCTACATTATAACTTTGCAGAAAGTTTGAAGCAATTTTCCCCTCTAAAGTGGCGGTGTCTCTTTAGCCGGCACTGTAACAGGGAAAGTGCAGATGTCACTTTAATGGCTTAAAAAGGAAAGTGAATAGAATATTGTACACGTGGCCAGAGTTTTATTCATTTAAACAAACCTGTGCTCCGCATGGTCAAGCGAGCATCGAGCATGACCTTGGTAAATAAACATTCTGTAATTCAAAAAAATTCTCTCCTAAAGCAAGGTATGACACTGCCTGGTCACTTTTATTTCACTATAACGTGTCAAACATCACCGCTTTCTCGCATCTTCGACAAATAATTTTGAGTAAGTTTTTTTGTGTGTGTGAAGGACCCTAGCTGTAAACATAGCAGCCAATGATGCGAGCCAATATTTTCAAAACATCTTAAATTTGTATCAACTGTAACAACACCGATAGTAGCAGGATGTGATTGTTTGATTTATTTATTCAATAATTGACTGATTGAAGTGAAAGAAATGAGACAGTAGCCATCACGTCACATCCGACACATTACGGGTTTCATGTATATTTTCGTTCAGTTCTACACTTTTGATCGATATACCACGGCGACTTCATTGTTTGGATAATATAATTGCATAAGTTAATCATGATGGGTGGGCGAAGCTATGTCTTAAAGTCCATAATATTAACATTTAAGTCGCCGACTAGTATAATGGGTTTGTGCTTGTAGGTGTTTCATACAGGTTGTTTCAAGAAATGTGTCCACTGCTTTTGCAAAAGTACAAAAAGGAGGAATCTGCTTGCTACCAGTGGCTTTCCCTTTACTGTGACAGAAGGCATCCTCACATGGGCACAAACAATAACTGCGGCAGTAGTTAAGAAATAAACATAATTAACTTTTTTAGGAGTGAAATATATAAGCGGTCGAGCCTAATGAATGAATTCAAGTCCTTCCTGCGAATAGTGCACAACCACTGCAATTTCTGAAAGGCGAGCACTAGCGATGAAATCTGGCTTACTGAACAGGCGAATTTGATCCGACGCACCTAACAGCGCATATACTATTCATTTCGAAAGTGCTCCTAATGCCCCTATCGTCGTTATGTGCTGTCAATTTACATACATTGTTTCGTGGAAGCGCTTTCCTGCCGCAAAGCCACTGTTTGGTGCGTATAGGTTTCGGTTTCGCCTGATTGATTAGCCAGATTTAATCACCCCGTGATGACTTCCAGAGGCTGCCTTTTTTAAACTTTTCAAAGTGGGTGTGGACTATTTGCAGGAAGGACTTTAATTTGCCCATTAGACACGACAGCTCATTTTCCCTGGTTAAAAAGGTGATTGTGTTAGCTTTTATAACTACTGCAGTAATCGATGTTTGTACCCTTCTCAGGATTCCTTCTGTTGTCACAGTAAAGGGAAAGCCGCAGGTAGCACGCAGATACCTCACTGTAATTTTTCAATATTAGTGGGCACATTTTTCACAACACCCTTCACTGTTCTGTCACAATTACTATTACTATTAATCTATTGTTGCATTTTTTTGCGTGTCTCACATTACCGTACGTTACCTGACCATTACACCTTATAATGTAGCCGTGACATACGGACACCGGATAAGCCTCGCCCCTAAAATGAAAGCAGGGCGTTTTTTTTTCTAAAAGAACAGAATGCATTTTAAATGAAACTGATAAAAACGCACTCTTTTCTACTGACAATATGGTTGGGCTTGATTTTTGCCAGTATGTTAATCTCATTAATTACAACAAATCTATATTGTCGCTAAAATCTACACAGCCAAATATTGTTAGCATTGTGGAGTAAAGTTTCTATTTGGCCAATATAGATTGAAGCATTTCATTTGGACATAAATAAGCTCTTGAATTAAGTGTAAAATGGTTCGAATCTACAGTATAGCAATATTTATCACTAGAATTGGCACCATACTTGTGCTTCCATCGCTGCCGTGCTTCGACGCATGGGCGTAATGGCGATTACTAGACTTGAAGAGCGAGTGGTCCCTCCTGGCAAAAGGGCACTATTCTGGACTGTCATCAGTGTTTTCTTGTTTCTGGCATCAATTGAAGGTTTTGAAAAGTGTTCCAATTAGTTTTATGCCATGCAAGTTTTGAACACTTCTTCTTTATGGAATAGATAGACGCTCGCTATAATTTTCATGCCAATTTTATTTCAAATACACCGTGTTGGAGTGAACTGATAGTGTTGCGCTATAGTCGAAAAAAATCACTAAAATGCAAAAAGAAGTATACAAGGCTCTTACTCTTTACATTAGAGTTTTGTCATTAAATATCATATCCTTCAGTTATTGCCAACTCACGCTAGAAAACCTAATTGTGGAACCTAAGCATGATAACAAAGCAACAAAGACACAAATGAAACATTTTGGGTGGGACCATGTTGGTTATTGGTGTAGAAAACTGAGGCGCAAAAAACATAACGTGAAGCAGGAAGAGCAGGAGAGAAGACAGAACAGCGCCAACTACCATCTCTGTTTTAGACTTAAATGTGGCGAAGCCGCATTTGTGTCTAAAACGGAGATGTCGTCCGCTAATTTTGTTGCCCTCTTAGAAGCTTATCTCAACCACACTTACGTTTCTTTGAACATGGCATGTTTTTACAGAGGAAGGGCATTTGCATTGGGTCACGGGTAGCATGAATTTTATGTGACGTCTTTTTATCATCCTTTGACCACGCACTACAAAGTGTTTTTACTTCATCTCATCCATATGTTCTTAAGGTATTCAGATATGTAGATGATTATTTAGTTGTTATTGACATTAGATGCCCTTTTCCTTTTCCTGTGATGGTTGAGCAGGTTTTAGATGTTTTTAGAGCAAATGCTAAGGGGCTCACGTTCACTAATTAACTTCCGGAAGATAGCTTCTTGCAGTTTTTTGACCTTAACCTGATAATTTCGCTTGGTCACGTAAGCCGTGCATACCCCCCTCGGAGTATAAGAAGGAGTTGTTACTTTACGATTCAGCGCATTCAAAGAATGTGAAACGCGGAATCGCTCTACTTTGCTCGGAGTTAGCACTACGCAGATCGTGTGAGCATGTTATGCAAGCTAGCTTTATGCGTCAACTTGTAAAACTTTCCAAGGCCGGCTATTCCCAGTCCATAGTTAGTTCCGTGGTGGAATCCTTGCGGCAGAGGGTGAAAGGCAGAGTGTTTAATACAAATGCGCTCCCGAAGGCGAGAGAGTGAGTTAAGCCTGAGGTGGTCCAGTATATACACCGTGTGAGCCATAACCTCAAGAAGGTGGCTTCCCGGTATGGTGTTCCGCTTGTTTTTTCAGCTCCCAACAAACTTGCTCAATTGTGCCCACGCATCACATGCGATGAGCAAAGGGGCTGCCAGAAGCAGCACACAAGACTTTTTGTGCGCTGTGCACAAGGCGTTGTATATGGGACTCCCCTAGGCTGTGACAAGTTCTATATCGGTCAAACGGAGCGTTGCATTAATAACAGACTGAGGGAGCATGCCAATAGTTTAGGCAAAAGTGAGCATGCGCATCTTCCAGCGCACTGTAAAGCCTGCGGATGTGTGCCATTGTTTGAAAGGATGGTGATTCTTCGTAGGAGCAAAAAACAAACAGCTATAGAGCTCTTGGAAGACTATTACATCAAAAAGAAAGGGCCCGATTGTATCAGTGATACATCTATTGTGTTGTACGCAAGAGAAATGCATTTTTTGGATAACTTAGTGCCTTGTTTATGACGCTGTGCGATGTTTGTTGGTTGTGCACGCATGCGCGGTTTTGTCTACTTTCCAGTGCATTTCCTAGACGGTCATTAAACAGTTGGTAGTTGGCGCTGTTCTGTCTTTTCTCCTGCTCTTCCTGCTTCACGTTATGTTTTTTGCGCCTCAGTCTTCTGCACCAAGTATGCACCAACTAGCCCAAAAACAAGTCCTTCTGGAATACATGTTGGTTATTTTGATCATGTTTGTAGGCGCAGTTCTGCATGAATTAATGAATGTGGCTCACTTTGATTGAAACAGTTGGAGTACTTGGCTCATTTTTGTTTAGATACTGCCTTTTCGATCTCATGTTACATGGTGATAGTTATAGCGCGAGAAGAGAATGATGACAAACAGACAAGAAGACGAGCGCTTGTCTCCTTCTTGTCCTTTTGTCGTCGTTCTGCTCTCACGCTATAACTATCATCATGTCATACCAACTAGCCCAAACCACGACACTGATGTTACAATAAAGAATTGCCCCACTTTGACTACTGTTATAGAAATTGAATATACTTAGGCATGCTTTACGTTCCACCGAAATGTGTTCTAGTTTCGGTTTTTGCATTTCGCTCTTTAAGAAAAAAAAACCTCTCAGTTGTGAAATGAAAAGGGCGTTGTCAATCGGTAAAGCGGCATATCATTCTCGGGCCGGTACGAAAGGACACACGAGAGAAAACACAGGAGCAGAAAAGACGAGATAGCAGGCTTCAAGAGCCCAGTGATGGTCCATACAGGCTCGTTAATGTGCCCCTCATTAGTCGAGACTGCGCCCTGGGTGCTTTGTTTGCTTTGTGGACCAAACAGGCAAATGCTTCAAAGGTATCATGCTCTCAGAGTTTCTCGTTGTTTAAATGACGCGCGCCATAGCATGAAACACACCATGCACCATGGTGTGTTTCAAGGTCAGGTCAAAGCCCCATATCACCAGAGAGTCTTAAACGTCATTAAAAAATAGCGATCGTCAAAGATGGGCCGCTCCAAATGCAGTTTGTTGTTTCCGCATCTTATTACAGCATGCAGGCCATTTTCTCTTCTTGTTCTTCTGACTGTACAGACCTATACGAAGATTTTCTTCCAGAGAAACCAGGTGTACTTGGAAAAAACGTTTGTGCGTTTGATGGCTGTACAGCCACTCAAATCTTTATCCAACATGAGTGAGCGCCGACGCCGCCTTGAATGAGCGCTGTATGTACACGACGGAACCAAAGCTGCAAACAAAATGAGGGTAAGCGAATGCGCACAAATATCGCTCAGCTACAATCGCCGTTTGATGGGCTGTTCCTTATTGCAGATTAAACCCCGTATCAGCGCACTTACGGCTTATCTCATGAGTGGTAGCGTCTGGCGCATCTTTAAGTGTTATTTCCTTCATTTCTTCCTATACAGCCTTCATATACTGAAAATAAGTTACAAGCCAAATTATTGCCCTATTCATCATCATCATCATCAGCCTGACTACGTCCACTGCAAGACAAAGGCCTCTCCCATGTTCCGCCAGTTAACCTGGTCCTGTGCTTGCTGCTGCCAAATTATACCCGCAAACTTCTTAATCTCGTCTTCCCACCTAATCTTCTGTCTCCCCCTAACCCGCTTCCCTTCTCTGGGAATCCAGTTAGTTACCCTTAATGACCAGCGGTTATCCTGTCTACGCGCTACATGCCCGGCCCATGTCATTTCCTCTTCTTTATTTCAACTATGATATCCCTAACCCCCGTTTGTCCCCTAATCCACTCTGCTCTCTTCTTGTCTCTTAAGGTTACACCTACCATTTTTCTTTCCATTGCTCGCTGCGTCGTCCTCAATTTAAGCTGAACCCTCTTTGTAAGTCTCCAGGTTTGTGCTCCGTAGCTAAGTGCCGGCAAGATACAGCTGTTATATACCTTCCTCTTGAGGGACAGTGGCAATCTACTTGTCATAATTTGAGAGTGCTTGCCGAATGTGCTCCACCCCATTCTTATTCTTCTAGTTACTTCAATCTCGTAGTTAGGCTCTGCGGTTGTTACCTGCCCTAAGTAGACATAGTCTTTTACAACTTCAAGTGCATTATTACCTATCTCGAAGCGCTGCTCCTTTCCGAGGTTGTTGTATATTACTTTCGTCTTCTGCAGATTAATTTTAAGACTCTCCTTGTCTAACTCCGTAATCATGAGTTGCAATTCGTCCCCTGAGTTACTCAGCAATGCAATGTCATCGGCGAAGCGCAGGTTACTAAGGTATTCTCCATTAACTCTTATCCCTAACTGTTCCCATTCTAGGCTTCTGAAAACCTCCTGTAAGCACGCGGTAAATAGCATTGGGGAGATTGTGTTCCCCTGCCTTACACCCTTCTTGATTGGTATTCTGTTGCTTTCTTTATGAAGCACTATGATAGCAGTTGATCCCCTGTAGATTTCTTCCAGAATGTTTATATATACTTAATCTACGCCCTGATTCCGCAGTGTCTGCATGACGGCTGATATTTCTACTGAATCAAACGCCTTCTCGTAATCTATGAAGGCTATGTATAGTGGTTGGTTATATTCTGAGCATCTCTCTATTACCTGATTGATAGTATGGATGTGGTCAATTGTTGAGTGGCCTGTTCGAAATCCTGCTTGTTCCTTTGGTTGAATGAATTCTAATGTTTTCTTTACTCTGTTAGCAATTACCTTTGTAAATAGCTTGTATACTACAGAGAGCAAGCTGATCGGCCTGTAATTCCTCAAGTCCTTGTCATCTCCTTTCTTATGTATTAAGATGATGTTAGCGTTCTTCCAAGACTCTGGTACCCTTCCCGTCAGGAGACACCTCATAAACAGGGTGGCTAGTTTTCTAACACAATCTGTCCTCCATCTTTCAGCAGATCTGATGTTACCTGATCCTCACCAGCAGCTTTGCCTCTTTGCATGCTCTCCAAAGCTTTTCTGACTTCTTCTATCATTACTGGTGGGGTGTCATCTGGGTTACTGCTAGTTGTTATAGTATTAAGGTCGTGGTTGTCTCGGCTACTGTACAGATCTCTGTAAAACTCCTCGGCTATTTTAACTATCCTATCCATATTGGTAGTTATTTTGCCTTCTTTGACCCTTAGTGCATACATCCGACTTTTGCCTATCCCAAGTTTCCTCTTCACTGCTTTGACGCTTCCTCCGTTTTTCAGAGCGTGTTCAATTCTCTCCATGTTATACCTTCTTACATCGCATACTTTACGTCTATTAATCAACTTCGGAAGCTCTGCCAGTTCTATTTTGTCTGTTGTACTTGACACTTTCATGCTTTGACGCTTCTTAATTAGGTTCTTCGTTTCCTGAGAAAGCTTGCCAGTGTCCTGTGTAACTACCCTGCCTCCAACTTCCACTGCACACTCCGTAATGATACTCGTCAGATTATCATTCATTGTATCTACGCTAAGGTTGGTTTCCTCACTCAGAGCCGAGTACCTGTTCTGCAGCGACACTCTGAATTCCTGTACTTTCCCTCTCAGTGCTAGCTCATTGATTTGCTTCTTGCGTATCAGTTTCTGTCGTTCCTTCTTCAAGTCTAGGCGGATTCGAGCCCGTACCATTCTATGGTCACTGCATCGTTGCTTGCCAACCACTTCCACATCCTGCACGATTTCTGGGTGTGCAGTCATTTTAAAGTCTATTTCGTTCTTATTTTCGCCTTTAGGGCTCCTCCATGTCCACTTGCGGTTTTCTCGTTTTCGGCAGAAGGTATTCAAAATCCGATAATTATTGCGTTCTGCGAATTCTACTAATAGCTCTCCTCTGGCGTTTCTAGTGCCGATGCCATAATCTCCTACTGACCTATTAAAGGGACTCTAAAAAGAAACATGCCCCCAGGTGGTCAAAATTTCCGGAGTCCTCCACTACGGCGTCTCTCATAATCAAATGGTGGTTTTGGGACGTTAAACCCCACAAATCAATCAATCAAAAAGAAACATGCTTTTTCACGCATTAGTGAAGTACAATTTCAATATCACGAAAACAGCGAGACGACGATTGATAAGCGTGAAAACGCGCGGAAAGAATTTGCGGGCGGAAACACCACCTTGAGAATTCCGCACCAAACACAGTGATGTCATAGATTTTGAAGGTGTTTACAGGGTTCTACGTAGCTTCAAATCAATAAAAATGTAGCAAGTTGCCTTATATGTGTACACTAGACCTAGAATGCGAAGTTTCAGAAAACTTGATTGAGCTCATGTCGCGAATCTGCGAAAAATACGTTTAGATATTTGTACGTCACGCGTGGAGATTTAGCACAAAATTTAAAAATGAAGCTCCAACCTTGATTTCCTCTGCTAATAATGAACTTGTGGTAGTGAAACTTGTGGCGGTAAAGTTTTCAGAGTGTAATTTATCAACCTAAACCGAGTCACTGCTTTCTTTAGTGTCCCTTTAATGATGTCTGTTTTTCTGAAGTGTGCTTACATGGAGTGATGTCCTTAAAAAGGAAGAGCCTAGCAGGCGATGGGTCCAGCTGTTCGTGCTTTGTAGACATGAGCTTACTATACCGTTGTCTTGTTTGCAACTAGGCGCCATTGTACGGCGCTGACGGAAAGATCGCAGTATATCCACGGAGTGAATAATGATGAGTGGGGTGAAGCGTCCATCTGTCCGTCCGTCCATCTGTCCGTCCGTCCATCTGTCCGTCCGTCCGTCAGTCCGTCAGTCCGTCCGTCCGTCCGTCCGTCTGTCTGTCTGTCTGTCTGTCTGTCTGTCTGTCTGTCTGTCTGTCTGTCTGTCTGTCTGTCTGTCTGTCTGTCATCGTCCGTCCGTCCGTCCATCCTATTGCACACGCATTTATTGGGCTAACGCGATCTTGTAAATGAGACTAGAAATGGTGATGAGACAGCGTCATCTAATATACTGTTCGGGACAGACCGGTTACACCCAAGGAGGATTTAAAAAATTGCTGAAGTGGAAATGATTGCGCAGAAGTTAAGACGTTTCTCTGGCAAGATGGCGGCTGTGGCAGACACCTTACTAGAGGCATGATAAAGTATCACCGTTCAGCGATTAAAAACGAAGCGTTTCCCTCGCACGCTCAACGAGTTTAATGTGGGAACTTTTTCGGGTCACATAGCGTTCCAAGTGCGTCTTACAGTTACCAATTTTCCTTAGTGAGCCTCTAATTGAAGGCAAAGTTCTTTGAAGATTCAGTCTTCCATACTCGTTTGTGTGTGTTATTTCGTCGGGAACAACTATCCTTTAATATAGAATTAACGTAGCAGTTACAACACATATCGAAGCCACTTGATGTTTAAGTGGGCACTATCAGAAAAGAGCATGTGTCCGCCATCTTGGCAGTGGCAAAAGATGGCTTCACTTCTACTGTCAAGGCATTGCGGGAGCTTCCACTCCAGCAATTTTTCTTTAATTCTCCTTGGTTATACGTGACGCAGGACAAGGTTTGACTAAGAAGAGCTTCGCCCCTAAAGAAAAGAAAAACTCACCTCTTGCGCAAGCCACTTGAAGATCTAGGTGGCCGTACTTTGCTTCTAGCAACGTGCTTCAAGATACTAATTAATGAAACTTCACTCATTTCCTTCGGCATTCAAGCCTATAGGTGTGCAATTTTAAATATTTGGAACAGAAATCTGGTATATAAAGATTTGGCTGTCTCATAATTCACTCCGTAAAAAACTATCATCAGGGCCAGTGGTGCCTTTTCTTCCTTTCCTGCTCTCATCAATGCGGTTTGTTTGTAAAACGTCCGTTACTATTCCCACCTCACCTAGCAGCTCCTCTACTAAAACACCCCACCCATTATCCTCATAGCTTTACTAGTTGAGAAATTGCCTATAGGTACGAAAGGAAACCCTCCAAGCCAATGACTGCCAACTGCAGCTGATGATCAAGTACCATGCATCAACTGTGTTCAACAATCATACGTGCTCCTTTTGATCGAGCGAACTTATGCCTCATGCTGCCAGTGTTTGCAGTGCTGCTGGCTTGTCGCCGCCTAACACCGTTCCATTAAAGTTGTTTCTCCGCAGGGCCACCACTCAGCACGATGGGCGCGCTGGTCTGTCGGAGCCGGGAACCAGCCGAGTCTGGTACGACCATCCTGGCGGAGTCACCCGAGCTGTGGGCCAAGCCTGCGGCAGCCGCGTCACGGGGCCAGGCCGGCCGGCTGCCCTGGCACAGAACCCGGCGGGCCAAGCCCAGCGGAGCCGCCTCGGTCGTGTCTCCCACGGACGACAACTGCCCGTGCTGCTGCGCGGGAGCTGCGGCCGCCGCCGCCGCCAAGCTGCAGCAGCAGGAGGTGGCGAACCTGGAGGGAGCCGAGTCACCACCGAACAAATTCAGCTTCTCGCGGAACGCGTGGGACACGCCGCCATCCCCGCTGCTAGACAAGCAAAGTTCCGGGCTCGAGGAGCCACTGTTCCTCGAAGATACCACCGACCTGCTCACGGACACCGAACAGCAATGTCAATTCGCCTTCTCGGGCAGCGACGATGTCACCCAGGTGGAGGAGATGACCGAGAACGGTGGCGATCAGTGCACCTTCTGTACTTTTTGTCCGGACGGAGCGCTGGCATCGGCCACCGACGACGACCTGAAAGGCGCAGCCGAGCGATTGTGCGCGCTCTATCCGGGTACCGGCCACATGGCTGGCACGGCGGACGAGCCGTGCAGCCTCTGTCTGCTGTTCCCGTCAGAGGGTGGTGTTGTGGCGCGCGACGACGAGCCCAGGGCACCAGACGACGGCTGGTCCAACCTCGACGAAGAGGTGACCATCATGGTAGACAGGGTGTCCAGCCTCAGCTCTATCGTGGAGGAGAAGCTCAGGGTCAAGAACAAAACGAGGCAGGACGTGTGGAAAGGGACATTCGGCATCTACGTGCACCATGCCAAGGATGGCACGAAGAAGATCATCATACGCGACGGCTGGACGTCCTACCACATTCAAGGTAATGAGTGCGCTTATATTGAGGGGAGCAGAGGGCCTAGGTTATGCATTTAAAAAGTTGGTTGTGCTTAAAGCGTACAAATATGGTCTACGCGACCCCTAGCCTATAAAGCGCACTACATGCATGTCTTTTGGTGCTCTAAACGAGCTTATAAGCATTGTTTAAGAACTTTTCAATAGTTACATCAACGTTTTACAGAACGAAATCGTCAATTATGTGCGTTGTATCGTCATATGCCGTATACAAGCCAAAGACACCATTAGGCAAAGCTTCAAGAACGTGGAACTACGAGAGGAATGGTTGATGCCGTTGCTTTTTCTCGAATCAAACTTCTTTCCATGCTGCCTACGTTTTTTTCCTCTTTTGCCCTCTCTCGCACACGGCAGTCGCATTTCGGTAGGTGGAATGCTAGAGGCCCGTGTCCCTTATATAGTGTTAGGCGCACGATAAATAACCACAGTAGGTCGAAACTTCCGGAGCTCTCTCCAATACGGCGTGCCTTGTAATCATATCCTCGTTCAGGCACGCAAGGCTACAGAAGCTATTATAATTATCATTATTTTCTTTTGACACCCTTGCCTCTATTATTGAGGCACATGCCACGGTTCCCTTGTTGTACTGTACCCCTCGGTGTTGCTGCCGTGTGCTGCCAGCCACTAACACTTTCCTCTCAATTACTGCTAGCAGGCTTTTCTTTGATCATTAATCGTTGCAATATGAGGTGGCGCCGAAAATGTTTCACCGCTGTAGTGAAAAAGGTAGAATGTAAGAATGCCTCCTTTATGAAGAGAAGAGTCGAAGATTGCTCATCTATAGGGTCAATGCGAAGTGAACCACGTCGCTAGGTTGCGGGCCCAGAACAATAAGTACTGCAACTCAAGGAATTCATTGAGCAAGTCCACGCGATATGAAGGCAACGTGTTGCGATGCTACCTGGGTGAAGCGTTGTCTCATTGACGCGCGTAATCAGGAGGCTGTTAATTTGGCCTGTTGTGTGCAGTTCTGGAGCCGTATCGGCTTTTTTTCAAGTTTTTCTTGATTATTTGTCTCGTGTGTCACCATCGTATTCAATAGGTTGAGTATGGCAGCTACATCGCAGAAGCCGAGTATGGCATTGCTGCGAGCTTCGACCGTTCCTATACGTGCATGGGCATACCGGATGCTAACTGAACCAGCGCTTCTGAGTAATACAAAGTAAATCATCAACCCAGCTCTTATTGCAAATCATGCAAATGCAACCCGCATTTCAATCAAGCCATCGTCATAAAGATGCATGCGCATCAGCTCACGCTTGAGTTTAACGAGTCTTTCGTCACTTTCGTCATTTTCAAGGGTGGCCCGTCATGTGCCCATTTATCAGGCACCTAATAACATAGCGAAAAATTCCATATCTGCAAGATTAACAAGTCCCCACCTTCATGCTCCTAAAGCACTATCATATAATTTTGCTTTATTAGACTATTTTAAATCTTTAGTCACACATATCACATGCACGCGTTTATGCGATACCCATTTATTTGAAATCAGTGCCCGGGTTTCTTTAGTCTGCGTCTCACTTTCGTGTTTTTTATGATAGCATGTCTTTGACCAATGAGCCCGGACGACCACTATTACGAATTTCTTTTTCCCACGTATCACTTGTTGCTCCCGCGGCCTGGATGACGTTATTTGGTTTCGGTATCATGCCATAATTTCCACAAAAATGTGAGCAATCCTTTTTGCTACTGCGATAATTTATAAATATGTAGTCTTAGCTGTATGATACGAAGTAATCTGTTTCAAAGGTCGCGCTTCCTAGCGATCTAAATGGCAACGCTGAGAAGCACAACCACATTATGAAATTTCTAAGCATAAGGGATTGATTGATATGTGGGGTTTAACGTCCCAAAACCACCATATGATTATGAGAGACGCCGTAGTGGAGGACTCTGGGAATATCGACCACCTGGGGTTCTTTAACGTGCACCCAAATCTGAGCACACGGGCCTACAACATTCCTGCCTCCATCGCAAAATGCAGCCGCCACAGCCGTGATTCGAACCCCGCGACGTGCGGGTCAGCAGCCGAGTACCTTAGCCACTAGACCAGTGGCTAGCCCGGTGCTGTTCCTTGAATTTTCCGAATATTCCTGCAAACTTGTTTAAATCAGCGGCATTAAAGCGCAAAAGGGAACCCCTAAAACTTGAAGAAACCGCAAATTTCCAGGGCTATGCGTTGGCCGTTCGTGGCGATGTGTCGCACGTTAACTCAGAGTACTGCTACGTTGGCAAAGCTACTGGTGTCCCCTCCGATCCAGAGTTATGTCCAGAGGTAGCTACTTGGATGCCTGCAGTGCAAGACCGAAGAAAGTTTCCATCCAGTAATGTCGAGCTTATCCAGGAAGTTATTTTTTTCTTTCAAAGTTGTTCAAAACAAAGGTATTCTCGAAATTGACAATGCAGTGGTGGTAATAAAATACTTCCTCAGTTAGAGGGAAGATTGTTCTCTCGTGCGCATACAGCGAACATGGTTTGGGAAGCCAGCTCAAACTCACGAGCTTGCAGATGGTAAAAACTTTTCTCGGTTATGTTGATCACATGAGATATACACGGGCTGTCATAGCAGCTGATTCCCTTTGACTTCGACCGCAACATCAGCCCCGAAGATCCGGACGTGTGAAGGATCACTTTTGGGCTGTCCAGGAAAGATTTATACCCACCATGTAAGAACAAAAGGAAGAACCGGCAAGCTCGGTAGGAGAAAAAAAACATAGAAATCTACAAAATTTACGCTCGTCTATTAAAACTAAAAAAATACGGTTAATAGGGCCACAGTTTTAGAGAAAAAGTGTACAACGACATTCAGAAAATGAAAACACGGCTTTCCAAAGGTTCTACCAGTCAAGTGGACTAACTGATGATCAGCCTTCCTCCAGCACAAACTCTGATAATGCTGACCGAAACCTCTCTGAACCCAAGTTAGCCAAGCATTCCCTGGGTAATTTATTTGTATAAGGCGTGAAGATGTTAGCAGAGGCAGCATGTTCACCTTTGACATCAACCTGTAAGCAGCAGCAGGGCTCGATATTTTAAGGAGCAGGCAAGTAATCAGTCACTCGGTTTCATAGCGCAACCCTAGTTCTGGCTGACTTCGCTTTGAAGCTTTGATCGTAGCACAAAAAGCAGATTAAAAAAAACTTCTTCCTGGATAAGCTCGGCCTTCCAGAATTAAAGCATTGTTCGGTCTTGTAATAGAGGGAACCAAGTTGCCATCTCTGGACACAACACAAGATCGAAGGGGACGCCAGTAGCTTCGTCAACATCACTGTTTTTCATGTTAACTTCGACACATAGCCACCGCTTGCGGACAGATCTCCTTCGGGCGCGCATTTGCATTAGCAACGCCGCCTTTCACCATCTGCAGCAGGTATTCCACCACGGAACTAACTACAGACTGAGCGTAGCAGGCCTTGGAAGGTATTTGAAGCTGAAGCAAAAAGCTAGCCTGCATAACATACATTATACATGATCTGCGTAGTGCCAACTCCAAGCAAAGTAGAGCGATTCCGCGCTTCACAGTCTTCGAATGCACTGAGTCGTAAAATAACAATTCTTTCTTACTACGAGGGAGGTATGCACAGCATACTTTACCACACGAAATTGTCAGGTCAAGGTCCAAAAACTGCAAAGAGCTAGCTTTCGGAAGTGCATTAGTGAACGTGAGCCCCTTAGCGTTAGCTTTAAAAACATCTAAAATCTGCTCAGCCATCACAGAGAAAGAAAAATGGCATCTATTGTCAAAAACGGAAGAAATTCTTAGGACCGCATGGTTTATCACGCTGCGCTGACCATGCGACGCTTGCACGAAAAGGCAAGTGTTTTCAACGCTTTGCTAAGACGACATGGTACGTGTGGCATCTACCCGTCGCCTTGCGTTCTACACCTTAATACCTCCGAAACAGGCACGCACGCCACGTGATTCGTTTTTCAAGATAACTGCCAGATATAGCTCAATGTATCAGGTGTGACGTGACTTGATGCACTAGTTCGCCTCAGCGGCACGCTCGAGGCACTCTAAGGCAGCGCCTCCAGAATACTATTCACCGATTTTCTTGCGCAGAACATGAAATAAACGTTTTGCTCACACTGTCCGGACGCAAGACTACTGTCTTTCGACGACATTTGCAGTATAACATGTAGATAGGGGGCCAATTTTTTAATCAAAAAGAAAGGGCCCGGTCGTATTAGTAGTACATCTATTATGTTGTATTCCACAGCAATGCAGTTCTTGGATAACTTATTGCCTTGTACATGACACTGTACGACGTTTGTTGGCTGTGCACACATGCGCGAAATTGTCTTTTTTTCCTGTGCGTTTCTTACACTGTCAATAAACAGTTGGTGGTTGGCGCAGTTCTTTCTTCCCTTCGGCTCCTCCTCTTTCAAGAAATGTTTTTTGCGCCTCAGTTATATGCACGAAAGCAAGCTTCGCACCACTGATCGTGAGATACATCACTCGTGTATGTAATCCATCGCTTTGACATCATGTGTATGCTCAAGTTTAATGAATTTAGGCGTTAAAGAGCGCACGTTGGAGTGCTTGCCTCGAACTCGAAGTCACTCGATGTTCGCTTGTACTTACATTGCAGCTCATCGAAACAACTGAAACATCTTTGGCGTTGTACCCGCAGTTCGCTTTGATGTTGATGAGTTTCCTACTTTTATGAAGCGACGTTGGATTGACGGAAGAAGCTTGTCAGGTCCTTGATTTTCAAGAAAGCGCGTCTCAAGACCAATGAAACAGGAGGGCCGCTTATGCACGTTGGCTTGTGGACAGCTCTCTTTGCACTACCCATTTATGGCCGGCGCGGCAATGGTGGCGAGATTTTTCGCAGCGTCACCTGGGCAGAGTCCAACGTTTTTAGATACTGTCAGTTGGAAAAGCCCGCTCCGGAGGCAGCCCCAACTCGTATTCGCTCCGAGGAGCGGCGCTGGCGTAGAGTTGAGATTGAGCCGCCGCCACCACCGGCATCCCGCGGCAGCGTTATTTTTTTTTTTTAGTTGCTTGCTCAGATCACAAAGGCGGGAGCTTGAAAGGAAGGTTAGATTCTGGTCATCGCAATAGTACTTAACATGTTACACGGCAATCGAGCATGCTTGATTGAATTAGCAGTTTAACATAGTAAAAATGTGCAACCTGCGGCGCGCCGGGCTGTCGAAGTGGCTATGCCTCTGACGAAAACACTAGGGATCGGCGACACTTCTTCAAAACCCCCAAAATTACCCTCCAGTTCTCAGGACCTGAACAGCTGCTATTCCACGAAAAGCCTTCCTGGTGACAAAACATACATTTCCGACTTACATTTCGAAACCGAGGACCTAACCATTTGCTGCGATCACATCGTAAGGGAAATTATGAAACTTTCATGTGGTATGTGGACGCCTAAGCCCTGTGCGTTTCCTCGAATTTTCCCGAATATTCCTGCTCATTTGTCTAAACCAGCAGCATTAAAGCGCAAAAGAAAACCACTCAAACTTGGAGAAATTACGAGTTTTGACGGCCGTGCGAGGGAGCGGGTTAAGCCAGAGGTGGTCCCGTATTTCCACCGTGTGAGCCATAACCTCAAGAAGTTGGCTACCCGATACGGCGTTCCGGTCGTTTTTCCAGCTCCAAAGGGCTGGATCAATTGTGCCCGCGTATCGTGAGCGATGAGCAAAGGGGCTGCCAGAAGCAGCACACAAAACTTTTTTTGTCACTGCGTACTAGGCATGGTATATGGGACACCCTTGCGCTGCGGCAAGTCCTATATCGGTCAAACGGGGGCGTTGCATCAATGACAGACTGAGAGAGCATTCCTATAGTTTAGGCAAAAGTGACCATGCGCATGTTCGAGCGCACTGTAAAGCCAGCGGATGTGTCATGGTTTAATAAAACGGTGATTCTTGGTGGGAGTAACAAACTGCTATAGAGCTCTTGGAAGCTTTTTTTATCAAAAAAGACAGAACCCGATTGTATCAGTCATACATCTATTATGTTTTATTCCACAGAAATTAAGTTTTGGATAACCTCACATTGTCTTGAACATGACGCTGTAAGACGTTTGTTGGCTGTGCACGCATGAGCGGAATTGTCTTTTCCTGTGCGCCAACTACAAACTGTCAAAAAACAGTTGGTTGTTGGCGCTGTTGTTTCTTCTCTTCTTCTCCTCCTGTTTCAAGAAATGTTTTTTGCACCTCAGTCATCTGCACCAAGTATGCACCAACTTTCCCCAAAACAAGTCTTTTTGGAAGCTCGCTTTATTCCGGCACGAATGACCCTGATGATTTTCATCTTTGCAGTAGCATTTTCCATCGATATATTGCTTCCTGTGCGTTGAACTGTTGCTACAATGTTCTGTGGCCGATTGTCTTTTTTCGTATATACTGCACATCGGCATAGATGAGTGTACACTTTCTCAGTGAACAATGAAAAGCAAAACCGGGGCCGATGAAGCTCCGGTGTTCAGGCGATCACGGAGTCCAAAGGCAAGAAAAACCTGATTGTGGTCTCCGCCACTTTGCGATTTACTTGTATGACGTGTGTGTTCGCATTTTCTAGTTCCAGGCAGAACTTAGAGCCTTCAAAGCCCCACGTGCGTAATACTGTGTGGTGGGCTTTTCTTTCTGAGAAATCCATACGGATTTCTTGTGGCTTCGTGCTACGAACGGGAGGCATTGTCTTCTTTACTTCTCATAACCCTTCCGCCACCTTGCTGGTTGCCGCATAACTCATTTGCAACATTTTCAGTAACGTGTCTCTTATAGCATGTACTGATTTATACTAATGATTATTAGGGTTTACGTCCAAAAATTATGATAAGATTATGAGATTATGAGAGGCACCGTAGTGGAGGCCTCCAGAAATTTCGATCCCCTCGGGTTCTTTAACGTGTGCTTAAATCTAAGCACATGGGCCTCAAGAATTTTCCTCAGAGAGCACCTTGGTTGGTCGTACCTATATATATATATATATATATATATATATATATATATATATATATATATATATATATATATATATATATATATATATATAGGTGAAGTTATTAGAACAAATGGAATGTCAATAAGAAGAAAGAAAAGGGGGTGAAAAAAAAAACCAGCCGTGAGCAGGAATCGAACCTTTTGAATAACGCGTTCGTTGCTCTTACCTATCGCAGCAGCCTTCCCTCACCCCACTTTTTTGGGTTTATATGTGAATTTAGAAACAGGAGTGTCGGTCAGCGCCATCTATAAGCCAAGCGGCGAGTGTAATACCCTTTTATGCGCATGTGTGGCGTCACGTAGCACGTGAACTTATTAAGAGCAGGCAGCTGACCAATAGTCCCTCGTATACAACCTAATGACACCAAGTCTGCCACTACAAGACCCTCGTTAATGAATAAGGAACAGAAGTGTATACCTAAGGGCTCGTTTTTCCGTGTTTTGACCCAATATTAATGAGATCTAACAGACAGTAATGCCAAGGAATGTATAGGGGAAGTTATTAGAACAAATGAAATGTCAATAAGAAGAAAGAAAAGTGGGGGAAAAATAACCAGCCGTGAGCGGAAATCGAACCTACGACCTTCGAATAACGCGTTCGATGCTCTAACCACTGAGCTATCACAGCGGCCTTCCCTAACCCCACTTTTTTGGGTCTATATGTGCTATATGTGAACTTAGAAGTAGGAGTGTCGGTCAGCGCCATCTATAAGGCAAGCAGCGAGTGTGAAACACCCTTTATGCGCATGTGTGGCGTTACGTAGCACGTGAACTTATTACGTAATAAGTGCACGTGCTACGTGCTACGCCCCTTCTGACCGATGTAGCATCAACCACATGATAAATGCAATACAGAACTCCTATACTACATTATAGAAACATTTTTGCATGTTTCCTCTTACATCCAAGCTTGAAGGTCTTTTAGAGTCGACTCTTATGCATAAGAATCCTAACTTGTTTTTTGCCGTGAAAAAAAAAAAAAACGTTCATATCTGCTTTTCAATCATTCTTTTTAAGCAGTGCGAAGCATTCTGCACATAAGGCATGGTGAAAATTTTGGCGTATAGCTCCTCGTTAGTTGCGTGCTTTGCATTCTTTCCCTGCTTCCAATCATTCAGAAGTGAGTCCGCTATGCCTCAGAGCAAATGATTAGAAAAGCCCGTCAGGAAAACCTGCATGCTATCATCAGTCTCTTACCCTGATTGCCGAAACTGCTCTCAACTTGGTGATGGCAGGACCATGACAATGATGCCATCATGTATGATTTTGCAATCCCCCGCTTTACAAGGTTAAAGTGTGCTGAACTAAAAGGAAGCTTGACTTCCTGCTAGCGGGAAGCGTATTGCCAGCGGACATGTTCTGGCAATGACGTAAGTCCTAGGTTTGAAAATCTGAGTTTGTTATTCTCAGGGAATTCCGTCCCCCCCTGCTGATTAATCACGTTCTCTAGAAAATTTCTCGGTACATTTGTTTCTCAATATACTCCTTTTTGCCTAGTATAACGAGCACAACTTATTCAAGGTATTCTACTTTTTTTTTTCAACAGCATACACATTTTCACACAGCATCCACAAAAACGCACGAATAATGTAGCTTGTTACCATTCCTTTGTTTGTCTGATTTAATGCCTGAAGAAAAACGACCACCTGCTTTGTGGTGCCTCAGCGACCGAGTTTTGCTGGGAGCAAGCCACTGTGCATTCATCGCTTTAGGTTAGTATATCCCTATTGAGTAGAGCAAAGGTGGTTTCCAAACTATCGCCAGGTCCATTAGGGCAACGATTATATTGTAGCTACCTACTGGAAGAAGTATATCATCTTCAGGTATACATTCAAGACACACATGCCACGTCATTCTCACCTCACGAGAGGAAAGAAGCTGAAGATGTTGCTGTTGTAAAGATGTAATGAGAGATGAAAGAAGTGGTTTCTCAGGTAAAGGCCCAACTGCATCTGGATGCCAAATGTCTAACTACGCGCCGATGCTTGTAATAATATTTTATCAAGAGTACAACATCTCTTATGTGAACGTGTCGACAGAGCCTGAAGTTGTCAACATTCATAGCGCAAATACTATGTCAATCTATAGGCCTCCAAGTTCTGGCCCGGCATTCTGCGAGTCGACGCATGCTTACGACCTCTTCTTTGAGCTCTGCGTCGCTGCTATATGAAGCTCTGCGAGCGCTACAAACATGAAGCGGTCGAAAGAGCCACAACATTTGATATGGGGCTCTGGGGTATTTTCATAATTTAAAGCGTCTGAAGCTGCCCACGTGGAGAAGGCGAGAGCTCATTAAGTTCGATTCACTAGTCCAGAATGGACGTAGCGGGTGAGCTTCCCGTATAAATCTCGTTGGACCGTAATCTCCTATTTTCATGCAGCGGATTAGTATAGGTATGTTTTTGGTTTGTTTCGGTGTCACACCAGGCTTGAAGAAGAAACAAATGATATTTTAATATAAGTATCACTTTTAAGCACTATAATTTGTTCCTCTTTGGAATGGCGGAAAGTACCTATATATTTTTGCTGATGTGTTACGTGAGAAACATGGTATTACCACGGGACTATACCTTCATACTAAAGCGACGGCGGGTTTTTCGCAGGTAAACAGAGAGGGTAAACTAAACTTCATTTAACAGCTAGACGCGCGTTCGTTTCCCCTGGACGTGGTCGCTTTCTGACGTCCTATCCCTATCCCCCTTTCCACCAGCCGTATCGAGTCCTCGTGGTTTAGTGACGCCAGCAACGCCTCTTACTGGTCTTTCTCATTTTGGTGTACGCTGAGAAATTCTGTTACCGTGACCTCGTGTGTGTACGCTGCACAAAGTGACAGACCATTTGTAAAACGAGTGAATGTTCATTGTGACTTAACATATTTTCCCCTTGCGTACGTAGTCAACATAGCGGCCGAGCCTGACTTTCCTCCGGTCCTCTTCTCTACGTCCTTATTCTTTTTGCATTCGGTGATTCAATTTCCAGCCTTACGAAAACTTTCTTCTGTGCAAGGTGAAAATGACAAGCAATACATCACTAAAAAATAAAAAATAAAACTACTTGTTTGCGCGCTGTGCAAGCAGCCACATTTGGCATCGCTTTGCCACCCGTCAAGTATAGCACAGTGGTGCAACCGACCGCCACTGACGTCAGACCAAGCTTGCGCCGTTCCGTGAGGCGGCGTAATTCAGGTCTACATATAGCTCACTTTTGTCGCACGCTCGCGTGAGCTCTCGTGACGAAAGGCCATGAACACGCTGGGGGGGGGGGGGGGGGCTCTCGGAGGTCCTCCACTAAATGGGACACTTGAATAGCCACAACCGGTGCTTTCCGGAAGCTTCGAATCAGCGGAGACGGCGGCGGTGCATCGTCAGATATAAATGTGGCTCGAAGGAAACTTTTAAGGTGTGTGTAAAGCAGATATACGCGCATATTAAAAAAAAGATACAGCGCGCGAAAGTATATAGTGTCCGGAAAGGCGCACAATGTACTTCGCCAATGCCGCCGAGTACTGGTCGTATACATGACGGTGGAGAGAAGATTGGGCTGGGTACACGCACGACCAATCTTGCTTTCTTTTTTTGTTTTCGCATCATTAACGATTGCCCTGCTGAGGCGGCAGTGGCTCAATTTAGCTGGAGTATTTATGGGACACAATAGTGATCGGGTGGAAAAGCGGCCACATAGCTGGTGTCAGTGGCGTACCAACTCTTTTGCGAGTCGTGGGATATATATATATATATATATATATATATATATATATATATATATATATATATATATATATATTATAATTACATTATTACAGAGAGCTTCAGCTTAATCGACACACTCGAACTTTATTGTTTTTCATGCACCTTTGCTTGTCTGCATGTAATGGTATTACACACCTCATTTTTATGCATTACCTCAGAACTTCTCGCATGAGTACAATTACGGCAATGGCAGCGTCCCCAACAGTACATATATGTATCATTCAATGAAATTTTTAACGACTAAACGCAGCTTACAAAGAATTTAGTTTTTTAAATGCGAAGGAATCGTTAGAGAACCAAAGGTACTACGAGCGTTTCTTTCTAGTTATCTACCTATCTGGCTAGCTTCGTCCTGGTGGCCGCTTAGTTGCCCCGTCACTGTAGTATAGGAAAAAAATAACGGGATATGTGGGCACGAGCACATGAGAGCACGCGCCTGGTTCCTACATAAATAACGGGAAAATCATGCCGTGTACGTCAGGAAACTTTCAGTTATGTGTGTCGCATACTCGGACACCCCGGCCTGCTGTATCCGGGTGTGCACCTTAAAGTTTGTATCTACCTAGGAGCGCTGGAATTAGACATCGGTGATTCAAACGTTAGATGAACCCTTTAAAATCTGGCATCGGCAGCTTTGATCCAACGACTGCAAAAAATGGCGATCAAGATCCCAGACGGAATCAAATTCAGCCCCGCCGCAGTGGTCTAGTGCCTAAGGTACTCGGCTGCTGGCCCGCAGATCGCGGGATCGAATCCCGGCTGCGGCGGCTGCATTTCCGATGGAGGCGGAAATGTTGTAGGCCCGTGTGCTCGGATTTCAGTGCACATTAAAAAACCCCAGGCGGTCGAAATTTATGGAGCCCTCCACTACGGCGTCTCTCATAATCATATAGTGGTTTTGAGACATTAAATTCCACATATCAATCAATCAATCAAATTCAAGCAATACGTGTGGCAGTTATGATTTATACCACAGAACCACGTGAAGTCTTTAATCTGCTTTGGAAAAGGTTCTGTAAATCAGAGCGAAGTCACTATGGTTACATTGTTAGCTTTGTAAATTTATCAAAATGAAATAAATATTGCATATGTACTCCTGCTATACAGACGCACGTCATGTTGGGTTAACATCTATTGTGTCTTCTGTGTCGACTTTGGTTTTAAAGTATCAAAAACATTATATACGTACTCATGTGTCTCAGTAAGCTATGATCAAGCGTTGCTCGGCAACGGAGGAATGCTGTGACGAATGATATTCAATTTATCGCATCATAGCATGCACTTTGTTTCCATAAAACTTACGTTCGTTATCTAACGTGAGTGCTGAGGTTGCGTCAAGTCATTAATTTTTCTTTAGATGCTAGTGTAGTCGACCACTGCTACTTCATTTACAGAAACACGCCGATGTATCCCGTGAATGTTTTTCCCAAAGAAAATAAGTAATGCAGCATAGGCAAGTATATAGTCGCTGACAGCTTCGCATGAAACCGATTCCCACAGTTCATGGGATCTGCTGATTCTTAACGCTAAACTGTTGTATGCCAGGGTACAATAAGACTTCAGTGATGTATTTTCATCAAAGAAACGACGTCGAAAAAATGTACGCAATCAATTCCGAGAGAGGCGGAAATGTTGTAGGTCCGTGTGCTCAGATTTGGGTGCACGTTAAAAAAACCCATTTTGTCGAAATTTTGGAGCCCTCCACTACGGCGTCTCTCATAATCATATGGTGGTTTCGGGACGTTAAACCCCACATATCAATCAATCAATGTACGCAATCACACGTAAAAGAAAATAATTCCGTCAACGGGCATTGAACCGATGACCTCTCATCATTAATCTCACGCTTTCCTCTTCGAGTGCTCTTCGTCAGCGGGGTAGTGTCGCCCTCTTGGAGTGGTAAACTAATTCATTATTACTGTGACCTCCTCGATTAGCAGCTGCATTGCGCACTGCTACACGTCTGTCCAATTACTAGTGTGATTTTGTCAATGCCTTAACGCACCATGAGGTGGCGGCCTGAGCCCCAACATCCGTCTCACTTATAGCGTTCATCAAAATCAAACATATTCCTGCGACACATTCCTGTCTCACGTGGATATAATGGCGCGTTCCTTGCTTACGCGTGCCCCGAGAAACATTGTGGCGGGGCTTAAGGGGCGACACGACGCGCTTAGCGTTTTCTTAGACACCACAAAGTTCATCATCATCATCAGCCTTACGACGTCCGCTGCAGAACAAAGGCCCCAGTTCCGCCAGTCAACTCGGTCCTGTGCTTGCTGCTGCCAATTTATACCCGCAAACTTCTTAATCTCATCTGACCACCTAACCTTCTGTCTCCCCCTAACCCGCTTGCCTTTTCTGGGAATCCCGTTAGTTACCCTTAATGACCAGTGGTTATCCTGTCTACGCGCTACATGCCCGGCCCATGTCCATTTCCTCTTCTTTATTTCAACTATGATATCCTCAACCCCCGTTTGTTCCCTAATCCACTCTGCTCTCTTCTTGTCTCTTAAGGTTACACCTACCATTTTTCTTTGCATTGCTCGCTGCGTCGTCCTCAATTTAAGCTAAACCCTCCTTTCAATCACACTTTAACAGGTCGTGCGATGATGCCCTTAGCCCAATTTTTGTAGGGAGCTTTCGTGTGTGCGCCGCCAAAGCGATGTGCACATTAAGGGTTTCTCTGTAGTCCTCCGGGAGGGGGCTCAGTGGTTAATGCCTCACTTTCACAAGGGTTTCTAGATTTGTGCGTCGAATATGTGACGCTCATCTTGCTATCACGCCTCTTTCTCCTATTTCGCTTTGGCAGTCAACATTTAAATATACCACAATGGTTTGTTTAATACATTCATCATGGACGTTAGTCATCGGGATGCAAATGTACCAAGCGTTAACGAGGGTATATTCACGCTGAACGGTGCTATAGGTGCCAAACACCGTAACATACATTCAGTGAACCCTCATTTATCAATTTACAGTAAACATTCAATTACCTCCGTAAAGGCGCGTTTTACTTTCATGCTATGCCGATTCCTATGATGGAGGGATCAACCATGTTTTTTTTTTCAGTTGCTGTTATACTTTTTCAAAATAAGCATTACTTTTTTGCATATATTCAGCCTTGTGTTAATTATAATTTGTATTGTTTGCTAATAGTCCAAACAGTGTTTCTGGTGCGCAATTATTACTATTATTATTTTACTCTTATTATCAACTTCTCAATCCTCTTTAAAAAAGGTATAATATGTGGTGTTAGGGGCATAGTACATTGTTTAGACTCATCGTATTTGTATTACCGAAATTTCTTAAACAGCCTCCGGGCACCTGCATAAATGTGCCAATACATACAGTGTAAACATTCTTTTTGAAAAAATGTGGTACATTATGACGTTAATCTATCCTCGTTGCTTCCTTTCGAAATGGCTGTTAGCTGTACATGATTGCTGTAAACATTCCGGATCATGCACACAGCGCCAGCTCGTTACGCGATGCAACAAATGGCGCGGAAATGACCCACCGCGTAAAGACCACTCATTAACGACCACGTAAAAATTAAGAGAGTGAGCTATTTTCAATACGGCATACTGTTTTCCATAGGTTCTTTGGCATTAAAACTTTTGTGTGTGCCATAACACCACTTGCTTCTTACATCACGTCATGAATCTGTGAAACATCGTGGTATTTATTACAGCAAATGCACATTAAACAGGGTATTCACGTGCTGAACAATGCCTAAAACGTTTTGGGGTAGTCGAAGAGCATCTCCATCTTATTATTATTCAAGTATAGACTAGCCGCCGATCACATTATCAGTGGCGACTTAAGGTAGCTGGCGAGCTGGATTAATGAGTATAATAAAATATTTTCACTTGCAACATAACAGCCGCAAGTGCTTCTCTGAGCTCGTCTTAGCTGAGAGAGAGAGGAAGAGAGAGAAATAAGCAGCGCTGCATGTGTGTGCTTCTTTGCTGTCCAAGCTGTATTTTCAGCTGCAAAAAGACAATAAAGTTCAATAAAAACCTACTAGTCCGACTCTCAATTAAGCCTCCATAGTGCCAAAAACCATAGTCCTTCACCTTCTTCTTGGTCTGCTGAGTCAAGTTAAGGGGCAATCTTAAACGCTGAGCTTCCCACTGCGCTCGAGTTCACTGCTCTATTTGTCACCACTTTACAAGCTGCCACCACGCTCCAAGTTAACATAAGGAAGGCTTATCATGTTTATCCTACACTAAAGCGGAAACCTTTTTGGCGCCTCCAGAAAACACTAGAACGTCAAAAAAGATTTGTAACATTCATCACCTCACATCAACTTCGACAAAGCAGCAGTGATATTCATTTTCAATAAAAAAATAATTTTCCTGATGCAGCAGATCATTTGACCAGTCCATAAAACGATTGCTCGTTCGCTTGCGTAACTGCATCGGCCAGTCACAGCAGAACAAAAGCATGGACAAGTAATGAAATGTTACTGAGCTCCGGTTCAGCGCTAGCCTGCTGTGCAATGCCACAGCACAAGGCGCGAAAACGCCGCATAGGCGGCCCGCACCGCAAAGAGCCGCTACAAGGAAAATCGTCACAGCAAAAATGTTGGCGAAATTTCACTTCATTGAAACATTTCCTCGTAACAACATAATTGATTGAATACTGCGGTGAAGAAAAACTTCGCCTTAATTGTTAGTTTCCCCAGCGTGCAGCCACAGTGACCACTGTCGAATGGCGGGGGGGGGGACTCGCACTTCCCTTGCCCCCCCCCCCCAGCTGGTACGCCTATGGTTGGTGTGATACGAGGGAGTGGTGCTGCCTATCTTTCTTTTTCTTATGGTGTTTCAGACAGTTATGTGTAAAATTACCGCTGTTGAAGCCACTGCAGTAAAACTAAAGTCAAAGTGGCGCCACCAAATGAAACACTTGACTATAGACGCACGGTGAGTTTCTCAATGTGAAACGCTCATATTCTCAAACTCTTCATCTTGTTAGCTTCATCGTAAGCTTATGTGCAGCCAGCCGTTATGCGCATAAATCTCCCTAGCGCGACAAAGGTTATTAAGGTGCCGGCAAATATCTTTGACTAATAAAACCCTTCTCTTGCTCGTTCGCAATCACTGCTCTTTATTTCACCTTTTTTTCTAACTTCAACGTTCTTTTAAAACAGATTTTGTTTACTCATTTTACTTTGTCTTTCCTAGCCCCCGTGTTCATTATTACTCCATGATTTATTATCCAACAGCCAAGTTTGAGTATGCCTACCCTGTTTTTTTTTTTATTCCGGATAGTTGAGTCGCTTGAAAAGTGAAACAAATACGTTGGCTTAGGTGCCGAGGTAGTTATACAACTTCAGAAACTATTCAAGTGGAGTCAGGTAATAAAAAAAACGATGTTTTGCCCATAATTCTTATTATACAATAGACCTCGGAATATCGCAGAGCAAAAAGTTTTCATATAGGCTGCTTCTCTATTTTTTCATTCGTCTTTTCGGGAAATTATGGTTTCCGCTCAATAAAATAATCAATAAAGCTTCGGAAATTTCGTACAAGACGAAGGTGCGAAATGAAACAGAATAAAGAAATGAGAGCAGATTAAAACACTGTAAGTATTCTGAACCATTTGACGGGCATTCACGAGAGCCTACAAATTTTGAATCAGAATTAGATATATGCATAGATGCTAATATGTAAAAAATGCGACGCGCTGCATTCGCAGATACTCGGGTTCAAAACGAGATTTGTGCGAGCTGTGTCGCCTAGCGCGCCGTCTATTGGGAGTAGTTGAGACTAAAGTTCGCTGTTTCGATCGCCACTGGCAACGTAGTGGCGGCCTCAAGCAGGGGCTGCGTGAACTGGCTAATGCGAGTGACTCAATCATTCGGCCAGGAGGCGCTGCGCCACAACGCACAAGATAGGGCGCTAAATATTGAAAATCTTAAGCACTGACAGGGAGAAGGAACGTTTTTACTGAATAATGTGACACCTGTTGCCACTTATGTACCGAATTATTGCGAAGTATTGCTTCATGCTAACTTTCTCGTGCCCGATGTCAAGGGAAAAGACAATGCGCGACAATGCCAGCATGACATATCGGAATCGATATCCTTTATTGAAGACGTCGCGCCTAGTATCACGATGCCATTGTTCAGGAGGTGTGGTGTGGTTTTTTAAAGGCTAGGCTAGCACGAGTACGTTTCCATCCACGTATACGTATGACTGTGAATAGGAATATACGAGATAGCGAATGAGTAATGTATAGAATAATAATTTGATTTTTTTTGTTTACATGTACCATCAGCGTGCCTTACGATTCTCACGGTATATGCAGATAATGTGTGCGTTTAGACATCTGGAAATAATGTTCAAGTAATTCAGTTGGCATTACAAGAAGGCATAAATATCATCTACAACTTTTTATTAGAAAGAGGGATGACCCTCTCACATGCGAAGACAGCTGCGTTGGCCTTCACCAGTAAAAAAGTTAAAGAATTTCAACCTTAGTCTAAAAGGACAAGCTTTACAAATTGTGTTACAGTGTCGATTTCTAGGAATATTACTTGATCGACAGTTATCCTTGACACCACACACACGCAAAAACAAACAAACTCGAAAGTGATGTTAATGCAATAGTGAATGTACATCACCGGATTGCTGCACTTCGTGGGGCGAATCAGTATCGTCACTTTCCACTGTTCCTAATGCTTAATAAGACAAAGAATTGCATACTCTGCGGCAAATTTGCACCCCGTTTCACCCACGTCGGAACAAAGACTGCAAATAGGTTTATCCAGTAAACTACGCATATGTTTAGGAGTTCCGCAAGCGACTTCCAGTTCCCTTGTAATAGCAGAGGCTCGCCAATCTCTGCAGTCATGAGAGGTATAGAAACATGCCGGCATTTTTTTTTTCACCTTCAGACACAACATAAAAATCACCCGTTGGCTCTGGAGGTATTATAAAGGAATGGATGCTGCGTTCATAAAGAAATTAAGGAAAATGCCAGCACGTTGCCAAGAAATGAGATTTCAACTCAGACATCGATTATCCACCGTGACTGCTTACTTACCAAAGATCGAAGTGTCAGTAATCAGAACAAATTGTCATGTTCATTCAAGCCGCCCAACAACTAGCGCTTTATCAGATATATATGCGATATCCAGTTACATGCATATATATATATATAGATTAATTCAGTGTACCAACATCTTCAACTTCAGCATTTATTGTACCGCACCTCAATGTACAAGATCCTTTTAAGTTATCTCGCGTGACATCGTCAATAGCTGTCCTCTTCGCTATTCTAAGCACTTTAAGATATAACAATTCTTTAAGAGATGCTCCGAAATGAGTAATTTTCAGTGATTCACAAGCGGCACTAACATCACTCCACAGCACAAAAGCGAGAACAATAAATGATAGCCTGATTTACGAAACACTTAAAGAGCTCACAAAGGCAAACCAAAAGCACCATAAAATAATGTTTCAGTGGATACCGGGACATTGCAACATACATGGCAACACAGCAGCTGATGAAGAAGCACGGCAAGCACATCACAAAGATGTTTTGGTTCCTAAAAAAAATGAACTGTGCTGCATTTTAAAGGCAAAATCTTCCAATATGTGTAAAAATACAAGGTTTAACCAAAACTCCAAAAGCTCTGATATATATAATATTTATTCACTAATGGAGTTAGAAATTACGTTATCCATAGACAGAAGTGTGGAAACCTTTATTCATCAATTATGATTACGCACTGCCTACGCCAAGCATTTTTTACACAAAATTGGCAGGGCTGAAACTTCAGATTGTGATTGTGGAGTTACATGTAGATAAAGACACATATCACCTCCTTCTAAAATGTTTAGAACACGAAACACCATGACACCTACCTAGATCATCCTTAATGGTTTCAAATCGTAGACCAGTTCATTTTATAGAAGCTTTTGGGCCCATTGCTAACAATAGATTTACAGAAGTGCGCCGTAAAAGCGTGGAAAGTCTTCCTGGAAAAACGTGGCATTCTTGGCTGATATTAGTGCAATTCAATTTTTTAAGATACGTATTTATGGGACCATTGACTGTTGTGTTAATAATTACGACTGTCATGTTCACACTTATGTGTCTGTTCGACTGTACGTAGTGGGTTTTCTCGCTTTAGTTAACATCACCGTATATGCACGTACATGGGATTGTAGAATATGTTGTTTCGAAATTTCATCTCCTAACTGTTCTGTTAAATTGTATATTGTATTTGCTTGGGACTTTCTACGCTTGGAGACTTGCACCTTACGTGAACTTAGTTATTAGATACTTTAAGGAACTAGGAGTAGCCGGCGCCCTATGATTGCGACATCTCCTTACAGCACATAAAATAAAAAAAAGGTGGAACATTCGAAACTGGGTTCATGCACCATATGAAAACACGGTGATTGAAAGCGTTACTATGATAGCAGGGAATTATAAGAATTCTGGAGAAATCGAGGTCCGGAAATCCTGTATCCTATGTGTACATTCGATTGATTGATTGATTGATTGATTGAGATCATGTGTGATTGCCACTAAGACTATATCTGTTAGATAAACGTAGCCAGATTATTTTTTGTGGGGGAGGGGGGGGGTTCAAGCATACTTTGTGTGTTCGGTCGTGTGTTTGTATGTGTGCAGGCGCCAGAAAAATTAAAATGTTTTTTTTTTGAGGGGGGGGGGGGCTTAGAACTCCCCGCCTCCTTGGGTACGCCTCTGGTCTTGTCTTCTTGTGTGACCATAGCCACAACGAGATAGAGGCAGCTCGTATAAATTGCCCACTTCACTTAAAAGGCTCTTGGAGCACTTTACACCGAATTACCTCAGTATCGGAGCTTACAAATGCCTCTTGACTCAATTGCGGCAAACATTTCTCGAATACGTCCAGAACGAGCGGGGTTACAGGAGTTCGTTTCGAGTGCTTTTTCTTTCCTCTAGCCCCAACGAGTGCACCGGAAGTGCAATGAGGCGGGGCAAAGAAGTAACAACAGCGCGCATCGAGACCTTGAGCGCACGTGATCAAAAACGATCCTTTCTTTGTGAAGCATCTGCGTGCAAACATGGCTACTGCGGAATGTGGCATACGCTGGAGCGCGGCTCTGGAATGTGGCGAAAACCCGTGAGAAGAACGCATCTCATCTAATCGCCGCTCTTCATTTACAATTCCTAATGGCCAATAGCATGCTATCGGCTGTTTGACGTGAAAAATCAGGCGCCGGCCCTGTACGAAAAGAGGACGCCTCAGAAAATGGCAACATCGCGCCCCGCTTGTAAACTCTACTTGCCGCGTACGACTGCAAAGTTTGGTTTAGCTGTTCTTTTCGCAGGTCGTGTTTTTCCACTATGCACGAGCAGTGGTACAACACTCCTGTAAGCCTAACGTTCACCTACATTGATCATTTATTCCAACTTTTTAAACTGCATTAGCAACAACATCGTGGAGATATCTATACTCTTCTTAATCTTTTGATGCCTTCTCACTTAACTTCTTAATTATTCAGCCTTACTTTTCCCGAGGTGGGAACAATTTGTCTAGAGGGCACGTCATTCTAGGGAGAGTAATGCATTCTTTTTTATGCTTTAACAATTACGTCATCAATTATCTTGCCTGATGTTGCGCGGATCGTTTGCGCAATAGAAACGCGTTCCAGAAACGAGTATCCTTCAAGCACTAATTACCATGAGCTAATATTGCGCCTGCTTTAATGTCAGAGAAAGATGCCCGTCACCGGCCGTTCATATTTTAAAAAAAATAGTTTTTGTTGTTGTTTCATGACATGCTTATTAAGCAAGCCAGCAACTTATCTAACTTTATATAGTTGTACACTGCGCGCACACAGACACATGCAAAGCATCGGCTGAGCAGTTTATAAACTGCTCAGCCGATGAAGAGTGAAGCAGATTGTGCACCTGTCGCAATGATGTATGAAGGACGAGCTCTATAACCCGGTGGCGCAGCCATGGCTATACCTGAAAATAAAAGCCTGCAGTTGTACAGAACATTACACATGCCTTCGTTCAAGTTTTACGTCAACTTTTCTTGGAAAAAACGCGCCATTGTCGTATTGTTTTTTTTTTGAAAACACACGACATCACCCTCGCAATTCCACTTTCAACAAGTAACGCGCGCGAGGCGCAGTATCTGCCCTGCATGTCCCTCAGAAGAGCGACACAAATTGCTAAACGTACAGAAGTCCAGATCAAAGTGGCACTTTTTAAAGCTGGAACAGCGGACGCCAGCAAACGTGCTACGGGTCCTAATCTTCTGAATAACTGTTTACATAAGTCATTTAACTTCTTACACCTGAGTAGTTGCGTGGCTGCTGGAATAGCCCCAGCTAAATCCGTCTGTGACCCACAACATCCTCATTTTATAGGTCATACTTTATGTGTTCCAACGATGCGAAAAAACCCTTTTGTTTTAGAACCTGCAGGGCGTTTTTTTTCTTTTCTTTTGCTCATTGCGGTAACTGAAACTGACTGTTGGAAGAACGCAATCAAATTCGTGTAGGAGGAACATCAGCTGCTGAAGTCTCCTGGTCTATTCACGTGTGCCTAACCAGAGAGAGAACAACATTAGAGGAAATGTAGAGGGTTGGCCAGAAAATATTTCTGATCTGCTATTTTACAGTAAGGAAATGGATTAAAAAGATAACGAGAGAGAGAGAGAGAAACATAGGTCATTCTGTTCACAGCACAGTATGATACTCGTCAGGCAGGCTCGTGCAGCTAGGAGAGGCGGGACTTCAGCCCTCTTGCATTTTGCTGGATGACTGACGCTACTTTGACTCCTTTCTGAAAGCATAGGTGCTCGGTGTCCATCTCTGCTTTGAGTGGTGGACAAGGTGCGGATTTCACAGTTACCATGTTTTGTGTAGAAAATTAGCTTGAAATGTAAAGGCAGAAATATTAATGTGTGGGAAACAATATACCCCATCGTCTCGTCATACCTATACATATATCATATTGTCGATGTTAGTGCTGAATTTTCTTACGAAGGGTTTTTTTCATGTGATGGTCGTTTTGCATTAAAATGTGAAAACAAAATGTTTCGTGATCATTGTGTTTTCAAGAAGTAAGAAAATTATACTTGGAAGGGGTACATGCAGGGTGTACGCACTGTACTGGAAGTATTGGCTACCACTGTTAAATATGAGAAAACTAGGCCTGTCTTCATGGAACTGTTTCTAAGCCAGTACTGTTGGGAAAATTAGGTGTCAGGTGATTGCAATGTTCGATACGTCATTATAGAAAAAAAGTTGTTCGTCAGTGGCGATCCCCTCTTGCCAACAAAAGTCCATCGTGTGAACTCAGTGCATGTGAACTATACGTATTGATATGTGGGGTCGGACGTCCCAAAACCACCGGATGATTACGAGAAACGCCGTAGTGGAGGGCTCCAGAAATTTTGACCACCTGGGGTTCTTTAACGTGCACCCAAATCTGAGCAAACGGGCCTGCAGCGTTTTCGCCTCCATCGAAAATGCAGCCGCCGCTGCCGGGATTCGATCCCGTAACATGCAGGCGAACGGCCGAGTAACTTAGCCACTAGACCACTGCGGCGGGGCTGTGAACTATACGTAATATTGTCCTTTACGGTGTATGGTCACCAGAGAAATAATTACGTATTTGCGATTGCCTTGTTTTGCAAGGAGCGGGAAAAAAAAACGAGTTAGCTTAGTATTGGGCAATTTATTTCGTCAATACGCACGCAAACACTTTATTTAACCTCCCCCACGTCGTTACGTATATAGAGTGCCACACAGCAGCAAAGCACATTACGTAACACTACTCGGATGTATTTGCCACTCTTGCTCGGCAGATGATCACCTCCTTAATAAACCTATGACTGCCTGATTTCTCTCCATTTACTCGTTCTGCTTACATTTAAAGAGTACCAGAGCTTTGAAAATATTAGCGTGCGATGCCCAGGCAGTATTTTCCACACCGTTCGGTTCCCTCTCCAATAGCAGATCATTTTCCAACACCAGCTTCAAGCGTCTTCCTTTGAAGCTTAAAGAATGTGACAAAAAAGGGTAAAACCAAACAAACACAAAACGTTGATTTCATGCGCAAGCCTAAAGGGCTCTGTGCGCAGTGCATATTTATTATCCTCAAAAAATTCATATTTCTTTTTTGCTTTACTGAGAACGCATTGTGAAGTACATGCAAGGGAACAATGACAGGGGTCAATAAGGCTTGTATAAACTATGAAAATTCGGCAGATTTCACGTACCCTGTGAATCGACGTGATTCTTTTATTGAGTGACATGTTATGAAATGACACTAAATATATATCGATAAATGTTGCACGCACGGACATATGTTGAATATTTGCAGATATTTATAGAACAAGTTGTTTACACTTACACAACGATGCCACCAAGAACATCAGTATTAGCAACGCCACAAGCGTTAAGCCGATAGGAAGCTCTGATGCTAGCGAGGGTTGTTGCGCTGTGCACTGCTACATAAATTAACTTCAGCGCATGTCACCTAACTACAATTGACGTTAACCCGACGTGACGGCTGTATCATAAAAGTACATATGAAATGTTTTTAAAATTGGACAGCCTTCTCTGCAACCACAATTGACGTTTCACAAACATTAGGGACTATTTGAAAAGTATAGTTCCGAGACCTGGCGTGGCTCTGTGGTAGAATGCTTGATTGCCACAAAGACCTCATTGCTTGATATATAGGGTTTAACGTTCCAAAACCTCCATATGATTATGAGAGACGCTGTTGTAGGAGGGCTCCGGAAATTTCGACCACCTGGGTGCCACGGAGACATGGCATGGTTCTGTGGTAGAATGCTTTATTTCCACGCAGAATGCTTGGGTGCCATTTCTGCTGGGACCATGAGGTATATTCTTTGCCCTCGTCGGGTCAACGCTGCTGATGCCAGGTTTTTCTTAACGCTCATGCGTTAAAATCGCCCATGCGTGTTACCGTCGTTCCTGGGCATATAGATACTAAGTGTGAATCACCTGTGGCACGTACATAACCGTATACCATGTGGCACATGCCCGCGGGCGGGTATGTGCCACTGTCTGGCGAGAAGTGTTTGGCGACGTACGCGACGGGATTGTGACATTATCCGTGTCGTGACGAGCGCCTCATATTCGTTAAACTATATATCTTCACCCTCCCATACTAATTTTGGTTCACGCCAAGTTAAGGGGATGATCACCAGATAACTTTGACGTAAGCGGATAGATAGATAGATAGATAGATAGATAGATAGATAGATAGATAGATAGATAGATAGATAGATAGATAGATAGATAGATAAGATAGATAGATAGATAGATAGATAGATATATAGATTGATATACAGACAGACAGACAGACGCCAAAAGTGCTTTTAGTGCGCAAAGAAATGCTTCGCATTCAAAACATGCGCTCTAACTTAAAAACGTCTTCTACGAAGAATTTCACATTCTCTGGACTGTCTAAAAAGTACAAGTGTTGAAGTGGAAAGCGATTTCTTTCAGGCGTCTCCTTCGTACAGCCTTCGAACCAATACGAATGAGTTTTCGCAGGGCGTTGACCTCGCGTTCATTTATACATTCGCCATTTATTCTCTAGCGAAGTTTGCGAAAAATTCGGCGGACAAGTGGAGAGCCCCGGAAGCTTGGAGCGCGACTTGATCGTTAAAGTCCCAGCCTCATTTTTCGCCTTGACCAAGGTGGACAGTTAGACAGAGAGAGAGCAGGGGGTGGTCACGCTGTACTTTCGTTGATCAGCGGTGGTCGAGGGGACTCGGCGCCAGCTTTTCCACCGAGGGGCCGACGTCCTGCGTGCTAACCTGGGGAGCCGACGCGAAAGGGTGGGCTTCCTCGGCTCATGCTGGCGTGAAATTGCTAATTTACGCGCGTCTGCCGTCGGCGCGCCCTACGCGCCACACTCCGGTGCTTGGCGCCAGCGTGCCCGCTCTACACCGAGCTGCCCGTAAAAAAGCGTACAAGAAAAGGGAGGGCAACGCTTCCCGTCCCCGTCGTTCGGCAGCAGAACCGTCGTCCGCGCCGGACAGCGGCATATCGACGATGGCGTGCGCGTGCTTCTCGCGCTTTCGTCCACGACGGTTTACGTCACGCTTATAATTGAACGTATAGACCAACGTTAAACTATAGTGTATAGACTACGTTGGGCACCTCTCCCCGCAAAAGTTGTAGCTTTGGGGGTGACACCCAGAAATGCAGAAGGTGCGCGCTCCTGCAAACCCCCGAATGCGGTGTTTCGGGCTCATATGGCGGCACGCTAAAACGATGCCGCCTGTAACGTGCCCCCGCTGGCCTTCTGTACACTCAGGGATGTGAGCCAGTGCCTGGGAAGCCTGCCTACTCGGCCGAATTGCGTCGTGCCACCGCGGCCACTGACGCGGGCGTCGTTCACCCATGACTGGTCACCGTTCGTCCGGCGAGACCGATCGTTTCTCGCATGGTTCCACCCGACGCATTCTGCCATCGTTGTTCAAGCAAAGCAAAGGAATTTCTTCCCGACCACGTATTGGTAAACGACTTATGGCCCACGACCATGATCACCAAAGTTCTCTTTGGTGAATGCTTCGGGGTCCCGTTAACTTTGGTGGCCAGATCGAGCGAGATGTCGCAAAAGCTGCCGCCAGCCAGTTGAAGCGTTTCTTGGGAGAAAATAATGATAATAACGAATAAAGCTGCGTGCAGGAAAGTATCAGCCCAAAACGCGGTGCTGTATTCGCGCAAATCTCCCGCTCCTTAGGTCTGCCCTCCGAGACAGGCGATTAAATTCGCGTTGCAACACGAGACGCACGCCCGCGAACTCACGCTTTGCCGCGCCACGCGTCGGGCGTCGTGTTTACGCCATGCACTCTCGGCTACCATGTTGCACCCAAATCACGCTCGTTGCAACTGGAGATACCTCTCTTTTTTTTTTTGGGGGGGGGGGGTCACGCTTTTTTCTCTTTACCTCTGGACAGCTTGTTCGTTACATCCAGTATTTATGGCTTAATTTACCTTTCGCTTTTTTTCTGCAAGATTTCATCCCAGTCTTTGGTACCTCGAACTTTTCTATGTACTCTTTATTTAATGACGGCTACATAAATTACATTCTTGTCTATATTGTACAAGAGCACACGAAAAAACAAATAAGGCAAATCCCACTACCACGTGAATCAATGTTATATGAAGCATGCAAAGGTATAAGGTGACTGGCAATTTTTTTTTTATTCAGCGATACTTCACCAAGTGACGCTAAAGATATGTACAATGGGCCAAACCTTCAGCTTTCGGGCTTGAGTGGCAAATATTTTTTGTGTATCTTTGCCATACGACTAAATTAAGTTTCAAAAAAGGTGTGCACAAGTGTATGCCCACAAATCACATGTCCACGAGGCAATTTTTTTGCAACTTTGTTTCATAATATGGCACTGACATACAAAAAAAAGCGCGATAGATAGTTAAAGAATTGGCCGACTGTACAAACTTTTTACCCACAGGCCTATATCGAACAGTCACATATGCTTTATATAACCATTCAGTTGTTTGAAGTTGACTAATGATGCCAACCACAGCATGGGTAATTACCAACACCTAAAGTGGTGAGCCACTCTGTGCGGTGAGCTCATATATACGCTCTTAAAAAAACGTTACTATATTTATATAGCAACCGGAAGAAAATAGGTAGTAACTGCAGCGCTTACTACCTTTCTTGGACCGTTACTAACCTTCTGCTACCTGTTTACTACCTCCGTTAGTGAACAGTTACTAGCTGCAACCGCTATCAACTTTTTGCTAGATGTGTACTGCCTACTGTAGTACACGGTTAAAAACTGGGATAAAATAGGTAGTAAGTGCAGCCGTTACTAACTTCCTTGCCCCGTTACGACCTTTTTGCTACCCAGCCGTTCTAATCTAAGATAGTACGTACTATCTGTAGTAATAATTTTTAGGAGGAATTGGCTCAACGTATCATCTTTAAATGGAAAAATGATGCAAAAGATATCAATGTATTGAGAAAAAAAAACGTTTGTTTCAAGTTACGCAGCCGAGATATGTAAGGGCATCATTCTGCTATTGTTAGAACGGAGAATTACAAGTTAATGAACAATAAGCAAGCGCTACACATGTTGAAATGGGCAATTGCAACTATCTAACAAGACAGGTAGATCGAGATTAATCAGATGGTGAAATTATTCACTTATTCTCTGCTTCGTTATTTATCTACGTTGCGTCGCCTATCACTTATTCCTCCGATGCGTCAACCGTAGCGGAGGAATACGCACCCATTTTCTGGCCTTCTTGGTCTTTCCAACCTCTATACGGAAATTTCAGTCTTTTGTTTCTGGGTTTTTTTTTTCGCAGTTCGTAATTTTTTCCGATAAGCTGTCCGTTTCCCCAATGCATCTTAGCGAGTGTTTAAACAAAAAGAGCGAAATTCAGTAGTGTTGTAAGCTGTGTACGTGGGATGAAACCATATATATAAATTGCGGTGCATGTGACCGACAGCAGCGTGTGGGGGGGAGGGGGGATATCGTTGTCCTCACAGGCTCTTATACATCAGATTAATGTTTTTAGTGCGTCTTCTATATACCATTGAGAACTGGCGATTTCGGACATACTACAACGCGCTCATCAAAGCTGGAGCTATTCGTTATACCGCTACAGTGACTGAAGGGGCCAGCCAGCTTGCCATGTAAGTTGAAGCTTAGAATAAGCAATGCCGTTGTTGAACATGAATGTTACATGATGCTCTTAAAAGCAGTTCTATAAGGTTTTTCCTCACCAGGGGTTGTTCCTATACGAATACGCAAGAAGTTATCCTATGCCTGCCGAGTAAAGTGCTCAATTGCGTTTCATCTTCGTTTCATGATGGCAGCTGTGCACTGTTCATGCAGTTCATGCAATTTGATGGGGCACAAATTAAAGTCTCATTAAGTAAGAAACAAATATTGCATTATGACTGCAGCCTTGATTGATGCAAGATTTTCTGAATTTATCCATAAATTTTTCTGGAAGTTCTCTTCATTGACCATATAGACAATTGAATGGTGTTCATTTTGTAAGGGTTCTAGAGGCTGTTCATTGCTTTCATAGCTTTTGCATTTTCCTTCGATGTATCGCCACTATAAGCTCGCTATGTATGCATTGCGTGGGTGCAGCTGTCCCATTCATGTTTTATATCGTCATCGAAATAGGCCACAGAAATATGCTTCCCAGGCATCATTAAATTCTTTATTTTTCCCCTTCGGTTTCATCACTTGGTTGCGAGCCTCAGATAATAAAGAGAGAGAGAGAGAAACAAGTTTCGACTGTCGATGCGATAGCGTACCACGAAGTCGGTGTACATTTTCTTTGCACGGAAACATTCTGCCGAACCAAAAGGGTTCAGCACACGCGTGGGTTGTTTTCCCAAGCTCGCGAACAAAGGCTCCACTCTATTCGACAAGACCATTCTGTAGTTTTTTTGTTCCCATCCACATCCCCGATGATTCCGATTTGTTTTTTTCCTGTTTGTTTTTTCTCTTTATCCATCCACTACCTCGGTCTGTTCAGGCTTCATCTTTACGGCCAATAAAAGTTATACCGTGCCGCTGTTTATAGGAGCGTACCACTGAACCGGCAACTTTTTTCTCGCTCCCCTGGGAACCTTCAATTACGGCGGTTCGCAGGCGCACCTATCATTGCCTCCCAGGAGTGAAAGAGCGAAGGCACGTGTTCGCGGTGCTATTGTGTGTACAGAGCGGGATAAAAGCACGTCCTCCGAGAGTTACGGCACGGACGCTTGCGGCGCCGCCGCAGGCGCAGGATCGTTCGGCGCGAGCTGGCTCTGTTTGCGAGTTTAGTAATTTTGAAGGCGATAGTCTTTCTTTTTTACGTAAGCTTTCGAAACTATATGGCAGCTTTACGTGAAAGTTTCATGACTACCCGACCCGAGATTGTCTCTGTGGCTGTCGCCCACGTAACACGCGGATTGGCTTGTCCATATACGTTTTCAGCGTTGCGACAATGCTAGGGAAGGCACACAGTGCACGTATATATATATATATATATATATATATATATATATATATATATATATATATATATATATATATAAGGCTATAACTGTCGGAAGGCACACACGCATATATATGCCCCTTATAATTTGCACTGGGATGTGCCTCCCGCCGCTGTAGGTAGAGCGTCGGACGCGGTAAGCGTAATTTGAGGTTTGTAAGATCGTATCCCGTCAACGAACCAAGAGGGCTTTTATTGCGATAGCAATTATATAGACACTCTCAGCTGGATTTTGCCACCGGAATCGCCGTCACTCATCGTACATGTATTCGGTGTCTATATATATGAAAACGCGAGAAAGAAAAACAATTCATAAAAGACTCCCGCGCACACTATCGCACGTGGGACACCTGAAAAGTTTGTGCGAGGCGAAAACCACTGAGCCAGGAAGGAGCACCTCGTTCAACGTTCAAACGGCAAGCTATTTATGTCTACCACGTACCACTGGTGGTGGGAATTCCGGGGGGGGGGGAACTATCGTGTTTTCAGTATTGCCAGCAAGATGGCGTAATGAGCGCGCGTCGTCACATCGTCACGATGCGGCAACGCGCGCTCTCATCTCCCATGTGCACTTTGCCACGTGAAGAAAAGCAAGGTGGACGCTAACGCACACGCCTATCTCGCAGTGGGGACAATCTTACATCTTTGCAGGCCTTGGGCTTTTATCGGAACGATTCTGTTGTAGTCACCGGGCGCACAAAGGTCACTGCAAACGTTGAACCGTCTCAGTTTGCGAAAAGGGTAGGCTTTTCATACGCATCGAAGTAACAACTAGGGACGCTTATTCACGTTCATCTTTACCTGTGAGTGCCTTTCATGCGTCATTTGTGCGTGAGAAACCCGGGGCACGTTTCGATCTGCTTGCCATTTTGCGCGTGACCTTCCAATTTTTGTTATTGCGTACATTGCTTCGCATTTGCGCCAAAGCTGTGAGGTTTTTTTGTCCCTAATGCTTCATTTCAATTCATTCTATAATTACTACACAACCGTTAAAATCAAGACATTTATTGGCTTAATTGTCTGTCTGATTCACTTGATTTTGTTTCACAAAGAAATGACCATTTCGGAATACGTTCCTTCTTTCGTTCCTTCTTTGTGTCACGAGGGCCATTAAGAAACATCTGAAAGGGCACCTAAACCTGTCCCAATGCAAAGACGGGAGAGCAATTTCTATATAGTCTTCTCTGCTCTTCCCGCATGAGCTATATCCGCCTATAAACCCTTATTTCTTTATGAAACATGTAGGCACGTCAGCACTAAACCTTGGGCCTATCGGGACAACGCTCTTTTCGACTACACGATCCGCTTACACGGTCTAAAACGCACGAGACTAAGCGAAACACTGATCTGATGAAGTGAATCGCACGTCAGTCAAGCTAGATATGTAAGCGCGGGTGGGTGATTGCATGCGTTGCAACGCATGGCAGAAAAACAATTCACTCCTGTTACATATCGCTGAAGAACCGATCGAGAGCTTATTTCTTGATTGCACCACGTTAACAGATAGCTGGCATCGCGAAATGGGCCAGGAGAGGATAACCGCTGTTTTTTTTATTTTTGTATTTTAAGAGGATATATATGTTTAAGGATCCCCGAAAAACGCAAAAAAATGAAAAACGGGTGCGTTATTCTTTGCTGATCTTCTCCTCTTTTCGGCTGTATTCGAGACTTCAAGTTCTAGAAAATAAGCTCTTGATTAATCTATATTCTTTGGTTGCACTACGGGGCGCTGCAGTGGACCGCTTATATATTCGAGAAATCTATGTCGGAAACTTGGCTGAGTGACCCCAGTGTCAGGAACCGCCGCCTACACAAATTGGACGCATCGAGAAAGCTTCAAGTTCTAGCGGACCTCTTCCGCCAGGATGCAACTTTACTGTGCCGCCTGTGGTTAGGAGTAGCTTTTACAAAGCTACTCCTAACCACAGGCAGCTATCCGCCATTCCTTTCGCATAGGAATGGCGGATAGCTGCCGATGTGAATCGTGCGACACTGACGAGACAATAGAACATCTGCAGTGTTCATGTGAACGTTTTGCGAGCGAATGTAACTTGCTACGCGAAACGTTAGAGACACTAGACAGTAGACCTTTTTCCGAAGAGAAGATACTTGGCTCATGGCTCTACGCATCGCTGGCCAGCAAAGCGACGTGGGCATTGCTAAGTTTCTAAAGACGACCGGACTACGCGACCGCTTATAAGCGTGTAATGGACAAGGTCACATCTACACACACGTTGCCCTTCACTTCTCTCTCTCTTCTCCTTTAATCCCCTCACCCCTTCCCCCAGTGCGGGGTAGCAAACCGGACGTGCGTCTGGTTGACCTCCATGCCTTTCATTTCTTCTCTTCCTCCTCCTCCTCCTCCTCCTCCCAGCTGCGAATTGCTGATACGCTGATTTTCCATGCACTCGCACACTCGTTCTGCCATACATGTCTCGCATGGAGATCGTGTGCGATCCACTGATTTCACTTCATTTAGTGCGCTTTCGACTGCGCAGAAGGAGAACTGAGTGTAGCTGAAAAGCTCAACATGCCGATAGGCTCGGTTAGTGCTGACATTGCACACGTGTTTTACGAAGAAATAAGAAGCGAGGAGGAGATAGGTTCTAATGATAACATCTGTGGTTTAACGTGCCAGAACCACCATGATCATTCCAGACGTTGTAGTGGAGGGCTCCAGAAATTTCGACCACTTGGGGTTCTTTAAGGTGCACCTAAATCTGAGCACACAGGCCTGAAACATTTTGTTCTGCATGAAAAATGCATCTGCCGCAAGGGAGGTTCGATCTCGCGACCTTCAATGTTAGCATGGTCCAGTGCCATAACCACTGGACTACAGCGGCGGCGCGGAGGTTGCTTTCGTGCGAGTCAAGACGACAAAGAAACCACTAACGCTTTTTAATTAGATGTGGCTTATACGCCCTTTATTATTGATTTTCTCCACCCTGCTAACCACAAGAACATCCAGTATTTTCCGGTATTGTGATTTTTTTTCGTAGGTTGGCGACATTCAACCGTTCACGGTATAAAAAGTATATACGGTCTATTTACTTGATCAAAATGTTTTAATATCCCGCCCTCAATGCGTTCTTTCAAGCATTACGCTCTTTTCTTTTTCGCATAGTGTCGCATATTGATTGCGATTTCGCATTATTTTTGTGCATCTGTGATCACTTTATGTACCGTAGTCATCCCGCGACACCTTTAACGGCAAGCTAGGAGGTACACCAAGCTATAAACTCCGGGTTTACTACTAAAAATTGCTTTCTATATCTGTCAAAGCCCTTTTCTTCTTCTTCATCTTTGAGCTTAGCTTACACTTTGTTGTATTTGAAATGTGTTTATGATTGTGATACATTTGCAGCGTTGTTTCAAGGTATTCTGCCACGTTGTCCCGATATTTTCTTTTTTACATTTTCTCTCCTATTTTTTTTTGCATTTCCTCCAGAAGACTGTCTTCTCTGTATATTTAGTCTTGCACAAAAACTTTATGGCTGATCCAGACACGTTACATGTATGGTCATAATTATTATTTATTGTAATTCATCTACGGCCAGCGGAAACACTTCAAGAAGCACGATATGCAAGAAAAATCTGAATATCCCTGCTGCTTTGGCAGATAGCCTTCACAGCCCGACCTCTCGTAAAACACGCTAACAAAACGTGCTTTGCAGTACGACCCAATACGGTCACATATTGATAGAAATCTGCAGACCATGGTCACTACATGCGATATAGTCAAGCTGGCGTTCACGTTCCTCCATTTCCCCTACGCAGAGTATAAGGGCCTCGCATGCCTTGACTTTTCACAATGAATGTACGAAGGAAACGCAAGACAATAACAAAATGGCAGCTGGAGGGGGGAACGATCCAAACAAGGTCCGCGAAACTGAAGTGTATTCAGTATATAGCCTCCGCCTCAGTCAAACGAATCCGACAAAGAGCGAATAAGGTTACCAAGTCGAGGCTTCCAACATATAGCCCGGCCGTTATGCGCCGTACTCCCGGTGGCGCTGTAACATTGTTAGCCCGCGGAGCGGTACGGCCCGGTACGCGTGTCATTTGGCCGATATCGCAGACGCGGCCTATTCTTTCGATTCCGGTATTCTGCGCACCGCGCGCTTGCTGGATGTGCGTGTGCGTGTGTTTCTGCGCTTGCGCCGCACAGACCACTAGGCGACTGGTTGTCGCATGACCTTCCACCCCCTTCTTTCAAACGCGTTTTCTGAATGCTTTATGGGGGGGGGGGCATCACTATATAGAGTGCCGGATCTTTTTCAGAGAGTGCTCGGGGGGCCAACCTGTGCATTTAGGTTTTAGTCGAATGCAGTACTGCAAGAGGCCTCGGCGAAAAAGCAAAAGTGAGAGAAAAACTCTTTCGTTCCCCTGCTAGCAATCCATTCGTGTACGTTTCCTGCACCGACACTGAATAAACAGTGCGCTATGCTGCGGCACTGCTTCGTTCCGTGGTATAGGGCAGCCGCCGACGACTATAATTAATGGCGAAAGGGCGACCCAACGAACAGGCGGCTTCAATGATATCGCCTTCCTAATATGATCGGTCACAGATGCAGTGTTCGTAGTGCTGCACGCAACGGCACTGGGAGAGTGAATGTGCACTGGCACTGCTTGCGTAAGTTTTTGCCTTCCTTTTGAGGTGGGGGAGAGGGAAAGGGGGGGGTATTGCGCTTTCTCAGCCGACAGCGGGCCTTCTTTGTTCTCTATTGCACACTGTCCTACCGCCACTCGGAGACCACCTCCTCGAAGACGGACCGATTGTCGCCCTATATGGTCGCGAGTGTGTCTAAGCTGAACTCGATATCAAATATTGACCTCTGGCCACCGTCCTCGCTCCTCTTTGTACCTTTTAGATTCGTTTCGTTTGCTTCAAGACATTCACCACCGAGCACTAAATTGATCGAAGGGAAATAAAGGAATCCTTATGTATAGTATACCACGTGCGCACCTTGCCGAATTGCTTGGCGCACCAGCAGCGCCAGTTTCAAGGTAAATTCGGCCGTACCTGTATCTTCTGCTCTCACGTACCTGTCTGTATATTCAGTATATTGCTATCGAGGAAAACGCAACAGAGATGTAAGAGGAGCTCTGAGGATGGAATGAAGCCAACGCAATTCACACATTGCGTGTTTCTCTATATGTGATAGAGTGAACCACGCTGGTATTTCGAGCACCGCGGTACAACGTTGAGTTGCTTTTTCTGATAGCCTGCGTTATGGGATTTATTTTCATTTAGGAAACCTTTGTGTTAGACCAGCTCACACGTTAGTTTGACAGCGGTAAACTCTTCTAACGCAATAGTTTGCCCATCTAGCACCTAAACTCGATGGCACAAGCAATTATGACCGCTCAAGTATATTGCCCCAGTTCCATGTAATTAATTTCTTTCAACAGCTCCATATTCTTTAAAAAGTGTTGTTGCTAAAATACTATTCCTACAAATTCAGGCGTTGTATATATGAATAACGAAGGTGACAGGCTAATGACAAGTACCATTTGCGATAGGAAACTTATTAGAATTCGGTCCCATATATACATCTCGTCACTGCACTAGAAATATTGCCGTAATAGCAATGTCCTTGAAGTTTTAAAGATTATCGTGCATGGTACGAAGTTCATGGGTATACCGTATAACGAACTTTATCAATTTCGAATTTACAATTAGTTTTTTACCGCCAACGCGTTTATACGCATGAGCAACGAGCCGTCCACGTGGCCGCTGAAAAACAAGGTGTCTTTGCTCCCGCTGCACTTTTAAAGACTTTTTTTTGCTGTTAACAAGAGCAGGATTCCGATTCTTGCGCATAAATTGTGCGGTCAGGAAATACAGAAGGGTAAACTATACTACTGCGTGCCAAAACCAAGCACCACTGATTTTCAAGATTTCGTCTGCAGAGGACCACTAACGTAAATAATATTTTTACGGAATATTACCTAAGAAATTACGCTTTGATGTTCTTGAAGCAGTGTAAGCGTTTTCTAAACAAAAATATAGAAAAAAAGTTTTAACCAATACAGAAACACAAAGGTACGATTTTTCTTTTATTCTACCATAAGTTTAAAGACAGGGAAAGTTGCTGTCTGGGGGGAAGTGATTTCAAAATGGAAAGAGAAAGGTGAGCCCCATAACTGTCTCTTAGGGGGAGGACGCCAAAACAGTAGCTCACGAGAGATGGGGGGAGAGAGGTATTAAAAAGATGAAGGTGAAGAGATAGAGAGAGAGGAAGGAGAGAGTAAGGCGCAGGGACAGCGAATGACGGAAGTGAGGTGAAGACAGGAAAGATGGAGACGGTCGTAGGAGTCCGAGGACAGGGCACCACTGGCGAGAGCTCTTGTCGGCGACAGGAGATGGCGTAGGGGCAATTCAGTCGGCCAGAGCTACGCTGTCGCCGTCGTGAGGGACCGGCGTCAGGAGTTGGCGTAGAACTATCCCAGTCGACCATGCAGAGCAGCACAGTTGTCGGAGATCGTGAGGGCACAACCGGTCGGCAAAGAATCCAGCGTGTGCTTTGCAAGTATATAGTTATTTTGCAGGTCTCAGTAGTTGGTTCTTGTCACCAGGGATCCAGTAACCAATGGAGTGCTGCTTCGTGGTTCTCGCCTTTTTGCCAGCATCATTGCTCCCAGAACTGGAGTATATACAGCGACCTGTCACCCTAACAATGACGCCATACTTGGCGTTTCTGTTCAGGTACCGTTGCTCTCCCTGATGTAGCGGTGAACGGAAGCTCCGATAATGTGCTCCTTAAGACACGGAAACGCGCTGCGTTATCTGCCTGCCAGACTCTATGTGTTTGTGTGCGCTGGAGGGTTTCGCCGCTTTCCGCGTACGCGGTAGCCTCGTAACGATTGATTGATTGATTGATATCTGGTGTTTAACGTCCCCAAACCACCGTATGATTACGAGAGACACCGTAAGGGAGGGCTCCGAAAATTTTAACCTTCTGGGGTTTTTTAACGTGCACCGAAATCTGAGCACATGGGCCTACAGAATTTTCACCTCCATCCAAAACTTCGTAACAACGTATATATATATATATACATGGCGTGTTCTGTATGATTAGCCTCTTCGAATACCGGTGTCATACGGGTGCGTTTGAGTGTGATTCAGGCTGATATGGATTACGTCCCATCCGTCTCAGGTACTTATACAATGTCACTTTTCATCATGATTATTCCAGGTGGGGATCACAACGATCGTAATTTGCGCATCGTGATCATGCTCCCATGCGACGGTTTCGTTGACGTGAGCACCGAACCACTGATGTATGCATCTGCAACCACTGTTTTTTTTAAACGTACTAAAAGTCAGTGTTTTCTACCTCTGCTATGAGCTCATAGCTTGCACTAGTTACGCGTAGTCACAGCGCTCCTTCATGCACGACTAATTTCATGGATAAGGGCGTGTACCAGTGACTTCCTAACAAAGCTGAGTGCGTCGCTGCCTGCTCTCGGTGCTGTACCGGCAATCCGCGATTATGCGAACCTTTCTCGGCCTGACAAAAGAAAAAAAATACCCGAGTGCATCTGATTCGGACTCGTGGCACGCTCTGACCCTCGATACCGGCGCCGGGTGCCGCGAGTGCGCGAGCGTAATCCAATCTGCGAGAAACAACGCCGCTGCCATCCTCACGCATGTCCCACAGGACTAAGGACGCTCAGCAGATTCGTTACTTTCGAGGACTGAGTGGGCTTACAGTTGCTTATTCCGAGCTCACGTCACTGCTTCTCTTGCCACATGCGCTCCTTCCCAACAAATGTGTGCACTGTTGAGGCTGCCAACGCTAATGGCGGTCTCCTATTCACAAAGCTGTAATTGGAAGGAGTCCGGGTTCGGGCTATTCAAGGCAGCCAGCCACTCGGCGATCAGCCATAGCACCGACTGGCCCTGAAACGCCTTATAGGATCGAAGTATCCGTTTCCCCGAGTCCACGGACCTTTCACACATTTTCGCCGCAGCGATCGCGTTAAGCCTGCAAGACTAATTAAGACGTAGTTGGCGGCGACACACGCCGGGCGCCTGCCACACCTGGCCAGTTGCGAAAAATCACGTGATTCCCCGATTATTTCTTCTTATTGTGAGCGCGTGCACGTGTAGGTGAACACGACTCTGCTGTATAGCCAAGGAATCACTCCAATCATTGTAGGACTTTTGGTCAGTTACAGTCAGTTGGTAACTCACCACGCATAGTAAAATAAACGTGTTAAACTTCAGTAACGACTCATTTCATTCTCTATACTATTCTTATTGTAAAATATGCTAGTAATTGTTAGGGTTTAACGTCCCAAAACCATAATATGATTATGAAAGATGCCGTAGGGGAGGGCTCCGGTAAAATTGACCACCTAGGATTATTTAAAGTGCACCTAAATATACCGCTATCGTACGCCTTCCCCACAGACTCTTCTGTTTAAATGATGAAGTGCACTTACGAACAAAAAGTCATGTCAATTAGGGCCCTTTACATATTCTTATGCACTTCACTGATAAAATATCATCATGAATTCATCGCTTCAAGAAGCCCCGCCGCGGTGGTCTAGTGGCTAAGGTACTCGGCTGCTGACCCGCAGGGCGCGGGTTCGAATCCCGGCTGCGGCGGCTGCATTTCCGATGGAGGCGGAAATGTTGTAGGCCCGTGTGCTCAGATTTGGGTGCACGTTAAAGAACCCCAGGTGGTCAAAATATCCGGAGCCCTCCACTACAGCGTCTCTCATAATTATATGGTGGTTTTGGGACGTTAAACCCCACATATCAATCAGTCAATCATCGCTTCAAAAACATTTTTGTTGATATTATCTTAAGCGGCTGCCGTGAAATTTTACTAGGAATTAGAGATTTTGTTTTATCGTCAGTGGTTAGACATGACTAGTACTACGGTAGAGTGTTACGTTAACCATGAATAAGAAAATGGTGAACTTCCCACTTTTCTGAAGTCAGCATTGAAAGCTATTGACATAATAATCAGCTTAACGCGTGAGTAACTAACTTTTTATGGTGCTCAGTTAATTTGTTTCACCTAGGAGATAAGTTGATAACACAGATGTAGCCAAATGGACGTGGTCGATATTTATTAGGAGTTGCACTAGAGAGTGAGAAATAATTTGGCTATTTATTCACAAAAGATGCGTAACAAATTACACATAAGCAATCGCAACTTTAAACTATAGCTCTTTGCTTCGGAGTGTGCTTGATACATGAATTGTATGCCTGGTATCGAAAAGAAACGATTCGACCATCCTATTTTGTTTAATAAAACCTTAGTGCAACGTTGATGTTGCACCTCCGTGTAAAGCAATCAATTTTATCTGACAACAACAGAATAAAAACGACAGAAAACAAGCCTGCCAATGTCTTGAAGACTAAATCAAGACGAAACCGCAGAACACCTTTGTGGCTTTTAGTTACCACTAATTTATTTCGACATAATAAGTCTATCGCAATTAGTGACATTACAGTATCCGTAAGACATGTATTGAACAAGAGAAGGGGCAAAGGCAGAATGTTGCTAAGTAGCTATTGCATGAAGGGTGAACCATTTTGTGGACAGAAGACGACGAAGAGGACTGGTTTGCTCGCTCTGTGTGTTGCGCTCCGATTTTATCGGTGTAAATACACTGGCGAATAGTCACGTCCCGTCTCATTTTACGTAACATATTTGTGGTGGAGGTGCTGGTCCTTCCTTGTACCCATCACGAAGCTCCGCAACGGCCGCATCATCACGGGTCCTACCATGTCACAAGTTCAAGGAACATCGTCATCACCACCCACCTCTTCTGTGACTCCTATAGGTATACCTACGTTGTCCTACCTCCTGCTCGTGATCCTGGCGCATTTTCCGGACAGGATAGCCTTGACGTTGACAAGTGTCTCGATGTATATGAACGGAGCAGCGCCAACTTTACCCGACACTCATGCGACACTGACGCGACACTCATGACCCGACACTCATGCTTGTCAAAGTGCTTTTTGCCTTGATGGCCCTCCGCGGGTGTGGTTCGAGACGCACGAAGCCGACATTAAAAGCTGGGACACTTTCAAGGAGAAGATCTGTGACCTTGTTGGGAACACCGCTGCGCGACAGATAACTGCGCGAAATCAGTTGGCTACTCGTCCGCAGACGTCTACCGAATCCTACGTCGCGTGTATTCACGACGTCATCGCCCTTTGCCGCCAGGTTGACGAACACATTCCCAAGCCTAAGAAGGTATCGAATGTGCTCAAAGACATCGCCGACGATGCCTTCAACCTGCTCGTCTACACTAACGTCTCCACCATCAATGAAATCATCAAAGAGTGCCAGTGGTTTGAACACGCCAAAAGCCGCCGAATCACGCAGAAATTCACACGACTTCCCAACACGGCCACAACTTTATTGTGTGAAGCCGCTCACCAACCACCCACTTATGACCACGTCACCCTAATTGTTAGTCGGGAGCTTGAAGCTGCCTGTTGAGCTCCCATTCAACAGCCTGTTTTTACAACCCAAGCTACTGACCCATCACACCCATCGGTAGCCTTAATTCAATCTGTGGTAAGGCAGTACTTCGAAAATCTTGGTCTTCCGTCAGCATGTCCCGTGACTCACCCTGAAGTACGCCCGTACACCTTAGGTAACGCTCGCTGATCTCCTCCATCGTTGCCCTTCCGGAACCTTACGCAATGGCGAACCCCTGACGACTAGCCTATCAGCTTTTCCTGTCATCAACCAGGACATATTTCTCGTTATTGCCGTCGCCACTGGTCCAACCCAACACGTCAGAGCTGCCCTACGTATATGCACCCTACCACTTCTGGACGTCCAGCCGCTACACCGTCCAACTTTTACTCGTCGCCTACTCACGAGCCTCTCCCCACTGACGCCCCTTCTTCCGATCACCGCTACTCCCGCTCCCCGTCGCCGCTACGCCGCCAATTCCGCTCTCCGCCACCTTGGGGCTTTTCTTCGCCGAGCTTCTCTGGACGATCCCAGCAGGAAAACTAGATATTGCAGCTTATGAAGGTGAAGCTGCAATACCATCGACGCCCGGAAACCCTGTACTGACGCTGCCCACACACCACAGTCTCGTTGAAGTAAAAGTCGACAATGTTCCTGCTACTGCCCTTGTTGACACAGGCGCCCACCTATCCATTATGAGCGCACATCTACGCCGCCGTTTGCAGAAGATCGATCATGACGCACTCTACGACTCAAGCTATACGTGTTGCCGTTGGCGGCGCTGTAGAAGTCGTCGGAATGTGCACTGCTCGTGTCAACATTGCTGGTCGTCACGCCTTAGTCCTTTTTGTCGTTCTACATTGTTGGGCCCATGACCTCATACTAGGCCTTGATTTCCTCTCGGCACACTCGGCTTTAAATGACTGTTATTCTGGCACGCTCAGCATCGACCTTCCCCTGCTCTCTGATGCCTGTAAAAAGCCCGCCAGCCGCTTGGGTCCAACCACTTTTGTTCACTTGCCGCCTCGAGCTGTGACATAGGTCTCTCTGTCATCGACCCCTCCAGTTCCCGACGGAGACTACATCGTTACACAGATAACAGACGCACGACTGACGTGCAGTATTACAGTGCCGCGTACCATCGCCACCATAGTGGACAACTGTGTGTTTCTTCCGCTTCTAAATTTTGGCCTCATTCCTCAAGTGTTGCCCTACCAGATGCCGCTTGCTCAACTCACTGCCATAAGAGATGGTGACATAAACGTTGTCGCTCTAACTGTTCCGGACCAAGCCGAAGTCTCAAGGTTACCAGGTTCTGCCGAAAACATCTTTCGAAATATGATTGGACCAGACCTTTCGCCTGATCACGCCGATGATCTCTGCCACGTTTTGGCCTCCTATGGTGACATTTTTGACATCTGTGATCGTCCCTTGGGCCATACTAATATTGTCAAGCACCGAAATCACACTGGTGACTCTGCGACCATCCACCGTCGGCCTTACTGCGTGTCCGCATCAGAACAAGCAGTGATTCAGAAGGAAGTGGGCAACATGTTATCGAAATACACCATCAAACCATCGTCAAGCCCTTGGTCCTCCGCAGTGGTTTTGGTAAAGAAGAAAGACGGCTCCTGGCGTTTCCGTATTGATTATCGGCACCTCAACAAAATAACCAAGAAATACGTGTATCTTCCTCCATGTATTGACGACGCACTTGACTGTCTTCAGGGCGCCACCTTTTTTTCATCTCTCGACCTCCGATCTGGCTACTGGCAAATTGCTGTAGACGAAATGGATCGTGAGAAAACTGCATTCGTTACCCCCGACGGCCTTTACCGATTCAAGGTCATGCCGTTTGGTTTCTGCAACACCCCAGCAACCTTCGAGAGAATGATGGACACGCTGCTTCAAGGATTTAAATGAGCGACGTGCTTGTGCTACTTAGATGACGTGATAATCTTCTTACCCACCTTCGCCACACACCTTGAACGCCTTTCGACCATTCTATCAACATTCTGACATGCCGGCCTCCAGGTTAATTCCTCGAAGTGCCGCTTTGGTCTTCGTCAAATTAATGTGTTGGGTCACCTTGTTGATGGTTCCGGTGTGTGACCAGACCCAGCAAAAGTACACGCAGTGACAAACTTTCCCGTTCCGCGCTCTATCCACGATGTTCGCAGTTTTGTGGGCCTATGCTCTTACTTTCGCCGGTTCGTGAACGACTTTGCGGCACTCGCACGCCAACCCACAGACCTTCTCAAACTCGACGTCCCGTTTTGTTGGGGTCCTCTTCAAGCTAACGCTTTCTCTCGACTAATCACCGCTCTAAGGACACCACCGATACTTGCACATTTAGACTCAGATGCTTCTACAGAAGTGCGCACAGACGCTAGCGGTCACGGCATCGGCGCAGTTTTGGCCCAAACTCAGCAGGGCACTGATCGTGTAATTGCATATGCAAGTCGTCTCCTTTTAAAGTCTGAGCGTAACTACTCTATAACAGAACGAGAATGTCTTGCCCTTGTCTAGGCGGTTTCGAAATTTCGCCCTTACTTGTATGGCCGCCCATTCCTTGTCGTCGCAGATCATCATGCCCTCTGTTGGCTTTCTTCACTGAAGGACCCTTCTGGACGACTTGGCCGTTGGGCGTTGCGTCTTCAGGAGTACTCCTACTCAGTTGCCTACAAGTCTGGACGCCTCCATCTGGACGCCGATTGCTTGTCCCGCTACCCTATTGAATAACCAGATGAATCGGTCGGCGAGTGTATCCCCAGCGTCATGTTCATGACTAGTTTTCGTCAGATTGGTGACATGGCGTTCGTGACATGGCTCTTTTGTCTCCCTTTCATAAATATGCCATCACGCGGAATTGTCCAGTGTAACCCAGCTAAAGCTCGAACTTTCACTCCATCTATTAGCAATTCGCCGTGACATGGCGCTTTTGTCTCTTTCATAAATATGCCTACGCCACTCGGTTACCGCTAGCGCAATTACAACTTTCCTCTCACTTATTGCACATGTTGCGCAATGACATCAGCTACACCCGCCTTTACAGCACCACTAATGCTTTTAACTACTCGTCACTCCCGCGTGCCATACGACTGTGGAATGATCTTCCAAACAGCATCGCCCTCCAGCGTAATCACAATAAATTTCGCGAGCATCTTCTCAACCATTTCACTGATAATGCTTAGCTGGTCCACTTACTCCCGGGATTCATGTATCCCCTTTTTTTCTTTTTATTTCATCATCAAAGTGAAGCTGTTGTTTAAAGTTTTGTTCATTAACCCAAATCAGCACGGTAAACTGCGTAGTCTGTTTCACTACGCTTCTTTTTGTTCTGTCCAACACGCTATTGCATTTCTTTTACATGTTTTAAACGTTACCTATTCATGTGGAATACATACGACTACTTCTGTACTTGGACATATTTTTGCTGTTGTTGACGAACGACATTGTTCTTACTGACTTGTTAACCCAATTTGTTATTACTTTGTATCAACCCCCCTTACACAATGCCTCTGCGAGGCCTGTAAGGTACTTGTAAATAAAATAAATAAATAAACAGCGTCGCGATCCTTCCTTACGGTCACTCATTGCCCGTATGGAATCTGACCTAACGACGTGTCACTCCGCTTGTTCGTTCTTCTAAATGGCACGCTGTACCGTCGTAGCGTCCAGCCAGATGGCCCTGAGCTACTTCTAGTCGTGCCTAACCGTCTACGTTCAGTGGTCCTGCATGAGCTTCACGACGAACCAACTGCCGGCCACTTGGGCGTATCTCGCACGTACGACCACGTGCGTCGCCGCTTCTTTTGGCGTGGTCTTGCGCGGTCCGTTCGACGCTACGTGGCCTCCTGCGATAAATACCAACGTAGAAAACAACCTACCGCACCCCCTGCTGGACTCCTTCACCCGATCTCCATCCCTACCGAACCTTTATTCTGTGTTGGTGTAGGCCTTCTCGGACCGACGGTTAGGCACGACTAGACGTAGCTCAGGGCCATCTGGCTGGACGCTACGACGGTACAGCGTGCCATTTAGAAGAACGAACAAGCGGAGTGACACGTCGTTAGGTCAGATTCCATACGGGCAATGAGTGACCGTAAGGAAGGATCGCGACGCTGTTTATTTATTTATTTTATTTACAAGTACCTTACAGGCCTCGCAGAGGCATTGTGTAAGGGGGGTTGATACAAAGTAATAACAAATTGGGTTAACAAGTCAGTAAGAACAATGTCGTTCGTCCCTTAATGAAACTCTGGGAACAATTGGGTCGCCGTTGCTATAGACCATGCGACCAGCTTTGCCATTACTAGAGCGCTCCCCACCAGCCCTGCGACTGACGTTGCCGACTTTTTGCTCCACGAATTAATTCCAGACCATGGCGCTCCTCGCCAATGGCTCACCGATCGTGGACTTGCATTTTTGTCACGCGTACTCGACGACTTTTTGCGCTCTTCCTGAACGCAACACAAACTGACCACTTCCTACCACCCTCAAATGGCCTTACCGAACGCCTAAATCTCACCCTCACTTACATGCTCGCGATTTATGTCTCATCTGACCACCATGACTGGGACCTAGCGCTACCTCACGTGACGTTAGCCTATAATTCATCTCGTCATGATACCGCAGGTTATTCACCTTTTATATGCTCTATGGCCGTAATCCGACCTTACCACTGGAAACCCTACTACCGACTACTACACCTCCGCCGTGTGAATACGCATGTGATGCTATTGCTCGTGCTGACCACGCACGTCAGATTGCCCGCTCTAGACTGTTGGCTTCACAAGTAACCCAGAAGGCTCTCTACGACAGCAAGCATGTCGACGTTCACTTCTCACTTGGTTCTCTAGTTCTCTGGTGCCCAGTTCGTCATGTTCGATTGTTGGAGAAGTTGCTATCTCAGTACAAGGAAACTTACCGTATCATACCATGGGTAACGGACGTTACCTATGAGGTCATTGCAGTCTCCAGGACTAACCTGTCTGCAAACAGCCCCCGCGACGTAGTCCACGTCAGTAGGTTGAAACCATACCACCCTGCTTCTGAAGAACATGTATAAAGTGCACCGAGCCGGTGCTTTTACAACCAGGGGGGGGGGGGGGTAATGCTACGTAGCTATTGCATGAAGGGTGAACCATTCTAGTGCACCAAGCCGGTGCTTTTACAACCGGGGGGTAATGCTACGTAGCTATTGCATGACGGGTGAACCATTTTGTGGACAGAAGACGACGAAGAGGACTGGTTTGCTCGCTCTGTGTGCTGCGCTCCAATTTTATCGGTGTAAGTACACTGGCAAATAGTCACGTCCCGTCTCATTTTACGTAACAATATTTTTGGGGGAGGGGGCACCTCCTTGAATTGGGGGGTGGGGGACGCCTCCTTAAACTTGTCATTGTTCGTTTTGTATGTCACGGCGAAAATACTTAGGGGAAGGGGGTGGCACTGGTTTGGTGTGCCCTATTCTTCAAGAGTTGAAAAGTTGGGCTACTTGGTTGAGATGCATGGTGTAACTGTGGTTTAAGCGCACGAAGAAAGACGTAAAGAAACGTGAGACAATCTTTTGTTTTTTTGTTTTTGTTAACTGACTGTTTTCGCGTTGTCATGGTTGTTCTTTTGCTTTCATTGGCATTCGTTGACATTTATCTGGTGCATTTATATTCTTCTCTTTTCAATATATATTTTAGTTGCGAATGAGAACTTGTCCTGTGTTCATTTGTCTTTTTCCTCGTGAACTTAAACTACAGTTATACGAGCCTTCCTCTGGCTACGCCACTAGATACGAGTACAATAATTGTTCATGCGTGCCTGCATGTGTGTGCGTGGGCTCACTTTCACTTCGTGTTCCGTTTTCGAGATGTACCCAGCACCCACATTCATCTGTTTTAACAAAACTGCATTTACGTGCATCGTGTAAAGTGTCTCACGGAGGAATATTTGCCTCTTCTGCCCGGTCGTCGTCGGAAGGGATTCACGGTTAGGGAACCGTTCCACAAGTGCCTTGCACCGGTGATATATATAAAACCATACACTACATTCGTGATGCAGTCCCTAGAGTTCTGCGCACAACAGATGTAAGCAGGTTTAGAAGCATTGCGTTGCGGTAAGTGAAACAGAAAAGGCATTAAGGTCACTACAAGTTATGACGTTAATCAGTTTACATTACTCAACCCAACATGAAATAGAATGGACGACTTCTCTACTGACAAAATGTGAAAACGAGATCTTTGATTATTTAAAAAGTAAAAAAAAGTGATACCATACCATTAAGCAAATATAGCAAATCTGTGGTAAGAGGAGTGGTAGCCGGCGTCAGCAGTCGAAATCAAAGCGCAGCGCTGCACTGCAGTTACCCTGTGTTACTGCCTTGGAAATCGTGTTTGTTGGAGAAAAGAAAGAGCTTGCCCATTTTCCGGGCAAATAACACGTGTTTGTGGAAGGGAGTGCCACTGTATGTCTATGTTTAGAAAAGACGCTATGACCAGGAGACAAACTAATTTCGAGCTGTAGCTTCACGTTTGGAGTGGTCAGCCATTGCACTGTGAGCTGTGGATGCGAAAGCATACACGCTACATGATGACGTTCTTGAGCCAAGTATGGTTCTCCCTTTGCTATGTTGTGGTTGTGTGAACATTGTGCATAAAAACTACATTCCACGGGCTGAAGGGAGAGAGGGGCTGCAATTGACCAGCAAAGCGCTGTCGCCTCTAAGCAAAAGACGAGGAAAGCGCACAAATGTAAGGCTTTTGGGTGTTACATTTATTATTTAACTAATAAAAACTAAAAGTGCCAGTTAACAAGCAAATAAGCGTCCTACAGAGAATAACAGCGCATAGAATTATAGTATTGTTGAACTTGCAGTATGTCCCACCAACTTGCCCACGCAAGCCATCCACAAACTCATTTTTGTGAGACGAGTCGCGTGAGCGTGTATCATAGCCGTGTAACGGTGAAAAAGCAATCTGCTTTCTGGAAAGGTCTAATCGTACATTGTCTGGGTGCTTAGGTGTGTTGCCTTTACAAATATAAGTGGCATTGGGTGTGTCTGCAAAGGTTTAATTGTACAAAAACTTAGGTGTGTTACCCTTACAACCATAAGCGACATTGTCAGTGTAAACAATCCGCAAATGTATTTTCCTTGCCTTTAGAGCTTGATTAGATTAATACGCTCTATTATTAGAGAAAAGCGCCGCTAACAAGTCCTCATTCTGGTAACACCTTCATTTTTCTCTTTCCTTCAATGTCACGCATCGGGGCTAGAAGGCTCACAACACGAAGCCATAGCTGGTGAGCCACAATTTTTTTTTTACACTCCCGTCGAAGAGGCTCTCTTGAAAGCTGTGCGTGCCGCTGCCACGTTATATTGGGTTCTCTTTGAATACCGTGAGTACACAGCACATTCCGTGGAGCCGCAGTTTGTTTACGCAGACAGCGGGAATCCCTCGAAAATAAGCGAAAAAGTTTCTTTTTCTCCTCTTCTTCGGCCCGTTAAGCTTCTGCGCAGAATCTATACCGAATTGAAGCTGGCAGGCACGCACCCACGTGTATGCAAACTCCTCCATTTGCTTGTCTTCCTCCTTCTCGCACCACCACGGGACGGTGCTTTCACGTCTTTGTCCCGAACGGAAATTTAAGTGCGCATTCTGAAGAGCCGCGCGGGCGAACTGCTTTCGGTGCTACTAGACCCGCTTTATTTCTCTCCTGATTGAGTCAGCCTTTCCGGAGCCGTGAACTCGTAATGTAGAGTTGGATTTTTTTGTCGGAAATGGCTCTCGAAAAGAATTTCCACTTTCGCACATAAAGCACGACTCGAACGCCACTTCTTTTCGTTCTGATTCACAGTGCGCGCTGAACGAGAGCTTGAGAGGGCGTCGGGAGGGGCGGCTAGCACCGGGATCGGCGCGCGCTGACCGGGATCGTTAATTTTGTTTCAGTGGGAACAGCTCGCTAATTAAGTTCGGCACCAGTGGCGCGTGAAAGGTACTTGCTCGTGTCTTGGCGCTGTCACCTTCTTCGGGGCGACCTGTGCTACGCTGAAAATTTCATTTCATTTTCTCACCATTGTTCTCTTCCCCCCTCCTCAACCTCCGCTTATTTCTTTTCCTCCGGCACCTTCCTTCTCCTCTGAAAGTGACCGGCTTTCGCGTGCGATACACTGTGCCATTCCCCCTCTCCATCGCGGCCTCCCATTCGTATACAAGCGTCCGCGCGAGGACCCAGGCGGGAGCTCTCCGCTCCGCAGACCTACAGGTACACTGTGTGGTCCGCAGTTCGCAAAGGCGGGCGCGTGCGCTATTGAAATCCGCGCTCCACTGCTGCCGGCAGAACACGAGAGAAAAACCGTCGCTGCCAATAACGTACCTGGAAAAGAACCACGCGTGCTCCGCCGACTGACCCAATTTCCTTCGGAACAGCGAGCGTGTTCGTTTTCTTGCGGAGGCTTTGTTTTCGACGGCGCCGCATGCGCCAAGACACCGTTGAGGTGGATTTTTAGGGAACCCGCCTCCTCCCACCTATCCCGGTTCCTTCTTCAACTCTCCGTTTTAGACACGAAATGCCGTGGTAAGGCTGTCCTCCCCTCCCCCCTCTCTTTATTGAGTTGTTTCCACTTCGAAAAAACGAAGTGGAGGGCGGCAAGAAAGGAGCCAGAAAAGGTAAGGCATTAAAGAGAGATGTGTAGATGCGGGCAGGTTGAAGAGATCCGGGCAGGTTGAAAAGTACCTCCTATTGGCTCTTTTTGCGTGGATTACCATGTCCAAGAAAAAATGCGGGGTCTCTTGTTGCCATGACATTATTTTACGGGAAGCACTAAGCCTGCACTAACTCTGAGAGGGCTCCGTTATGCGCATTAACGCACTACGTAGGTGAGTGCGCATATGCCACGAAGCAAGGCAGCCACGTATTCAACGCTATAGAAAGGAAATGCTCAGTCATTCCTTCTGAAAGTGCTCTAATTACGTGCGAGAATAAAAGTTTCGATGGATAGCATTTTGCATTGAATCTGTATTTGGTTCAATAATTTACCATTACGAGTCTGGGTTTGAGCATTAATAGACAACAATTCTAACGGGAGTTTCAGGCATTGGAGCACAGAGGACTTCATTATACTATGCAGGCACACACTTCCGTGTTTGTTATTCAAACTATTTTCAAGCCAACCACATGGGCGAAATAGCATCTGTCTACATAGCTTACTTGATTCAAGAAAAGTCCATCGCGTTGAGGCAGTCTGCGATTTCTCGTCTCGATATTACTAAAACAAGGCTTTTTAAAAGTCTAGGCAGTTTCGTTATGTTTTCATCCCTAGATGTTTCAGTTGGGTGTGAACAAAGGATTTAACAGTTTATTGGATGAGCCCCCAAATAATTTACTTGAACAATTACAGGTTATAGCGAAATACGTGAACACAGTCGCTTGTAAACGTGTTTATTGTTTACTGCTATAATGGGTAAGTGCACGCCTTCACTAATAATGAGTACAGTGCCAAGATTCACTAAAATTTCCTCTTTGTAAAGAATTTCAGTGTTTGTTCGTCTGCTACGCTTGTATCACAGTCTTATCCAGGGCTAGGCAAAGATACTTTGAAAATGTTTCGTAATACAAGACACTCAGACAAGAACAAGAAGTATTTGAGATGCAAATACAAGATACCACAACACTGATTTTATCTGATTCGATACATTGGAACTGTATCCTAAGATACTTCAATACATTCGCAAGTTTGTTATCGCGCATCTATGAAACGTAGGATGAAACACCCATGCACTAATATTGTCGCTTGAAAATCGATTATCCACGACTAATTTTATTGCAATTGAATGAAGTTTTTCTTAATATCTCAAAAACTTTGTGTTTCTTGCTCAAGTTATCCTAAGTTTTTATTCCAAAACAATGTATTACCACTGTTAATGGAACGCTGATAGCGCTTATTCTTTGTCGCTTTTGTAATGGGCAGCAGACGCTACTCTGCTCACCGATGACCTAATGGATTGCCATATAATCACAAGAACTTCGATAAGAAGTCCCATCACGATAGTGCAAATAGCGCCATAGAGTTTTACCTTGCCCGTAAACGTATCACAGTTTTTCGCAATACCAGATCACCACGCAGGTATACAGCAGCGAGAGCGCTGGCAGCGACATTCCTTGCGATACATTGTGCTTTCGAACAAAACATGAAACTGCAATGACATATGTTCTACTTATCTGATGGCACATGACATACACTTATTAAGTAATGTGCAACCTTAACATTTTTTCTTCTGCGACAGAACATGTGCAGCCCACAAAGGACGCACTGCATAGTTGCGCAAAACATCGCGAGACACAGCCGCTATTGCACTATGTTGCCACCTTTAGAGCTACAAATACCCGGTGATTAGTAACAGTAAAAACATTCGGGGAAACCTATAGAAAACTGTAAAACTTGTATCCATGTAAAATAGAAAAGCATTTCCACACCAAATGCCCTGAAGAAGTATAGAAACCGATAAAGGATAATAATTGTTGCGTTTTACGTGTCAAAACCAAGGTATGAATATGATAGACGCCTTAGTTGGAGGCTCCGGAAATTTTGACATCAGGGTGTTCTAAAACTTAAATTAAGCACACGAGCCGATAACATTTTCTCTCCATCGATATGCGGCTGCCGTGACTTCCGGGTCGAAAGTCACTTGCCGAGTTTCAACCCTCACCTCACTGTCACGGGACGTCCTCTCGGGCTATCCACGTGTAACCATCATAACTAAGCCACTTTGTCGGGTATAACCCCAAATATATGTGGCAGCTAAGCATTTATGGTAACACCACACAAAATTCAACGCTGATAGAAAATTGCACAAAATGACCCATTGGGACGCTCATGAGAAAAACGGAACATTTGGTAGAACAGTATTTCTCGAGTCTATCTGCCAACACTGTCAGAATGGCGCCTAGTTATGTAAGTTATTAAAATTCAAGCTCCACTTCACTAGTTTGCTAAGTAATACGTGGAATGTTTTAGTTATGTATACCTCAGACACGAAAAAGATTATTATATATTTGTTGTCAACATCGCTTTATGTCCCATTTGAGCAGTATAACTTCAAGTACTATATAAGTATGCAAAAATTCGCAGAAATAACGCAGGTACTTAAAAGTAAAACTAATGCAGAGAGGTTATTTTTGCAGCACGTTAAAAACGAATTCCAGTAAGCAGGCCGAAAAAAAACGATACAGAGACATTGTTAATAGCGAAACAGTACAGCTTAAAAACAACTTCTGCCAACAATCAGATTATAATTTGAATAACTCGGTGAATAAAAGAAAAACAGAATTACGTTGAGGTTGCTTATTCTGTTCGATGAATTTTCATTCGTTAAATCACGCATCGGTGGTTCTATAGCTGTTATAGAATGTCAGTTGGAACTTTATTTGCATATAAGTTAAACTTACATCCATGAGGTCCTTCAAATCGCTGATGTGTAAAATCCTGAAGACGCAAAGTAGCTCATTCTTGCATTCTTCAGACTTCATAACGACGCAGAACACAAGAGAAACTTCAATAACCACGCTGTAGTGGCATAAGAATTTGTGCGAGAGGCACGCATGGAGTTCGGAGCACAGGACATGGGGCTAAGAGCACATCACCTTTCACTGACACAACTAAAAAGAAAACAAGAACGAGAAAACGAAAGGTTGTAAGGGGGTTGACGTGTGCGCGCATGTCTGTGGAGACGTGAGTGCTACCACCTCCATTATTAGGAACGCTGAGAGCTCATCGCATCTCACAACTGGAGAGTTCTGACGGAAAGATAAAATAATGTCATAGCCTTTAGTTTAATTCTGGTTGCTGGCAGCAGCAGTGTCAGTTTGAGGAGCGAAGTTGAGTCTACTTTTATTGTTTCACAGGGTAGTCATGTTGCGATCGCAGTATATCTTGTATATTAAGATGCACGGTGCATTCTTCGATGTATCAGAAATTCAAATACTGATACACGTCTTCGTGACGTATCGCAATATAGATACAATATACAGAAAGGGTGTCTAAGATAGTATCGAAGATACATGTATCTTTGATATGGCCGAGATCTTGCTCGGTCCATAATAGTCGCATGTGCTCACTTGCTCACGATTGCGTCGCGCGCAGGCTGATCGTAACCACATTTCGCAAACAAATCTGCGAATACTTACTTGAAGAACTGTTCGTCGTATAGCGCGTCATATTAGGCAGATTGTGTCTGCAGTGTTATATAGGTTAGCGGCAAAAGTCTTATGAAAATGTTCACCCTCCTAAAGCAACAGAATGTGCGGGCGTTCTTGAAATAGAAAATCTGTCTTTTTTTTTCAAAATACATGCATTTTATTTGATAAAATTGCAATTTTTATCTTACGTGGCTCTTACGTAAGTTCCCCAATATAGACGTGTCTTCTTTTTCTCCATCTCGTTTTATTTTCTTTAATCAGCGATGTTTGCGGAGGGTCAGCACTTCAGTCTGGTGAAACTCTATACGTGATGGGTGTGGTCGTCTGCACTGAGGACAGGTACGCGCTCGTATTTTTAAGGAGAGCTTACTACTTCAGTGCGGGAATCCTATAGGCTTACGGCAGCGCTATGCTTCGCGTACCCGGGATACCCTTCGTAACGCTGTTTAGCGATTCGAACGCAGTCGCATCCAGCGACATTGCTTGTTACCTGATTTTTTCGCTCACAACCAATGACGCCGACACCAACCCCACAATTTGTGTGAAGCGAGATCTTTAACGCTATCCTGCTTATGTAAGCGGCGAGCTCATACCGCATTGGTCTCTGAAATGCGATTCCGGAACTGTGTGTATACGGTTTACTTTCGTGTCGTGTACATTTTGACCCATTCGTATACGCGGGCTACACGACGTTTGTCGAAGATAACACGAGCGAATGGCGGGAAGTTATCAATGAGAACTAAGATGAACCCAGTCAGTGTTTATTATGAGGCAACAATTTCTCACGCAGTGGTGATTTACTGGTGTTCACAGTCGACGATACGGAATTAATTTACAAAAAAACTGCGTGTTTCCGGATAGTTCTATGTATCAGCAAGTTTCTCTTATATTTTACTTTAAGTTGAGCTTAACTCACACTAAAACTATACCTACGTTAGAATTATAGGACTTCCCACGCTTCTGATGAAGGCTCGTGAACGTGCCCATGCCCATCTGTTGCGTGCTTTTTATTTTGCATTTCTTCATAGCCGCCTTACAGTTAACGACCATAATAATGGCTTTCACAATAATGGTCTGATTCAAGACCCAATGTGTCGATTAGGAAAAACAAGCAGCACTATGAATCCCCACATCTTAAAACGTCCCGTTCGTTGTAGGAGAGCGATAAGCAGCGATGGTCCGAGTCAGGTTTACCTCTCACAGCCCCCCCCCCCCCTTTTCTGACGTGCCCCATGGTCTGCACATACAAGCTTCGTTCAGTCTTTTTAGTGACAATTATTGTGAGCTGAACTCCGGCTTTGAGAGAATGATCGAATTTCTTATTTAAAAAGCATTAAAGTACGCGCCTCATACGAAAGTGATAGCTAAAACACGCAAACAAGATCACCGCTGAAGTGCGAGAGTCAAACTTTCGACGCAGTCAGAGCAAATTCAAGGCATGTGGATGACGACAGCAACAAAAAAAATTTAATGAGCTAACATATATATATATATATATATATATATATATATATATATATATATATATATATATATATATATATATATATATATATATATATTCAAGAATCATTATAACAGATGAGGAAAGGAAGGCTTTTTCAGACCGACTGGATGCCCTGTGCTGGGGATGAGGGTAGTCAAAGATGAGCGAAAAGGGGGATGTTATCAAAAGTGGAAGAAGAAAAAGGAAAAAGAAACGATAATCGAGTAAGAGCAGAGAATAGGTCGGAGTACATATTGAAAGACGTGAAGTGTCCTTCCACTGAAACTCGACTGATGCCGTCGCTATGCGGAGAGGATCGAACGGGCAGCTCGGGGCGATTTCGGGGGCAGAAATTTAACAACCGAGCTCCGACAAGGCAATCTGCGCACGTTCCCCTCGGTGCGGACGCGACCTCGTTAGGGAATCATGGGGGTCTCCCGTATCACCCGAGGCTCTTTTCCCTTAAAGCTTTCAATATTGATGACAGAAGAGCTGCGTTCGAGCCAAAAACGCCGAAGCAAGAAGAAGAAGGCCGAGAAAGCAACGCGACGGGAGAGTCGCCGTAAATTTTCTCGCCTTATAGAAGCGCGGTATACGTATACGCGCCGCAATTTGCAGCGCCACGGTAGCCCGCGCGTCGTACTTGCAGCCGCGCCTCTTTACGCGCTGTTAATCAGTCGTCCGAGTTGCATATATACTCCCCAAGGAAAGCGTTTTTCTCTTGCTTCCCTCCCCCATTTCCCTCCCTCTTCGACGTCCTGATTCGGTGCGCGCTTTGGGAATTAAGCCGCGTGGGCGCTTCGCGGCAAAACATCCATTGACTCCCGTTGTGCAAACGTGCCGTGGTTTGCTGCTGGAACTTGAAGGTTTTATCTTCCTTCTCCAAGCACACGATCGTGCATGCTGTGATAAAATATCAGAGAGCAAGAGGGAAGAAAAATAAAGAAGGAAAGCCAATCTAGGTCGCGTTCTATGGAGACTGCGAGCCGCGGACAAATTTTCATTCGCAGCGAGGTTTCGCCTTGGCATGCATCTTTTTGCGTGAAAAGGCTCGAGAATCGTATATTGAGGCGCCTGTGAAGTGCAGGTAAAGAACCACGAGAAAAGGGGGAACGAGCTGCGTTCGAGGAGGAGGGTGCGCAGTTACACTCCTGCTCCTTTTCAGCGGTGGAGTCGCTGAGCGTGACGTATACGGTATCCGCATGCATGTATGCTGCGTGCATGTGCATGTAAGGACAGTATACACGCGCGTAAAACTGCGCCGGCGAAACGGGCGTTGGACCACAAATTCCGGCACGTACGCGTTTTGCTTGCGCACGTTCATCGCCAGCGGAACCGCGTTAAGCGAAGAACAAGGGGAACGCCACGACGTGCGAGAAATGAAGTCCGATTTTAAGAAGGTTTTTCGGGTAGCACTCCTTGAAAATATTTTTTTGCTTCGCTGTACCTAAGCAGAAGTGGGAAACTTCCAGGGGAGAATGGGTATCATTTTAAGGCGGGCGCGTCGCGAAGAAGCTATGCAGCTCTTGTGCTTGACCTAGATTTGGAACAGCCCAAGTTTCTTGGTGAAAAAATGGCTTACATGCGTCGTTTATTTGTTTTGTGGTTGTTCATCAACTGAGGGTATCAGGCTCAGGGTTTCTTGGTTCGCCACTATTTGTCTTCAGGAATAGAGCTGCCTCATATCGCGAGCGAAACAAAGAAAGCACCCAGAAGCACTTTGGTATGAAAACAATTCTGTTCCTTTTCCTTCCATGCCACAACATTCATTGCCATTTACTACAAAGTGCCCTGTCCCTTCTTTTATGCGTATATTTTTCCCAGTGTACGCTAGAATTTCATATCACGAAAGATGTTCTAGCTGTTTCTCAGCAACATTTTCTTTCGTATGTGCCATCTTTATATATTTGACATAAAGTATAAAAGAAATAATTTCTTCATAACCTACTTTTCTCACCATCTCCACCACAACCAATCGCTGGAGAGGACTCTGTACTTACTCACCAAGTCTTACCACGCACCTTCTAACCATGCCATCCAACAGCAAAGTCAGATGTGTTGTGAAACCATGCGTGTCATCCGTATGGTAAATTCCTCGACGCTGTTCATACTTGCAAGGAATGTATGTCTTGGAATTCACTGTAACTAATTCAATCATAAAACCCTAAGCAATATAGGACAGTATAATGACTTTTGTTATACACACATGACGAGTTGGGTGGCCCACGTGCATGAAACACGTCAATAAGTTCAAAGAAACGAATGCAGCACCTAGACTAGATTCGGCTCGACTCTCACAGTGACGGCTGCCATTAAGGGTTTTTGAAACTAGCCTCTGTGCATGCGTGCGTGCACGCGTGTGTGTGTGTTTGTGTGTTTGTGTGTGTTTGTGTGTGTGAGCGTGTGTGTGTGCGTGAGCGTGTGTTTTTGTGTTTGTGTGTTTGTGTTTGTGTGTGTGAGCGTGTGTGTGTTTGTGTGTGTGCGTGTGCGTGCGTCAGTGAATGTTGTGTTTGCGTGCGTGTGTGTGTGTGTGTTTGCGTGTGTGTGTGTGCGTGAGTGCATGTGTGTGTGTTTGCGTGCGTGCGTGTGTGTGTGTGCGCGCGTGCGTGTGCGTGTGTGTGTGTGTGAGCGTGTGTGTGTTTGTGTGTGTGTGTGTGTGTGTGTGTGTGTGTGTGTGTGTGTGTGTGTGTGTGTGTGTGCATGCGTGCTTGCGTGTGTGCCAGGTGAAAATCACGGGATAAAGAGGACATGACGTTTCACAGCTGCCTGTTTATGCACCAAATTATTCGGGAAGCACTGTACACTATACTGTCTTTGCAAGCTGACTGTGCAAATACATTTTTCGGTGAGCTTGAACTTCATATTTATCTCGTTTCATCATTAGACAATTTTCATATACTATTAAAATTAACAATGAGCCTGAGCGCAGGCCTTTGTGTAGATATAGCCTCTGATAAAGCATTTGTATCAACACTTTCACTGAAACAGATGTACGAGGCTAAGTGAATATTTTCGCATAAGCTGAACGTCAGCTTCTGCATTTGTTACAACACAAAAAAGACGCTTGTGGCAATGGAGCAACAGCCAATTTATGACCTGCGATTGCAACCGGAGCTGTAATTATGTGCTTTCAACTAAGTAGTATGCATTTGATTGTTGGGCAATTTCCACAAATGTTGGCATGGTAATTTCTTTTCACAAGGAATGATGTGATAGAAATGAGTTAGATTCTTCACTTACTTGGCTAGCTTAACAAAACAAATTTACGAACTTGAAGTGCAAAATAAAGCAAAATGAGTGTCGATGGAAAAAATATTTGTCGCTGGTTGGAGCCGAGCCTATGTTATGCCACATCGAGCAATGGGCTGTTTAATCATTTACCTGACATTACGTACTGTGTGAACTCAGGAAAACTCCGTTGCCTATGCTATGCTTCACGTCAAAGGTCGTGAAAGTCGAGCAACCCTCTCATATGTGATGAGAGAAAAAAGGACATCAGATGTCATGAATACAAGTGTTCGGGGCTAGCCAACTTTCCCAAGACGAAGCAAATATTAACAACAAGAAAAGGCGTGTTCTGCGAGAAAAAAATAAACGAAGCCTAGAAACTACTCAGCTCGTGCAATGGAATGGCGAAATATTTACCCAGCAAGACCGCGGAAGGTGCCCTTTTTTGTTTTGAGGGCTATATGTTTCAAACCGAATGGAGTATTAACTGGTCGGTGGTTGCGATGAACTACGAGGGGTATATTGTATAACAAATATCGACTACAAAGGTCAGGTTAGTAACCAAGTGGCAAATTGTCCCCGACACGCTTCAAAGAGAGTGGCAGTAACTCTCGTCATCATCGCCAGTATAACCGTCTCGTCGTCGTCGTCATCATTATCATCATCACTGACAACAACAATAACATATTATCATAGTTCGTCCTACTAATAATAAAAGCAATATCCAAGAACGTTTACAGTTCACTGGAGCGGCAAATCGCCAATTCATCCGCTCTAACTTTCGTTTTCTTCATAATTACGTGGAATATTTAGGAATAATGCAATTGTTTTTCTGTTTTCCCAGATCAATTTCTTCTTTGCTTCACAATTGTAGCAAGAAAAATACACATAAAATTGTGCTAGTTTCTCATATTTTTTGGTCCAACTTAAAATGATTGTGTATGAGTTCAAGCCATGGCTACAAACAGTCGCACCCATCCATAACACAGTCTTGAGGTCATGCACGCGACCATAAGCGTAGCCCCGCCGCAATGGTCTAGTGGCTAAGGTACTCGGCTGCTGACCCGCAGGTCGCGGAGTTCGGATCCCGGCAGCGGCGGCTGCAGTTTCCGATGGAGGCGGGATTGTTGTAGGCCCGTGTGCTCACATTTGGGTGCCCGTTAAAGAACCCCAGGTGGTCGAAATTACCGGAGCCCTCCACTACGGCGTCTCTCATAATCATATTTGGTGGTTTTGGGACGTTAAACCCCACATATCAATTGATCAACTGTAAGCGCATAGTCAATGCGAAATCGTAGGGCACATATAGATATTGAGAGTCGGATTCGCTTAGCGTAAAAGAAAGTATGCCGCATTAGTAACGTTGGACATCGCGAAAGCGTATGACAGCCTTGAGCATGCAGTTTGAGTTAAGCAGTTGCACAACATGAAGCTCCCAAATTACATTACAGCATCGATTCAGGAATTTTTGTGTAATCGGACATTCTATTGTTCCCAAAAGCGGCATTTCTTCGTCTACGTATGCGCGAACACAAGGCGTTCCACAAGAGGGCAGTCTTTTTCCTGTATTATTTTTCCTGTATTATTTTCTCCTTTATTATACTAATGAGTTATACACCACGACATGAGAGCGTACACACATATGTTTATGCGGATACATCGCATTTTTTGCTGCGGCCGACAATATTCACAATCTATACCAAGTGCTATTCATACTTATCAGCTCTAGAAGGGTGGCTTGATGAAATACACCTGCATCTGAATGTGCGAAAATGCTCCATACTGCCATGTCCTTCGAAAGACTTCATTCATATTTCTATTTATTATGATCTAGAGTGTATTCCGCAAGTTGAGCAAATAAAATACCTTGTTGTGCAATACGATCAGCTCCTTGTCTTGGAAGGGACACATCGAATACATATCAGTAAAGGCGGTCGGTTTGTTACGCAAGATTAGTCATAGGTTGATTTGGCATGCAAAGGCAAACGCTTTTATCAATATACTGCATGTACGTTCGACCGGGGCTGGAATTTGAATGCATATTATACGCTGACGCTCCTGCTTATGATCTTCGCCCGCTTGTAATGCTTGAGAGGCAAGCCTTGCGTCTGTGTTTAGGTCTTCCTAAATTTGTAACCATTAAAGTCTTGTGTATAGATGCTAGACTCCCATCACTTGATTCACGTTTCAAATTATTGGCGGTACAATCATTTTAATACTCTATGAATCCCCAGCAAGGCGTTCCGAAACAGTTTTTATCTCCCAGCCTGAGTTGTTCTTAGGAGCATATTAGTCAAGATTTCGCACGCCTCAAGTTCTCCATATACAGAGCTTCCTTGAAAACTTAAATGTCCAAATAAATGCCGTATCTCCGATCAGTGATAGCAACAGCTCCATCAAAATACAGTTTGACGAAATGTTTCCAAAACAAGTTAAACTAATGTCGGACCGCACTTTAAATTCTATTATAAGTGATTAACTGTTTCATTCATCAATAATTGGGCTGTCATTGCGACAGATGCTGCGCAAAATAAAGAAAAATGTAAAATTGGGATATTCGCCCCTATTCTAGATTGGTCATTTTCTCTACGCATTCAAGATTTTGTACCCATTTTTGTAGCAGAGTTTTTTTAGATAATTTTGGCTCTCCGCAAATTTACTGCACCAACTAGTTCGGCAATAATTTTAACTGATTCGATGTCGGTGTGTTCTTCTCTCACTGCAAATGAAAACTCCCACGTGCTGAGTACTTTTAAATTATTAGTTCCACCATATATACAGTTGGTTAAATTGGTTTGGGTACCAGGGCATAAGGGAATTTTTCTCAATGAAATGGCGGATGCATTAGCCAAGTCACCCTTAAATGGCCCAGTTAGTCACATACTTCCAGCATCTAAATGTGTTATAGGGGCTAGATTTAGGAGAAAAGTTATGTTGGAAGAATTTTCTTTGCCATGTGTAATAAACACATTGTAATTTCAGCACCTAAATCATCGTTGTAACAGTAAATTATGTGACACGCGTGCAGTTGAAGTAGCAATCACAAGGCTGAAGTGTCATACTCCATACCTAAATTTTTATTTACACAGAGCTGGTCTGGCTGATTCCCCTAATTGTTGATTTTGTGGAGTCACTGAGACATCAGAACATTATCTGAATATACTGTAAAAAAATACGCTGCATTGCGCAAAATCTGATTAGATGCCGTTTTCCGTCTCGTAGGGATTGAAGTTGACCACTCCAAATGTACTTTTTTGGGGGGCTTTGTCCCTGGGGTTCACTGACGGGAGAGTTACCGGTGCCTTGCAGGAGTTTATTAATGCTTCAAAAAATTCAGACTGTAGAACCTATTATTATTCCTAAATTACCTTTTTTAATTGCTTTATTCATTCATTTACTTATTGTTGTCGGGTGAAACCATCTGCTTCATTTCTGTATTCGTTATTTCTAATTGTTTATTTCTCATTAATTTTTGCCTTTTTTCTATAGTTTAAAGACTCTGAGCTAACAAATTAAAGTATTAGTCAGAACTACCCGGTTCTTGGCCAATCCCCCAGCGTGGGGTGTCTGCCACAGTTTCCAGGGCACTTCCTTCCTCCTTCCTTCCTTCCTTCCTTCTCCTTCCTTCCTTTCCTTCCTTCTTCCTTCCTTCCTTCCTTCCTTCCTTTCTTCCTTCCTTTCCTACTTCCTTCTTCCTTCCTCCTTCCTTCCTTACTTTCTTTCTTGTCTTTCTTTTCTTTCTTTCTTTCTTCTTTCTTCCTTCCTTCCTTCCTTATAGGGCGGCATTGGGATGCAATAAACTCGGATGGTCCATTCGCATTAAATGTCTCGAAACATGTTACGTCTGATTTAAGTTTTCTCTCAAAGGTATCTGCAACTCTACTGAATAGTAAGCGAACAATATTTCGCGTGACACGCTACCTAGAGTACGCGCAGACCTTCCCATCGAGTGTTTTTGGGTCAAAGCACATTTCTGCGAAGCCCAAGTTTATTCTCGCGCGCCCGCTCACTTGAGCGTGGTGTATACAGAGGGCGTCGCTATGAAAACGCGATGGCTGCGGAACCCCCGATTTGTGTCAAGGCTATCATTAAAATTATGCACATGCGCCGAAAATGCCTGTCGCATTGAGTGATGTGTGCGTCCTTAGTGTAGGTGGTCACTGGTATGTTGAAATGAAGAGAGAGAGATAGAAGGAGATAGGGGAGAAACTCGAAGAATGTGATATTGATATACAGCAAAAGGAATTTGAAAGGGAGGGGGGTTCACGCGTCAAAGAAGAAAAAACGCAATTCAATTATGAGTCACGCCATGGCGGAAAATTCTAAAACAATTTTTACCTCTCTGAGGTCCGTTAACGTTCACCTAAAGGACCCCTGACACCAAATTTTGAAAACTTGATGTACCTGTGGTGTTTCATAGTCCTGCAAGCGTTGGCTCTTCTGGCTGGTTGTGAACATCAAGCGTTGTTTTTAAGGTATTTTTTATTTGGTTTTCATGTAAGCGTGAGCCTTCATCTGAGTTTTCAGCCCCTTGCGACATCGTCACTATAATGTGACGTAGATTAAGGCCCCAACATTCACGGGGCGCACACGAAAACACGGCTCGTACCCACCGCGGGCTCTTGCCCCTCATTCCTCTCCCTCTGCTGTCGGGCTGCTCTAAAGTTGTTTTGGCTGCTTACGCCAGGAACACCTTTACTTCCTTAAATCACCCACATCGTTTCATTTTTCACCTCGGGCGGGTCCTTCGATATGAAAGCTTGCTGTTTAGCGTCACCGCTACGTAATTGAAGCTTGAGCAAAGGTGGTCACACACGCTCCGCCACTTTTTGGGTGCTATATATGTTTCCAACAATTTTAGGCTGGCGTTTTGAAGTGACACCTAGACAGGTCACAATTAATGACGCTAGCATTGCTTTTACGATAAGTTAGAGCATTTGCCATTCAATATCAGTAATACAAGGCACAAGGGTACAATGACAGTAAAAAATGCCACAAACGAAAATTTCGCGGTTAGGAATTCTAACCCACTCTGAGTTCAAAGAGGGTGCTTTCTTTTCTTGCCTTCATTACCCTTCCTATAAGAACTATCTCCTCCTCGCCACTTATTCTTCTATAAAAACACGTGGACAATGTGGCTTTAATGGGTCTACGCTTTTCCGCTACACCATGATATCTCCGCTTTCGCAGTCGAAAACGCTAAATACAAAGTGAAATCACATGCGTTAGTCAAGCGACACATGGCTTAGCAGGAATGCGACTGCATCGAGAAGCATGGTAGAAAAACAAATCGCTGATGATTTTCCTCGTGTATGTACAAATCAAGAGCTTATTTCCTGACGAAGTCACCTTAACAGAGCTGCAGCGTCATTAAACTTGGCGAAAAGGCTGGAAAACGCAGGATAAAAAAATCTCACGGCGAATGACGGAGAAAGTTCAAAATCATTGGTGCCATGAGCCATCTATCAGCCATTGGCTGATTTAAACATGGTGCGCTGGGTAATTACAGGAATCACCACGAGAGGCAGCAACTTGTCCACGCGTGCGCACGTGATCACACTGAAAAAGCCGCGTATTAAAAAAATGCTCAAGATCACAAGGCACTCGGGACGTATTTTTTTTTTGTCCATGCCGTCCCTCCCTCCTTAGCTCTCAGCGCTTTCGTCGGCACGAGAGAAGAGAGAATGCGATAGCAGCGTGTGACCAATCTTTGCAACTCCGCTTGTGCTGGACGGATTCTTAAAATTTTGCGGAGTTGTATTCGTGAGACAATAAGCTCTTTTAGAAAAGTAATTTCATGGTTACTTAAAAGGTGTTTCACGGGCCCTTTAATTCTAAATACGCGGGCACCCCTTCTTTTTGTACAGACGTAATCATAATTTTTGTACGCACCCCTGAAACCCCACATTGGAATTCGAACCTCACATTCCTCTTTGGGAGCACAACAGACAGCATAATGACACAAGGTTCAGCCAGCATTTTACCTCTAGCGCTTCGAAATTCTCGCTGATTAAACTATTGTTTTGAAGTGAGAGTGCGTATCCATGGTTTCTACAATGAATTTCTGTGACGTACCGCTCTTTTTGCTTTGTGTACCTATGCTCTTTATTCTGTCATGGAAGGAGAGATTTAAAAAACGAATGCGAACCTCTGTCACTCAGCAATAACAGATAGGAACCAAGATTTCAGTCCAGCGTAAAAACTTGTCGTGATGCTTTTTATTTCAATGTGAGTGGGAGCCATGTAAGCATATATACTATGTCGGGGCGGTGCATCATGTGTGTTCAGCTATTATTCGTAGTTCGCCACCGAAGACAAGCAGAAGACTCCGGGGCTACTTGCAATGGGCGAGGAACTGTCTGAATGGACACTCCAAGTGTATCAGGAAATTTGTGCAGTCGTAATCAGTAAATTTGTGCAGCTTATCCGTCGTGGTTCTTCAAAACGTAATTTGAAGAACCGTTGCAAACTCAGAGGCCCACGGATAAGGAGAGAGGGAAGCATCGGCAAACAGAACTGACCAATTACAATTTTATTGCGGGCTAGTCAGCTGCTAGCCGTTAATAAGATCACCTGGTACGTGACGCCAACAGGAAGAGTGTTCCACACTGCCCGTCATGGGTATACTGGCGACGCTGACTGACGCTCCCACATTTTAATGCACATATATACCCCATAAAGTGCATGGGGTGGGTAGCCACCATAGTAGCTTAGTTGGTGGAGAATCGGACGCGTTATTTAAAAATCACCAGTTTGGCTCTTGTCCATGACAAATTATCTTTTCATCCCGTCTCTTTCATGAGAGTTACGTTACATGTACTACTAATAGCATCTCCTACACTTTCCTTAGCAGCGTTGTCTGTTAGTTCTCAATAACATTCGGTATTAAAAACGAGCCCTTAAAATTTCCTTTTTTTTCCTTCGTGTGCTTTTCAGGACTACAAGCCCGCTTTTCTTCACGCGACCCTCCTCGCGAGGCTCGTAGGCGTCCGCTCTAATTAGCGTTCAGTTGTTAGTGGGACCTGTGTATGTGTATGTCCCCTTCTAGTAGTCCCTCCTGTTCGCTGCGCTGTTTTTGTTCAATAACAATTATCTGAAGGCGACTCTCTTTTGTAAAATATTTACGCAACTCAACAGAGAATATGTGCATAACGTCCAGGAAAGTTTTTTTTTTTGTTTCAAGAAAACCGCAAAGAATGTTTGCGGCGTTACGAATGCCGCTTTTGTTTGAACTATAACAGAAGCTCTACGCATAATAATGCAGACTCCTTGGTCTTTGCCGAAACGGGTAAGAAGCAGAAAATGAATACAGTGATATCTTCTGGAAGCAACGGAAAGGTGCTGCTGTTCATGCAGTGTTACGGTCCTTTGTGGTTAGCATCAGCATCGATGCATTCTGTGCATTCAGAGTCATCCGTCAGGTTTGGGGCGAAAGCCTTTATTGTCTCATACTGGCGGTAACTCGTGTCCGTGTAGCACCCTGGCATGGTGCCAGTTGTGGTGTCTCTCCCTCACACGGGAGGATAAATGAGCTTTTTATGAGCGCTGAAATGCGGATGGCGTCTGCACGATGCGCAAAACGCGAGAATACGAACGCATGCGAAACGGACGCCGATTAGCATAGCATCTCGCTGCGATTCGGGGTAAAAATTGAAAAAGAGAACACACACACATTCCGTGTGTGCACGTGTGCCCTTCAAATGGGAGTGTCCAAAAGACATGGTATAAACACCTCAATAGCCTCAGGGTTTAGCCGAACACAGTTTGGAATTTACTAAGTGTCCATTTTTTTTAACATGAAAGTGTTTTATGCGGGGGTCCACCAAGATTTCAGTAACGTATTTCTGTCACGAAAATGATGTAGAAAAAATGTACACCATCAGACGTCAAAGAAAGAAGTGCAGTCAACGGGCACAGAACCGCCGAACGATTGGTCCTGAAGGGGGTGCGCCCTATGCATGGTTGGTGCAGAAGCCTAGCTTATGTTCTAGCCACACACAGTCGTACCGTGCACGATTAACGTCCCCGTCACGTAGCTGGAGTCGTCGTAGCTATGGTGAGTTCAGGCGATTAAGGCAACAGGCTAGGTCAAGAAAACAGTACTTTATTGCTACGTTAGCAATAACGCGTATATATCCCGTAGAGGGACGATCAGCTCTATGAAGATAACAAAAGGCAGGCTTAAACCTTTGGTCGTCGATCACCTCGGCTCGCAGGGAAGTCCGGAGGTTCTCGCTGGTGGCGGATGCAAGAGAGCTTCGTCTGTCGGCACGCTCATTTTGACCAACGTCCAGGTTCCCTCTTCCCAACGAGGGTTGCTTCCCTCGCCGAGAGAGAGTGACCCGTTCCGCGAGCCGGGAAGGGAAGGGGGGGGGGGTCGCTTTGACTGTGGAGTGAAAAAGGCTTCATTGTCTCTGTCTCGAAGGGACCGACGTGTCCTCGCATAGGCTGTTGCGCTGCAGAAAAGGGAAAGCGAGCAGGCATCGCGTGAGATTCCCCACAGTCTGCAGCAGCAGATGCCGAGCACAGTCTATATCTACTGCACCATTATAGGGGCTAGAGAGGTCTTTCCAACCACTATAGCGCCTTTCTAGCCACTAAACTTTTCAGCCACTATAGAGCCATGGTCAGAGACTCCCACTATTTACAAACGTGCCTTCTAGATCTCACAATGTCTTCTCACAGTGCTCTTAGGGAGGTGGTGTCTTCCCATGGCAGTGGTAAGTTTATGCAACATTACTGTGCCCTTCACGATTAGCACTTTCCACGCATTTTGGTATACGCATCCATTCTATTCAGCATGCTTTCAATAGAAGTGCAATTTCGGGAATCCCTTATCTACAGTACACTCTACCTTAACACACCGCGAGATGACGGCCTTGGCCCAAGCATCGTACTCATCATAACAGGTCGACTCCTCTCTATTCATCTTCAGCAGTAGTATGAGCTTTATTTGGATTCTCGTTTATATTGACGTTACTCACACCTTTTCAGAGCAGTGTTGTTCATACATCATTTTATTATTTATTGATCGAATGCGTTAATTAAGTAAAACGTGCCTTGAAATCCCCCCCCCAACCACCACCATTTCTTTCAGGGAACTTCTTTATAAATGATATCTTAGGTTGCGATCTCTTTAAAGAAAAAATATCATTACTGGTTCGCAACCACTCATAATCCTCGTTTGGAACTACTATATTAAAATGCACGAAGAAGAGCGCCGAATACTTGAGATATTGGAATTAAATAGCATTGACACCATCGTTGCAAAAGCTAATGTATACTGACGGACTCATCAGTCGGCTCACTCAGACTCCGTTCGAGGCATGAGTCAAAGTCTGAATGAGTTCGGGTGAGAAATATTTTGAACTCGGTCCTCACGAAAACATTTACTCACGTGAGTATATGTCTGAGGGAATCCGGTTTAGAAAAAATTTTGGTGAGTTAGAGTCCGAGTGAGTTCAAAGTGCAAGATATATTTATGCATGTTGTTTAAACGAAAAATTGTTCTGCTACGCGCGCCTGCCTCTCCTGACTGTAATACCGCGTTCCCCACTAACACTCGCCCCGAGAAAAACCGTGGCGGGATAGAAGGTTGGCACGACGATCTTAGCGTTTCTATATATATATATATATATATATATATATATATATATATATATATATATATATATATATAGTCCGGTAGTGGTGTTTCATCATACTTCAACATGCCGCGGGATGGCGACCTTAGCCCAAGTTCTGCGTTCAATATGCAAAGCTCCTCTGGCTGTCACGCCTCTTTCTCTTATTACGTTCCCGCTGCGTTTACTACTATACAGCTACCACAATGGTTCGTTTAGTCATTGATCAAGTACGTTATAGTCATAGGCATAGAGATATACCACCAAGCATCAACTTGGGTGCATCCTTGTTAAACGGTGTAGCTGCGAAACAGCAATATGCATCGTGCAAACTCTCCTATATCAATGTACAGTAAGCATGTTTTACTTGCGTATGATAGCGATGCCTACGAACGAGGGACTTCTCTCAAGCTATCATTCTCTAGATATATACTTCTTTCCTTACCACGGGAGTTAATCGATATGTTTTATTCACGCGTGTGAAGTCCGCTGCTTAGCGGCGGCTACACTCAGGCATTTTTAATGTTCTTTGCCGGATGATTGAATGTGCGTAAAGAGTTACAACAACTGCATTTTTTGTTTTTGGCGCCTTTTCGATTGTATTTTGAAGAGTCCAGTCTTGTGATGTGTTGCCTAGTTTCTGCTGTACATTTTATTATTTTGCCACGTACTGTTCCTCTTATAGCATAACTATTTGGACGAGTGACTGCATTGACTCACCGCCACGACCGTAGACGGGACATAAAAATTTTAAGCTGAGCGAGATCGTTAGTGTTCATGGTGGTTTTTGTGCAGCGCAGACAAATAGGACGGTGCACGAAAAAGCAGCGTCTGTGCCGTGTGTTTTTTTTTTCTGTTCGTCATGCGACTCGTGAGTGATGCACGGTATTCATCATGAAAATTCCTGGGACAGCCCGGAGACGCAGGCGCACTGTCGGCGCTGAACCGCAAGTTCCCCCTTCTTGCTTCCTTTTATCTTGGTTTCATTTTCTCAGAAATTTTCTCTGCTTTCCCTTTCTTCTTTTTTCCTATTCATAATACTCTGGCCACATCTGGAGCATTACGTGAAGCCACCCACGGAATAAACGAAAAGAATAAACAGCAATAAAATAAGAAAACAAAACTACATATCTCAGCGAATGTCTTTTGCTTGGCTGTTCTGCTTATGCGCACGGAGGCGGGGGGTGGGTGGGAGAGGGGTGAAAGGTCTGCCCCATACCTTGACTTAGTAAAGAAAGGGGGGGGGGGCACTTAGATAACACTTTCACCCCCCTTCAAAGATGGTGGCTCCTGCACACGCCTATGTATATACTCTGTAAACACAAATGAGCAAATACGTGCCGGTTCAGCAGCTGACATATCCTTTTGCCACCCAAGCCAGAAATACGAATTTGCACTGCAGGGGGTAAAAAGAACTGAAGACATTTCTTATCGTCAAGCTTTGGAAGTTATGCTAGTTGCTCCGAAGTAATATGGGAGTAACAATAAAAATAATAATGCAAAGTATATATAGTAGGTATTGTAGATAGTATATGTAAATACGGTTGAAAGCTTACTGAAATGTGGAGCGTAGGACGGGTATAGCACTGTCGGCAAAGTGCTTGCTGCACACGGTCGATGAAAGCATGGGGCGCTTTCCTTGTCGGAACTCGACTATGCAGTTCTTACTCAGCATCAGGTTCTTAGAATAGTTCTGAACGCTGATGCCCTTTCCATAGATGGGGGAACATATAGGGGCACATAGCAGTACTCCACCATTGCGCAGCTCTCACCGCGGAGACAGGCGGCCGCAGTTTTAAAAAACATAACACTGTGCTTTTAAAATGAGCGTTATGAGCGGACGCCCATGGTTGTTAGAACAGCGTCGGTAGCCACCAGACACAAGATAATCAATTGATTCATGATGAAACAAGCGCAAAAATACACACACTCAGAGAGGACACAGACAAGCTCTCTGAGTGTGTGTATTTTTGCGCTTGTTTCATCATGAACCTTTACCAACACGCCCAACTGGCAGTCATCATAACCTATTGAACTGCGTATTTGCCGATTTTTAAAAACCACTACGGTGGATTAGACGGCGGCGTGCCTCAAAAGCGCGCGAATCTTCGAACTCACGAGCGCGGTTCACATCGCCGCCACCGGTCACACACCAGACCAATACCACACATGGCTATGCTGCGCTTCTACCCTCTCCCCTCACTTCCTCCCCACCTCCTTGCTTTACTAAACTATTCATGGTTGCGTCTCTCATAATCATATGGTGGTTTTGGGACGTTAAACCCCACATACCAATCAAACTATTCATGGTTTTGCTATGCCTTAACCTCTCCCCTCCTCCCTTCACTTATCATTCCCACTCATTGTGATACTAGTGTATACATGATTATGCGGTACTAATTCTGTCCTCCGCCTTCCGTCATCATAATGTCACTCTTCCTCCCCCTTTTTTCCTCCTCCTTGTCTCTTCCTAGTACTATCCTTTGCTATACTATACTAACATGGCTATGTGAGACAACCATATCCCCTCGGGATTCCGTTCCCTGTTCCTTGTCCTCGCATCACTCCTTTTACCTCTCAATTCCCTATCCTATCCTTTGCTATATTACACTATAGAGGTATATGTCATGCTATACCCTCTCGCCGTCCTCATTTCCGTCCTCCTTACTGTCACATCACTTCTCTCACCCAGAATTTTCAGGCATTTCAATGAAGGCGAAATAGCACAGGCCTGTGTACTGTGCAATGTCAGTGCCCCGCCGCGGTGGTCCAGTGGCTATGGTACTCGGCTGCTGACCCACAGTTCGCCGGATCGAATCCCCATTGCTGTGGCTGCATTTTCAATGCAGGCAAAAATTCCGTCGGCCTGTGTGCTTAGATTTAGGTGCACGTTAAAGAAACCCAGGTGATTGAAATTTCCGGAGCCCTCCACTACGGCGTCTATCATAATCATATGGTGGTTTTGGGACGTTAAACCCCGCATGTCATTCAATGTGCGATGCCAATGCAATTTTGAAAAAACACCATATTTTCAAAATTTCCGCAGCCCTTCACTACGGCGCCTATCGTGATCATATCATGGTTTTGGGACGTAAAGCCCCACATATTATTATTATCCCATCTTGGCTTTGCCACCCCTTGGCTATACTACGCATGACTACGCTATGCTTTAACATCTACTTCCTTTTTCCACCCAAAGCCCGTTATAAATCCTTACGTTTCCCACCTTTGCTTTAATAAGCATGGCTATCCAGTAATTTACCCTCGCCCTTCCAATCTTTCCATCCTCCTCACTCATGCTTTCCTTCTCCCCCTTACTTCCCTTTCTCACTTCTTGGTGCACTATACTATGCATGGCTATGCTATGTTTTCCCTCTCCTTACACCAGCATTACTTGTCACCCTAACTTCCTTATACATCCCCATTGCTATACTAGTCTATACATTATCATGCTATTCTTTATTTCTGCCCTCCTCTTCCCTTTCCTTCGCTGTGCTGTGAACGTGAGACCCCTTATAGCTCGGCTTAACAGCTACACAGGGTCATCCCACACAGAGTTGTCAGGTGCTACCGAGCTAACAAACAAAAAATCATCGCTAAAGAAGCCCGAAAGAAGCCACGCGTCTTTCGCAAAGACCAAAAGAAGCGGATATTCAAGGGGGTCAGAAACAATTACTTTAGATAGATAAACTGCACTCTGAGAACTTCACTATCATAAGTTTCATTGTCACAAGTTCATTATTAGCGGAGAAAATGAAGGTTGCAGTTTCATTTTTAAAATTTGCACCGAAATTTTCGCGCGTGACGTAACAAATTGTGAAATGTATTTTCCGTATTTTCGCAACATTAGCTCGATAAAATTTTCCGAAGCGTCATATGCTAGGTCTATGGTACCCATAAGTGACAATTTTCGGCTTTGTTATTGAGCAGAACCTATGTAGGACGCAGTAGATGGCTTCGAAATTTACTATGTCCTGGTGTTTAGGGCGCGAATTTCACGGTGGTGTCTCCACTCGCATTTTCTTTTCGCGCATTGCCTCGCTTACCAAATGTGGTGTCACGATAAGAGTAGTGTTTTCGGGATCGTAAAATTGTACTTTACCAATACGCGAAAAATCATTTGGTTCTTTCGTGTCTCTTTACTATATCAACAGAAAAAAATGGATGATCAATTTTTGCGTTCTAGGAAATACTTTTATTATAATAAAAAGTGTCACTCACAAACGAAAGGAAGTTTGAAAAATCACTTAATTAGTTTGATGATGAAATGCCCATGTACTCAGATTTGGGTACACGTTAAAGAACCCCAGGTGGTCAAAATCTCCGGAGCCCTCCACTACGGCGTCTCTCATAATCATATGGTGGTTTTGGGACGTTAAACCCCACAAATCAATCATTTGATGATGAAATGTGGGGTTTAACATAAAAAAACACCATTATAATATGAGAGATGCCGTAGTGGAGGGCTTCGGATATTTCGGTGACCTGGGCTTCCTTAACGTACACCCAACTATAATTAGTTTGTACAGCTAAAATATGCGCAACTACAAATGAAAGCACAATTTGACTTTTTGCCATTGTCTGCAGGGGCCTCTGTTCAGTTTAATGAATGTTCACCAGTGCATGACTAACGTTACTGCTTGATTATCCCAACTTATGCCCGACTTCAACACTTGACTATTCAAAGCCGTCAACAAATGCGCTACCAGCGAAGGTGATGATCACTAAAATAGCTATATTTGCTGGAAACAAATTCAAATAAGCCCCAGAAAGAGTGATAAGCGACTGAAAAATTCCACAAGTGACTTGGTGAACAAAATAGGTCCAATCTGCTTATTATAAGCGGAACTGGCAACTGTAATCCCAGAGCCCTTTCAGAACGCTGAACCCGGAAGGCCGTGGCTGATAGCCTTGGTAGATGGCACAGCAATTTAGTTTTCCATCACTCTGCCATTTCCGACAGTATGTCCCTTCCCCCTACACCCCCCCCCTTTTCCAGTAACAGCACGTACGTGTATTTGTTTGACTTATGCCTTCAACGCAAAAGCTTTAGCGATTAGCCTTTTCAAGCAGACACTATTGCGGTCTGTGTCCTGCGGTCTGTATCCAGCCTGCAGGAGCGTGTGTGATGAGCTGATGTAGGAGCTGCAACATAAATCAGAGACGCATGGCTACGTTTGGTTTGCTTGAATAAACAAAAAGCAGCCAGCTTTACGGCCTATGGGGTACTTTTTGAAGTTGTTGTTGTTGTTGTTGTTGTTCACCTATTGATCGTGGCGCATACCCACTATGGGGGATTGGGCAAGAATCGATTGGTTTTAAAAATTATCATTCAGATTTAAAATAATGGAGATATAATTGAAAGATTACCGATAACTTAAAAAAGTGTGATGCTTGATGTAATGCATACAAATATTTAAATAAATAAACAAATTTATTCTTTGAATAGCGCAATAATCTGATTTTTGTACGTATAAAATTTTGTAGACATGCTAGGACAATCAAACAGGTTAATTAGTCAACCTATTAATTTCATCAATATAGTCCCGGACGGTCGCACATATTGTCCCTTTAGAGAACCCAGTAATGAAAGCTCCAAAAGACAAAATGACTGTCACAGATAATTCCATACCAATACCACGTAAAGGTACTTCTAAAAGGGTTCTTCGTAATGAGTTAAACCACCTGCAGGTCAAGAATAAACGATATATTGTTTCCAGTTCATCACAGAACGCGCACAGTGGCGAAGGTGCCTGATCAGACCTGTGTTTATAAAATTGCTGCCAATTGTGATGTCGCTGTCGATAACACTAACCAAAGTAGCAAAGATTATTTGACAAATGAAAGTAATTGCACAAGCAAAGGCACCACTTTTCTCAAATGTATGTATTACCATTATTACCCAGATGCGCATTATATATTACCCGTTTTCAGTATATTTGCTTTTATTGCATTATTTAATTATGAAAAATGTGTATTTAATGGCCGCAATCATGAAAGGGCTCCACGCGAGCGTGTGTGCTTAGAATACAATGACGACGAAGTGACGACCAAGCTGCTCCATGACAGAAGATATGGAATGACTCACTCACAGAGATTCGCTACTTCCTGGTCCTAAAAGCAAGAGCTAATCTTCATTACAAGCCATGAAAACGTTCGTAAAGTTTCCGCATTCCATAAGGGCACCGAACCAGCTGAAGAAGTGGATGGGGCAGGCATGAAGACAACCTGTTGTGAGGGCCACGAGAAATCAGATGAAGAGGGCGGCGAACATCACTGCAGGGCAGCCGGATGCCCAACGTGCTAACGTCTCGGATGAGAGCAGAAAGTTCCTGGCTGACGCGGCCCAGTCGCTACCGGCGCAGCCGTCAACTCTGACGGGTGTCGAGTTGGAACCGCCGGCTATGGAGCCACAACCTCAGGCAAGTACGACCGCTCTTTCTGCGATTTCACTTCATCCAATGCCGTCACCACCGCCACCACCATCTTCCACAAAACGGGCGAAAAGTAAACGAAAGCCGAAAACACAAGCTACCAGTAGAGCGCTTGGTGTTTCAGTGCAGCCGTTTAAAACACTTGAAGTGAACTCTACTGCTTCTGCTTCTACGTCGGCCCTTATGGGGTTTCCACAGATGACTCAATTTTCTCTGGACAATATCATGAATCAGAGCACAGATGATATTGCGCGTTATCCACCACCAAGCGCGCAAACCGAGGCATTCGCAGTCATGCCTGATCCTACTGATCTAGCGCTTCGAAGAACAGGACCGACCACACAGACCTCTGCTGCTGCGGCGGCATCTACGATGGATACTTTGTCGTATGGTGCAGCCTGCAGCGACGGATCACCGCTTCTGTTACCGAACACTCCAGCTCCTGCGACCGGCATTCTGAATCCTAGCACAGAGAACATGGCGGGACTTCCGACCCGAAACGTGCAAGCCCCTTCATCAGCTGCAAGGTGTTCTGAGCTGGCAGCGATTCAAGCCTTTCATCCTCCTCCGATGACGTCCATAAATGCCGCACTTTCGACCACCCCACTTCAAAACTTAGTGAACAGTCTGGCACTCAACTACCAGCAGGACGACGCGATTCGATCGCAGATATTAGAACTTGACGAGATAATCACCTCTGTACTTGTCCACTTGCTTCGTCTGAAGACACAGCGGTAAGAGCTTCACGTCATAGAGAAGTACACCAAGAAAAGATGGATGGAAGGGCTGCAGTGCATTCAAAGGGCTACGCTCGATCTGGAGGAAAACATTACGGAGAAGACGCTGCCAGGACTACGCTGGACCACAGCTGACGTGCTCCCGCCGCATGTCATTAGCGGCGCAAATCAGGCCTTTGTTGCCCCACGAATTTCACAAGGCACTTCTGCACTCGCATTCGGTCAAGTGACTGGAGTTCAGCCCCATTCTCGAAAATATTTATTTTTGCTACTGGAGCTCCAGCCTCTCTAATGTGATGATATACATTCATGAAGTCCTACAACAGCGATGTTCTTGGCACGAGTTTCTTCATGAAGAAGTGGTGAAAAACGTGAAGGTGATGCCAGAGAAAAAGACTAAAGCTCAAGGAACGAAGACTTGCTTCCATGAAAATGAGCCCAGTGTCATATGCCACGTTCAGCGGTCACAAAAGTGAGTGACAAGGGAATTAAATGATACGTTTTCAGAGGACATTGGTTATGACTGCCGTTTTAAAATTCCAGCCATTCAGTGTCACCCTCGTCCGTTGACTCGTGCCAAAGGCTTCGCATGTGGCATGAAAGTGGGATAAGCAATGTTTTTTTTTAAGTTTTACAGACAGTGAAGTCATCATCTTGCGTTTTGCATAACATCGATAGCATTCTTCAGTCTACTGTACTTTTCTCCCAGTTGTCCCCGCAAATAAATGTCACATTCAACGAACGAAGGTATATATCTGCTTAGGGCAGATGCACCAATAGCCTGCTCTGCGCCTTTTTGTCATTTTACAATTTTTTGTATTCCTTCCCAAGTGGACGTTTTCGCCAACCAGATGATAATCTTAAGATTCTTTCCTTCCCTTTCTGTCTTCCATACGTGTATGAGCATATAGGTGCGCCAAGCCATATTTAAACCTGTATTGAATCGCCGAAATTGTAGAATAAGTATATTGACTATGCGTAGAAATAGCTTTAATACACTTTATTTATGACCCGCAAAGTCCTCATTGTTGTGACAATCTTGTTTGAAGTTCCCTGTTCGAAGTACGACCACGTGTGTGGCGCAATAGCATCACTGACACACAGTGGGATCACCTGAACTAAATCCACCTAAATCGAAAACCAAAAGTGACGAAACTCGTAAGAATTGGTGTCGGTGAGTCCCAGGGAGTCTCCGAAGCTCATATTGCCAATAGGCTTCTACTGGGATACGTCACAGCATGACGTCACAGGTGAACGTGCAAGGCGGCGGTTGGCAAAGCACTCCCGCCGGTGGCTGAGTGGATTGTAGTCGCTCGGTGCTTGGGGCAAGTCTTTTTTTTTTCTTTTTGAAAGCTTAATTTTCATCCAACAGTAGCAACATTAGCTGTGGTATGTGTCAGAGAACATCTAAGTGTGTGCTAAAGCTCGTGATGAAATATTTGCCACGCTGGCTGGCTGTTTATCTCGGAGAAGAAGGGAACAAAGGTGCTGTGCGAAGAAAAAAAAAGTGCCTGTGCGAAGAACAGTGCCATCGTCTTCGAATATTTGCAGTGTTGACAGGGGCGTGTATACAGTGTGTGTTGAAGGGCATCGACAATATTGATTCACCTTTATGGACGGTGCAACTGGGAATATTGTGCGTGGTGAGTGCAGTGTGAATAACGTAATGCGTCCTGTTTGCAAAAAACACTGGCATTTGTTGTGGGCTTGTTGCAGTAACTGGCTGTCGATGAAACTTTACGATCTGACATTTTATTCAGGGTAAAAATATATTTCGCGCGATGATCTGCGAGTGGTTACATCTCAGCGCATGCGCAGCGTGCAGAAAATTAAAAGTGCGTGATCTACGGGTGGGATAATCGACTACGCATGAGCTATAAGCATGTTGTAGCGTTGCCGAACCTGCATACACTTCACCACGGCTATAACTCGTATTATCGGATACCTGATACGTGTTAATGAAAACAGCGGAGATTATCAATTCTTATGTGACTTTGTACTTTTAAGGCTCGATATTTGTGAAGTGACAATGTGCATTCGAAGTTTGTGTGTCAGGCCTAAAGGACCATTATAGGTACGAAAACACGTTATATGTGTCAAATGCAGCAAGATAACTGTGCCAGATAACATTTCGTATTTTAAAGTTATCGGGTTTTACATCACATGAATTTTCACAGGATTATTGAAAAACGCAGCGGGAGAATTTCACTTTATTTTAACGAGGATATGTTAACCTCAGCCTAAAGCACGGCACGAAGTGTTTCATTTTTTTTATTAATCTCCAATCAGACCTTTGCGCAATGAGTGAGAATCTTATCCGTGACGTCGCGCACAGCAGCTCGAAACCATGCTGCCGCCAATGTTGCACCTCGTTTAAAACTGCATTGCACATGCCACGATGGGAATTGAATAAGTTTACATTCATGCCATGCAAATATTTCTCGAACGTGCCAGTCACGTACGTTCAAAACGTTCGCTTTCGAATAACATCAGATTTTTTTTATGGCTGCCATCTACGTGCATGAAGTCCACTGCGTGTTAGTCGCGTCTCTCAGTACTCTAAATAAAGTTTCTCCATCCATCGAACTATGACGAGCAAATTTCGACACTATGAGCAGTGACCCTTTCGTGACCTCTTTCTTTCAAAAGCTGTGACTTTAGAACATAGCATGCAATGAAGAAATTTCTGTCGAAGGAATGCATACAGGCAGCTCTGCTATGCACAAAGATGCTACCGGCGGAACTTCCTTGCCAACCAGCACCTGCTCCGAGAGAGGGTGTAGGGGGCGGGGTGCCCGCAGTGACGTCACACTGTTTACAAACAGGGATAGGTCTAATATTTCGTTGAAATAAACTTGCATAGAATAATTTGGAGGGTGATTGCACGTAATATCGAACAAAGCATGGCTGGCCAACCTCTTAAATTTCTTTCAAAATTTTATATCGATCAGTATAAAGATAATATTCATATTCGGTTTTGATGAAAAAGAGTTTTTGAAGCACAGTAATTTAATAATGAAAAAGAGGTGGAGTGCCACGCTTACCTGCTCTGGTGTTTTTGTATTCGAATTTAGTGATGAATTGCACAAAATACATTAAAGCTGCATACCTAACATTTGTTCATATAAATATAGGCGTACTTGTGCTTACGAATAATAATATTTAAATTCTCTGCGTAGTGTAGATTTTTTATTGAAAAAATTTCAAATTTGACCTGAAACAATTTTCTGCCTATAGTTTGCAGGCCTTTATTTCGAAAATGGCCTTGACAGAGCGGGGGAAATTTCGCATAACTTTCTCATCAGGCTTATATGTAAAACCTATATCAATCACACTTTTTCATGAAAAGATATATTAGGTCTAACTTTCAGAAAAAGCATGTAAAGAAAACTGATGACAAATAAAAAAACCATATTTGATTTTTTTTTACTTTCCCCACTTATTACCATGCACCTCAGCTTTCACAATCAATAAAAACATATTACATAATATGGCTGGTTTAATTAGCAGTTATGGCCCGTCAAAAAATGCCCTTGCGCAAGGATAAGCAATGCTAGATCGGACTTCGTGCCTGCTAAGTACAGAATGCAGGCCCATACTTCTCAGTTTCTTGAAAGGCAAGCAGCATCGAAATAGCTGTCGACTGCCCTGAGGGCGCCCATTTTGAAATGGTGCGGGAGTGGCTATGAGTGCGGGATTAACGAGCAAGCAAGCGCGCACAGTCCGGCGTGTTCTGGGGCAAAGAGGGCTCGTTTTCGTGTTCTCAGACGGAATAGATTGCGATATAGCCGGGAATAACTTCCACGCATGGGCGTTGGAGCACAGCTATTTTATCCGTTTTTTACTCGCATAGCAGACACGCGATGTTAACATTGCAGACGTAGCAGACATCGTTTGCGCTTTTGTGTGTCCAAAGTAAACGCGAACAAATGATTTATATGTGTGGTTTAACGTCCCAAAACCACCACATAAATATGAGAGACACCGTAGTGAAGGGCTCCGGAAATTGCGACCACCTGGGGTTCTTTGACGTGCTCCCAAATCTGAGCACACGGGCCTACAGCATTTCCGCCTCCGTCGGAAATGCAACCGCCGCAGCCGGGATGAGATCCCGCGACCTGCGGGTCAGCAACCGAGTACCTTAGCCACTAGACCACCGCGGCGGGGCAAGACGTGAACAAGAGCGCGTCTACGATACGTACTTGTATATTTAAGCAAAAGCGTCCCGAGGTGATCCACCGAACTTGGGCGCGGCAGGATTCCAATGGACGTGCTTGGCGCGTAAGAGGCAATCGGCCAAGGTCACAGATTCGCTGTCTGTACCTCGAGTTCCCCGACCACATTCGGCGTCCGCACAAGATAAACTTCGAGGCATTGACGTGAAAGTTGAAGTTCCCTCTGTGGGAAGCACCTGAAAACTCTTGTCAGGAAGCTGTGAGCGCTCGCTTCCCTCTCGCGGTTGACAGCCGCTTTAGCCAGAGAAACGGTGCTGCATGAATCGAGCTGAATGAAAACCATAAAGGTTGTGCTTCAGGAGCCAAGTCAAAAGGAGACATGCCAAATTATAGACAACCGTGTGCGCCCACCCATCTCATATGGCGGCAGCAGAGGACTTGCACTGGCCGTGCGCACGGTCCATTGCTCACTCTTCACTTGACTCCGATTGTGCTCGCGCTTTGTTCTGCTGCTGTGCGTTTCACTGCGACAAAGTATAGCTTCTAGCAAAATTATTGTGCAGACTACCATTAGCTGCACAAGAGGCTAATTTCAAGTACCTGAAGTTTTCGCACAGTTACGGACCTAAATATCACAACTTCATGCCGCAGTGCCTCAATAAACTCCACCCATACAACGCTAATTTCTAATCACTTACTACCATGTTTACGCTGCCAAATTGCAGCGACAAGACATAAATATTTAACATATTATCATGCCAAATCGAAAAGCCGTACGCTATAACAAATTTTGTACAATCTTCAGATCCACATGTTGTGCTCAGTCTTGCACAAATGACTTATTCGACGGGCCCTCTCACACTGGACCATGGACTGTGTGCGCTTGCTTGCTTGGTAATTCCACACTCATATCAGCTCCCATGGCCAAAACATTTTAAAATTGGCGTCCTCGGTACAGTCGACAGCTATTTCAGTGCTGCTTGCATTACAAGAAACTGAAGTATACACCTTCATTACATACTTAGCGGACAGGAAGTCCGATCCACAGTTGCCTGTCCTACGTCGGTGCTTGGGAATCGTTGGCAAAGCTGCTTCAGGCAGGCTTGATGTCGGGAAAGCAATCGAGTTAATACGGCTTATAAATCGTTTTAAAACAGCGAAAGAACAACCAGTTGTCGCGCAGTGTGAATAGCGTAACGAGTGGGTCGTGTAGTGCTGCAACCCATTGCAAATCTTGTTCTTGTTCACCCACGAACTGTGGCACATACCCATTTCAGGCATGATTCCTCACCGTCGTCAGCCACTGCATGAACAATTGGCACAAAATTCTTTGGAAGTGTTTAGCGGATACCGCATTTCTAAGGAGAATGGCGAAAAATAGCAGAGCAAATGCCAACCTACTACCAAAAAATTTTATTAATAATGCCGTAATTGGTATCATGCATGTGTGCTGGCAGTATAGTTACCCAATGAGTGTTTGAAAAAGACTCTGAAAGGCCGCTGTTCTAGCTTTCGCTGTGACAGTGCTGTGCCTTCCGTGCAGACCTGACGTTTTCTTTTTTTTTGATGTCGAAATTAGTTTAATTTACATTTCAATTCGGTGTACTTCATGCCACAAGACACAGGAAGAGCCCTCTGGAGAAACCCATACATGCCATTCTTATCGGCTTTCATCGTCAGAAAATCGGCCTATATCAAAGTAAATAATCTTACAAGGAAACGTATATTTGCGAATATTTATGATGTCTACACGCGACGACAACGGCTGGCACATTGGTGGGCTGGGACCAGTCTCTATCCACGTCGTAGTCTTTTCTTCCAGGCAGAAACCCTCTACCGCTTTATGCCCCAATCCCACTACTGCCTTGTGGCACTATAGTTGTAAACTTAAGTCTAAAAAAGCAGGCTATAACAAAACTTGGCATATGTGAGTGTTCGTAATAAATAAATTACCATTTTAACGAGGGGTAGTTTAGCTTAAAAAAATGTCTCTGGAAACAGCCATCTTGAACACCATGCGCATAGAGTAGTGATAACTCTTCACAAAAGTGGTGTCGGCCATGAAAGTTGGTAGGCTATACATAGTTCGGTAGAGCGGCGAAGGCCTTCTTCTCTGCGTCACCTACATAGCGCGGTCTGTGTTGAAGGTTTAGGCCACGGCCTCCGCATTGAGATCCAGCAACGGCGCATTGTTTAAACCCACCGTAGAGTTAGTGTAACAGACTCGAAAGAAAAATTTTGGCGGATAAAGCTATAACCACGCGAGCAGCGACATTTTGTCACAATGTATTTAGTGCCATTACATTAAGTTACTGAAGTGCTAAGTATGGCGTTTCAAAACGCCCAAATTCTCATTAGTAACAAGTATGCCCACCTATGATGAATTTACAGAAAATGTTTGGTGTGTATATAAGCTTCTTTAGGAAAGACACAATGGCCATTAATTCAATTTACTGGATGTGAAAAGGACGTTTACAGGATCGTTCACCAGATGGCGCATCCATCCTTATGCCGTACTAATCATAGAGCTTATATACAAACTTTAGAGAAAATCTTCCCATATGGTCTATGCATTGAAACCCATAGCCACTCGGGTGCCACCATGGTGGGACGATACTCGGCTTTTGGGTGGCGTCCACTTGCACTCACAACTTCGTCCTGACATATTTTTTTCTGTTTCGTCGATCTCTGAGTCTGTTGCTTCACAGTAAGAGACTGTGACGTAAAGTTGTTGTTGTTGGCTCGTGGCAACAAAAAACACAAACGACGAGGCACCGTTTACTACTCACTCAGCGCGCAAGCAGGCTGACGCAATCGGCTGCACAACTACGCAAGAAGTGTTCTACAAAAAATTCAAGAAAAAAAACCTGAAAAAGATTATGGCACTTGGAATCAAACTTGGGTCCTCTCAAGTGTGACTTTGAGACATTAACCACCGAGGAGCACGTCCTTCCCCTTTCAAATGGCAAGCTCTTTATATCTACCACTTACCGCTGCTCACGGGGATCTCGGAGAGGAATTATCGAGTTTTCAGCATTACGAGGAAGATGGCACAGTGAGCGCGCGCCGCCACATCGCGTGGTGGCGCACGCTCTTCCATGCGTCATTTCCCTCGCTTAAAGGAGGGGAGCGACGCTGCCTCACGCGCCCTTATCTCGCGTTGGGAAAGAGGGGAGGATAGTGCGTCTTGACTGGCCTCGGGCTTTAATTGGAACTATTCTGTTGTAGTTACCGGGTGCACAGAGGTCACTGCAATCATTGCAGTCTCCGTTTGCGAAAAGCGAACGCTTTTTAGACACAGCGAAGTAACAACTGAGACGCTTATTAACGTGCATCTGTACCTGGTAGTACGTTTCGTGCACCATTTGTGCATGAGAAACGCGGGGCGTTTTTTGATCTGCTGTCAATCTTGCGCGTGACTTTCCAATTTGTTGCTATCGCGTCCATTGCTTCGCCGTTGTGGTATATCTGTGACTTTTTTATCTTTCCTGAAAACTGATCATATAAAGGTTACAGAATTTCCGCCCGTATTTAGTACGTGAACATGCTCGTTTATGATTCACTCTGCACGAATTCGGGTGTTTTTATATTTTTATATTTCGGGCCTTTTCATGGTATATAACTACCGATGTAGGCGGAAATGTTGTAGGCCCGTGTGCTCAGATTCGGGTGCACGATAAAGAACCCCAGGTGGTCCAAATTTCCGGAGCCCTCCACTACGGCGTCTCTCATAATCATATTGTGGTTTTGGGACGTTAAACCTCACAAATCAATCAATCTATAGTATATGACTATTGTAATGACAACAATGACAACCTTTAAAATGTCAGCGCTTTGGTGGTTTCACCGTCCGTAAAGGTGAACCAATGTTGTGGATGCCTTTCAACGCACACTACACGCTACAGTCAACACTGCACATTTCGGAAAACGATACCATTGTTCCTCACACAGCCCGCCTCGTGTGTTCACTTCTCCGAAATAAACAGCCAGCCAGCGTGACAAATATTCAATCACGCATTTGTATTAATACCACACAGGTAGATGTTCTCTGACAAATGTCACAGCTAATGTTGCCACTGTGAGATGAAGATTAAGCTTTCAAAACCAAAAAAAAAACTTGCCCCAAGCCAACGAAAGTTGGTCCAAGCACCGAGCGACTGCACCCCACTCAGCCACCAGCGGGAGTGTTTTGCCAACCACCGCCTTGCACGTGCACCGGTGACGTCACGCTGTGACGTACCCCTGTAGAGGTCTATTGTTTGGTTGGTGAAGTACGTTGCGAGAGGATCTTGAATGAGAAGTTGTAGTTGAAAGTTGGAGAAAGCAACGTCGATACAGGTCCCTCTGATGGTGGTAGGACTCTGGCTGTCGTACGAGCTTCTCCAGAGACCGTCACCAAACATCATGTGCGAGATCGTCAACCGCCATGATGTTCACGTGAGTAGTCATGGAGCTATCAGGAGTTCAATCAATCAATCAATCAATCAATCAATCAATCATCAGTCAATCAAAATAATTTTTTACTATTTCGTACACAAAGTGAAAACGGGAGGACTGGAGAAAAAGCCGAACGTTCACCGGCTTGAGAAAGCTCCGGTCCCGTGGCAGACAATGGTGAAGTTGTTCTTAGCACAACAGTAAAAAGCATGTTACAAGTACAGGATACTGGGATAGAACAGTACATAGCATTTCATTTGTATTAATACCGTAGAAATAATATGTGATGAATAAATTTAATAACAAGCATATAGAAACTGCAGAATACAACCGAAAGACAATTTTTGTAACATAGACAGAAATTGCAATAACAGAAGCTTACTATCAAGTCACTCAGATTTGTTTTATGTTTTTATGTTGTTTTATGTTGTTGTTGTTTAGGTTGATAACCTGCTATAAGAATGTGTCTAGCATTTTAGTCTTGTTTAGTGTTATAATATCAACGTTTTGTTTGTTTAAATGGTTAATTAGTAAAGGCAGTATGTGGCAAAGGCACTGTTTTCCATAAATTGTGCGGGAAAAAGGAATTCGCCGTGGAGCCTGGGGACGATATGAATATTTATTTTTATTTTCTTGCGGATCGGCAACGGCTAGAAACGAATCTAGCTTTTCTAGCATAACATTCTTGTAGCTTTGTAGTATTCTCAGTCTACATTTATCAGCAGATTTTATTATTCAAAATTGCCGGAGAAGTTCTTCCGTATGTTCGAAGAAAGCAACATTTGCTATGGTTTGAATTGCTTTTTTTTAAGTGTTTCCAGCGTCTGTATGTTTTGTACTGTAGTGTTACCCCATCTAAGTGAGCAATAACTGAGGTGTTAATGAAAACAAGCATGATAAATGAGACGCTTAATTCTAGAGGGTAATACATTTCAATAGAGATGTAAGACACTTACAACTTTTCGTACTTTCGAAGAAACATTGTCCGCATGTTCATTCCACGACATGTGCGAAGTGAACGTAATGCTTAGTGTTTTCATAGAGGAAGTAATGGTAATCTTGTCCGGACCTAGAACAATATTATCTGGGACTGTAATATAACTTCCTTGAGCATGGAAAATGACACATTTTGTTTTGATTTCTTTGAGAATTGAGCAATGCGCCATTGACCATTGTTGAATTTTGTGACCTACAGTACTAGCTATAGGCGTTATTTTTTAAAGTGTTTTCCTGTAAAGAAAATGAAACAGTCGTCTGCATATGTAACAAATTTACACATTTCAGTAATTTCTCGAATATGATTGATGTAATACAGAAAAGATATCGGGCCACAGATATCCTCTGAGGCACATTGGCTCTTGGAGGTTTCAGTTGCGACCAGTTTTCAATAATTTCAACAAACTGATGTCGATTTCTTAGATAAGGTCGGAAGAGTTCAAGTGTTACTCCTCGTAAGCCGTATCTCTCTAGTTTCAGCAGCAACAATTGGTAGTTGACTCTATCGAATGCTTTGCTGAAGTCTAAGTGTAACCCTAACGTTATAATTTTTTTCTCAATGTTCTGAATAATAAAGTCATTTTGTGTACTTGAAACAGTTTTCCTGGACCGTTTTTTTTTTTGGAAACCATTCTGGTATTCGGTAAGCAATTAGTGTTTCTGAGAAAAATTATCAATACGGTAATTGATAATTTTTTGAGGTCCTTCAATAATGTAGAAAGTATAGAAATAGGGCTGTAGTTGCCGATATTGTTTTTATCACCACCTTTGTGAATAACTACTACCCGCACTACTTGCATGTCGCGAGGAAAAACACAAGCATGCAGGGACACGTTAAAAATGTACATTAAAGCTCGAGCGAGAAGGTCTTTGCATATTTAATTGGTCTGATTTCTAAATCGTCCATATCCCTGCTGCGGCTATTTTTCAGAGATAAAAATGTTGCAATCTTTTCTGAAGCACTAGTAGGTTTCAGAAATAGAGGCTCCCTTGATGCAGTTACATGCAGTGTAGGTGAAATGTCATGATCTATGCATTCCACTTTCACAAAGAAGTCATTGAATAGGTCCGCAAGCTCTGTGCCGCCTATAAAAGTACCATTGATATTCAATGTAACTGTTCGTGTGGTGGCTAACCTTCGATTAGGCGTGTCGCTTTTTCCCCATATTTTATTAGTTATGCGCATGCAATCAGTGTTAGATACACGCATGTAGTAGTCATTTTGCTTTTTCTTTTTATTTGTTCAATTTCTTTCGAAGCTGTTTATATTCATTTCACTTTGACAAGCACTTTGACTTGACAAAACGTTGGTAAAGTTTTTTTGTTCTTCTTGATTTCTCTTATGATTTCTTTCGAAATCCAGAGCTTGCCTAATGGTTTGTTATGCTCGTAGCTTTTAATCAGAAATGATCTAAAGTAAAGCTTTTTAGTTTATTTGATAAACTTTTTATATAATTATTTTTCATCTTCCATGCGAAAATTATCCGTCCAGTCTGTTTCGCGCATAGCTTCTCGGAATTTATCAAGTGAAGTAGCTGATATCTTGCGGTATACGTTTTATTTTCAGTTAACGTTCTTTTAGAAAACGCTGTTAGTTTTATAAATGTATATATGGCCATGTGATCACTGATGTCATGGCTTATGATTCCCTATTTGGTGCTACCGATAGTAGAGTTTATTATGAATGTGTCAAGCAACGATGACATAGCAGCGGTTACACGTGTAGGGAAATAGATTACGCTGCAGAAGTCATCGGACTCCAGGACTGGTAAAAACTGTGCCATAGCTGTTGCATTGGTCACCATGTCGAGACTAAAGCCACGCCTAAGTGTAAGTAGGCATCCATTTTCACGTGCAAATAACAGCATATCGTCTCAAAACTCCGAAAAGGAAGTGGGGTTGGCATTAGGATGTCCATATAAAACCGCAATTATGGTCTTTTCTTTTTTGATGCATAGAACTTCATAACTCTCGGCAGCTACACTATGTTCTCGAAGCATTTCATAATCACTCAAAAAACTTAAAATAACAACGCCGCCACCTCTGCCTCCCCTGCAGTTTACATTTAAGTGCTCGTATCCATCAAATGTATACTTTACTCCGAGACATCTTTTTAACAAGTTTCAGTGAGCATCAATACATTCAATTGGAAGTTACTTGATTTGATCAACACAATGACTTCATCCGTTTTGTTCAACAGCCACCTCACTTTTATAAGCGTAATTTTAGCAGTTTTTTTTTCTTTGTTAGCAGTTTTGCGCTCCGTAACAATGTTTCCTGAATATACATAACCTGAAGGCGCCATCTCTATTCTGGGCAAGAATGTATGAAAATTTTTGTGAGTTATGCGCTTGTTATTTCGTTCAAGTCGCTTTCTCAGAGGTGAACTCTCTGTGCGGCGTGCATGAATGGTCCCATTTTTCGTCCACACAAATTTCCAGCCATGTTCTCGGTTGCGTGATATTACCATTCCTCGAATTTTTTTTTACTTCTGACCAAAGGTGTACACAGCAGACTCAGTCGGTGAACCAAGGGAGGTATTTGATAACTTTTTCTTGCGTGACTTTTGAATCACTTGATCGCGTTTGTCTCGGCCTTGAAACTAAACAATTACGCAGGTTTGATTTCCCTTCTTTGTTAGGACTCTGTGGCAGACACGTCGATGTCCTCAGTGGTTATAGTCTCACCAACTACTTCTAGAAGTTTTGGAGTACTTCAACAACATTTGCGTTCTCTTTTTTTTGGCTACTCCTTTAATATCCAAGTGTATGATAATGGCACGTGTGCGTTGATGCGCAGTAGTTTCTGCTGCTCTTAGCTGCACGGCGAAGCTGCAAAACGCAGAAGAAATGGTTCAGCTTGTTCCCAGAACACCACCACTGCTGTCTATCAGGAGTTATTCGATTGGGTTGAGCACGGCCAGGTGGTCTGGCCTGTGAGGGTAGTGATGCCCGTGCTTTACACTCATGGTCGAAACCTTTCCTGCCACGAAAGCTTGTACTTACGCTGTACTTACTGTAGTCGGTTGGCGGTGCCGATGACGTGGCAGCGACCGGAAACTCTCTTTGGGGCACGGTAGTATAGCGTTGGCCGGGGACTAGTCTTTGCGGATGGAGACGATTGTGGTGACGTTATTGTCAAAGCACAAGCGATTGCATGCCTTACAGCTGTGGCCGAATCAGTGATCGAGGAAGTCGAGCTTCAAGCACGCGTTGGCGCCACCAACGTCAGGTAGCGACCTGTTTCGGCGCTTGACCTCTTGCCTCCGCTTGCGTGCCGCCTCTGCTTCGTGGGCTCTCGCATGAGGATCCGGTTGTTGACAAGTCCACTTTGCTTCGGCTGCGCGAGTCCTCACCGCTGCTGCCGCTGGCGTCGTTCTTCAGCCTCGCGAGCTCTCCCTCGGAGTCTTGGCCACGGCGGACCCACATTGCAGCCACGCTGCGAGCCCTCTGTGACGCTGCCTTCGCTTTCATGGTGTTGATGATGAGTAGCTATGTGAAGACGTGTACTCAGTGAGTTCCCGCGATGAGAAATAAAGTGCGCCAAAAGCGCTCGCCTCGAGAACTACCGAGGGACTTGCACCGAGCAAGAGGAACTTCGCCCCAAAAGAACGCCTACTTGGTGATCCCACACGCACATATATCGAAAGTGATCCAATCTACTTCTCGCTCTTCCTCAAGCCGGAATGAAATCCTGGCACAGCCTCTGCTTGTTATGCCGATAATTTCGTTACGCTGAGGTCGTGACCTCTACACTGCCTATGTAAACACATAGTTTTCCGTAAACCCAGGTGTTCTACACGTACACCTGCAGCCATATGCCGCACGCTGTTGCTCGCGGCGACTTTCTTGTAGAACTGTTATCAAACTTAAACATTCATTATGCTTACAGTTGACATTTCGGCGCCGCATTGTGAACTGCTTATCGGAATACGCACAAGGGCACCTGGATACATTAGCCTATACTGGAGCTGTCTGGATTGCGTTTAACCGCCAAGTACGAGAAGTTTTAGGTGAATTAGCATTTTCAGCGTAATTTTTATTATGACCGCTACCATTTTAGCGACAATCGTTTCTCCTAGACCAAAAGCGATCCAAGACATCTGTAAAAACCTCAGATAAGTTGACTTACTGAAATGCAAAAACACTCGTGAAAAGCAGTACTCGTGCTTTCTACTACTGCTAAAGAAAGACGTTCTCGAAGAAAAAAAAAACAGTACCCATGTTATGCACTGTTCAACAGACAAGTCTTCGCGACGGCTATCAATTGAGAGCAGAGAGCAAAATGTTACAGCAACTTCCCCTTCTTTCAAGCATTTTCCATGTTTTCACAAAGCTCATGATTGGTTTTCTTGCAAACAAATAAAGCACATTCTCATCCGAATTTACTACATCACTACTCTAGCCAACAAGTTCTCATCATGAGTGGTATAACTCACAAGATGCAGTGATAACCACTCAAACTTTTCGGTCACAATCTAAGAAGAGTCAGTAATTATGGTGTTTTCGTCAAATCTTTCTATAGACAGCTTTATCAATTGCTTTCCACGTAGAAAGAAGGCCTCGTAAAGGATGATGTAAGCAGCCTCCTTGAGAACACCTAATCTGAGTGAGTGTAATCTTGTGTAGTTAGGGCGTGGCTGCCTCAGGAGTACTTGGGAGGGATTCTAGGCACTCTTTGAATGTTCTCCCTTATTCATTATTTCGGCTGACGTACCCACAGATGTAGTACACTCATGTTGTGTTACTTCCCGGTGCACGACACTGCACCGGGGAGAAGTGACACCGACACGTGTGACAACCCGTTACGTGTTCAAAGGTTCGAAACGGGGAACACTGTAATTGAGAAAAATAACGATTGCTGCAATATTGCTACATGTAGGCTGCAGGAAGGCATATTGTCGACGCACGTCTGCGCGCGACGAAGAAGACGAAGGTCATTACTCACGTAACAATATGAAGGAAGTGTAAAAAAAACCTTGTCACTGGTAAGATATGACTTGGTTTATAAAGGAAATATATATTAAAGAGAAAAAAAGTGCTTTGAAGAAAGCGCCACATTTGACAATTCATCGAATGGTAATTTGATGCAACTCTGAGTATCAACGGCGTTGTTCATCCCGTGCCTTTCATCTTGTTGTTCTGTTTCTGGCGGCTCCTCGAAACTGGGCACTGGGCATTTGGGGGTGTCATGTGTTTCGGGGAGGATTGGTGCCGTGGCTATAAGCATTTGGCTTCGATATATGGGGTGGAATTGCTAGAAACAAGCGCGGAAGGGTACCGGGCGCGAGCTCCCACTTTCCGCGTGAGTTCAAAACTTATTGTCCAGCAAAACATGAAAGTATTGCGTTATGATGTCGTCATTATTAAAATGAACGTCATAGTCTTTGTGTTTGGCAATCAGCTTTCTATCTTTGCAATGCAAAGCTTGCTCCAACTTGTTGAATCGCATCGGAGTTCTTTGGAGGCACAGTGAACATTAATTGGTTTATATGCCAATTAAGAACAAATTTTGGAACGGAAATGATTCACTTCACCATGCCGGATTTGAAACCTCGACTATAGTAACGCACTCTGAACTTGTTTTGCTCGTCTGGTCACTGTCCTGCGTTGTTTTTGTTGAAAGTTACAGCTACCTTATTGTGTGTATCTTGACCATGCTCTTAAATTGGGTTGTCGGATAAACTACTGTCTCTTCACCTATACTTATATTTAAGCACTGTATATTATTTGAACGCAATAGCGTTAAAGAGTTCGTGTCCCAGAAATTCCGCTGTTAGCGTCGTTGTCGACTTGTCTGGTTGTGAGCGAAAAAACATCTTGTCTTCGACAAAAAAAAATTAAGAACGCTGCGTACTAAATACGTAATAGAAGACTTCAGTAAGAGTGGGAATCAAATACAGGCTGCCTGCGTAGCAATCAGATGTTCTACCACAAAGCGTAGGCGTATCAACCGGGTGGGAGAGGGGAGGGGAGTGCGAGCCCCACCCCCACCCCCACTGAGAAAAGTTGGAGAGGCTGGACCCCCTCCCTCCCCCATTTTTTTACAGTGGTCACTGTCAGCTGCATGCTGGGGAAACCAACTAAGGCGAAGTTTGCCTTCTCCACAGTAATCACTCACTTATATTACTACGAGCAAATGAATATATGTTACCAGGGAATGTCTTAATAAAGCAAAACTGAATTTCTCCTGTGACGATTCTTCTTGAATGTTCCTTGCGGTGCGGGCCGCCTATGCAACTCTTTCGCGCCTTGTACTGTAGCATTGCAAAGCTCGCTACAGTACAAGGCGCAAAAGCGTCTTGCACTTGCTTTTTTCTGGATCGGAACAGGCAATCGTTTTATGGACCAGTCAGAGCATTTTCTGCTTCAGGGAAATTGTTTTCTTTCATCAAAAATGAATAGCGTCATCGCTGCTTTATCGAAGCTACTGTGAGCCTATGATTGTGACGAATCTTTTTAAATGCTTTAGTTCTGCCGTACTAGAAGCGCCACAAAAACTTTGTGCTTTAGTCTGTAATAAATTTGATCAGCCTTGCTTACGGTAACTAGGAGCGATCGCAGCAGTTTGCAAAGCGGCGAAAAATAAAGCAGTGGACTCGAGTACAGGGGGAAGCTCAGCTTCTCAATTTACCCCGCTGCTTGACCCGCCGGACCATGGAGAAGGTGAAAGGCGCTGTTTTTCGCATGGTGAAGTCCTAACTAGGAGTCGGGCTAGTTAGTTTTCATTCAACTTGAATTGTCTTTACAGCTCAAAATGCAACTGTGGCAGAAAAGAAGCACACACGCGCAGCGCTGCTTACTTCTCTCTCTCTCTCTCTCTCTCTTCTCTCTCTCTTTCTCTCTTATCCCTCTCTCTCTCTCTCAGCAAGGATGAGCTCACAGAGATGTACACGCGCACATACCCTTTAAAGTTTTTTCCGGAGTAACTGCGCAGTTACCACGAAAAGGGCTCTTTGCTGCTTCAAAAGATAAAATGTGAGCAAAAGATTGCACACAGCACAAAAGGAGGGGCACTTTTCTCCTTGTGGAGTAAAGCACCTGTTCTTTGGGGCAACTGCAGAAATGGTCACGCCGTGTGCAAATGACTAATGCAGCCATCTCGAAAAGCTCTATCAAAAATCTTCACACACACACACACACACACACACACACACACACACACACACACACACACACACACACACACACACACACACACACACACACACACACACACACACACACACACACACACACACACACACCACACACACACACACACACACACACACACACACACACCACACACACACACACACACACCACACACACACACACACACACACTACACACACACACACACACAACACACACCACACACACACACACACACCACACACACAACACACACACACACACACACACACACACACACACACACACACACACACACACACACACACACACACACACACACACACACACACACACACACACACACACACACACACACACACACACAACACACACACACACACACACACAACACACACACACACACACACATTCACACAACACCACACACACACACACACAACCACACACACACACACACACACACCACACCACACCAACATATATACACACACTCACACTCCACACACTCACACTCACACACGCATCACGCACCAACACACACACACACCACACTCTCACCTCACACACTGCACACTCATATATATATATATATATATATATATATATATATATATATATATATATATATATATAATATATCTCGCCTGACGAGTGAGGTAGGTTCTTTGCCCCCAACTCGCGAAAGAGTTGGTGCGCCACTGCTACAGAGGTACGCCATTGGTATAAACTGATTCATAAAAAACACAATATGAAGTTTGTGATATAAAGTACAGTCCTAGTAATTATTATTGTGTGTAACAAAGAAGAGAGGCCTTATGTTTACACTTTTTCCTTCATGTATTAGAAGAAATCCCGTTAACACAATCGATATTATATGGTAGAAGCGTAAGAAGCGCGCCAGCCGTCAAAACATGTGAAATGCGCAACTATTAGTGGGTGTTTGAAAGGCTTACCTAGTACAGAGGCATGTTCACAAAGGAAATAAACAAATGCCTAAGTAAATAAACAGACAAATAGGTTGCGTAAAACGGAGTCTACATGTCGCCGTTATTGGAGCGCAGTTGAAAGGAATTCGGTGTACCTCACTGTAGATAAATGTGCTCCGCCTCGCTACGCTTCGTACATGACAAACGCGTTCTCGTACAAGAAACTACGCACCACCACAAACAGTACGAGAAGTGAGCTGTGAATACAACACATCATTCGCGATAACCGCTGCACGTCGCCGCTGCCGATTACCACATGCCGCCGGTCACGGGAGCAGAATCTGACTACAGCGCCACTGGCATGGACGAAGAAAAAAACTGAGGAGAGGCCCTATCCTATATCCCAATGCATTGCGAGAAGTGTGGTGGAAGTGACGTAATATTTATGAGGGAAACAACTGATATGGGGTAAAACAAACAGCAGACGCTCGCGGCATGCTCTCAGTGCTGGTTCGCTTCTGCGCGGACATATAGCCCCGGCGTAAATTTAACACGTATTTAACGGCTTGCATGCAGTAAAATGTCGCGAGCACACCTTTCCGAGACGAAAAGAATAAACAGCAACTCTGTTTAAACAGCAAACAGCAATAAACAGGCTGTTCTGCTTATGTGCCGGAGGCGGGGGGTGGGTGGGAGAGGGGTGAAAGGTCTGCCCCATACCTTGACTTAGTAAAGAAAGGGGAAGCACTTAGATAACACTTTCACCCCCCTTCCAAGATGGTGGATCCTGCCACACGCCTATGTATTTACTCTGTAAACACAAATGAGCAAATACGTGCCTGTTCAGCAGCTGACATATCCTTTTGCCACCCAAGCCAGAAATACGAATTCGCACTGCAGGGGGTAAAAAGAACTGAAGACATTTCTTATCGTCGAGCTTTGGAGGTTATGCTAGTTGCTCTGAAGTAATATCGGAGTAACAATAAAAATATTAATGCAAAGTAGAATAGTAGGTATTGTAGATAGTATATGTAAATACGGTTGAAAGCTTACTGAAATGTGAGCGTAGGACGGGTATAGCACTGTCAGCAAAGTGCTTGCTGCACACGGTCGATGAAAGCATGGGGCGCTTTCCTTGTCGCAACTCGACTATCAGTTCTTACTCAGCTTCAGGTTCTTAGAATAGTTCTGAACGCTAATGCCCTTTCCATAGATGGGGGAACATATAGAGGCACAGAGCAGTACTCCACCATTGCGCAGCTCTCACCGCGGAGACAGGCGGCCGCAGTTCTAAAAAACAAAACACTGTGCTTTTAAAACTAGCGTTATAAGCGGACGCCCATGGTTGTTAGAACAGCGTCGGTAGTCACCAGACACACGATAACTAATTGATTCATGATGAAACAAGCGCAAAAATACACACACTCAGAGAGGACAAAGACAAGCTCTCTGAGTGTGTGTATTTTTGCGCTTGTTTCATCATGAACCTTTACCAACGCGCCCCATCTGGCAGTCATCATAACCAATTGAACTGCGTATTTGCCGAATTTTAAAAACCACAACGGTGTATTAGACGGCGGCGTGCCTCAAAAGCGCGCGAATCTTCGAACTCACGAGCGCGGTTCACATCGCCGCCACCGGTCGCACACCAGACCAATACCACACATGGCTATGCTGCACTTCTACCCCTCTCCCCTCACTTCCTCCCCACCTCCTTGCTTTACTAAACTATTCATGGTTGCGTCTCTCATAATCATATGGTGGTTTTGGGACGTTAAAGCCCACCTATCAATCAAACTATTCATGGTTTTGCTATGCCTTAACCTCTCCCCCTCCCTTCACTCATCATTCCCACTCATTGTCATACTAGTGTATACATGATTATGTGGTACTAATTCTGTCCTCCGCCCTCCACCATCATAATGTCACTCTTCTTCACCCTTTTTTCCTCCTCCTTGTCTCTCCCTAGTACCATCCTTTGCTATACTATACTAACATGGCTATGTGAGACTACCATATTTTCTCGGGCTTCCGTTCCCTGTTCCTTGTCCTTGCATCACTCCTCCTACCTCTCACTTCCATATCCTACCCTTTGCTCTAATATACTATAGAAGTATACGTCATGCTATACCTTCTCCCCGTCCTCATTTACATCCTACTTACCGTCACATCACTTCTCTCACCCAGAATTTTCAGGCATTTCAATGAAGGTGAAATAACACAGGCCTGTGTACTGTGCAATGTCAGTGCCCCGCCGGAGTGCTCTAGTGGCTAAGGTACTCGGCTGCTGACCCGCAGTTCGCCGGATCAAATCCCCATAGCGGCGGCTGCATTTCCGATGGAGGCGGAAATGTTGTACGCCTGTATTCTCGGATTTGGGTGCACGTTGAAGAACCCTGGTGGTCGAAATTTCCGGAGCCCCCACTAAGGCGTCTATCATAATCATATGGTGGTTTTGGGACGTTGAACCCCACATGTCAATCAATGTGCGATGTCAATGCATGTTAAAAAAACCACCATATTTTCAGAATTTCCGGAGCTCTTCACTACGGCACCTATCGTGATAATATCATGGTTTTGGAACGTAAAGCCACACATATTATTATTACCCCAACTTCGCTTTGCCACCCTTGGCTATGCTATACTATGCATGACTACGCTATGCTTTAACATCTACTCTCCCTTTCCACCCAATGCCCGTTACAATTTCTTACATTTCCCGTCTTTATTGCTTTAATAAGCATGGATATCCAATGATTTACCCTCGCCCTTCCTTCTTTTCATCCTCCTCACTCATACTTTCCTTCCCCCTCACTTCCCTTTCTCACTTCTTGGTGCATTATACTATATATGCATCGCTGTGCTACGTTTTCCCTCTCCTCACACCCGCATTACTTGTCACGCTGACTTTCTTTTCGATCCCCGTTGCTATAGTCTATACATGATCATGCTATGCTTTAATTTCTACCCTCTTTTCCCTTTTCTTCGCTGTGCTGTGAACATGAGTCCCGTTAGAGCTGAGTTTAACAGCTACACAGAGTTGTCAGGTGCTACCAAGCTAACAAGCAGAAAATCATCGCTGAAGAAGTCTAAAAGAAGCCTTGCGACTTTCGCAAAGACCAAAAGAAGCGGATATTCAAAGGGTCAGAAACAATGACTTCGTTTAGATAGTTAAACTGTACTATGAGAACTTCATTATCATAAGTTTCAGTGTCAAAAGTTATTAGTATTAGAAAAAAAGGAAGGCATGCAGTTTCATTTTTAAATTTGCACCGAAATTTTCGCGCGTGACGTAACAAATTGTGAAATGTATTTTCCGTATTTTCGCAACATTAGCTCAATAAAATTTTCCGAAGCGTCATATGCTAGGTTTATGGTATCCATAAGTGACAATTTTCGGCTTTGTTATCGAGCAGAACCTATGTAGGACGCAG